>CM069934.1:16681062-17240920 GCA_036172225.1 Cryptocoryne crispatula var. balansae
TAGCCGCACTCACGCTGTCTGGGTCTGTCCGGACTGATAGCAGGCGGAGGTGAGGGACATTGGCCACGATCGAGAGGGCCTGAGGAAACTCCTGCCAGCTTTGATACAGAAGCGATGGCTCCCTACGCCGCCGCCGAAAGGAAGACAGGGATCCTGACAGTTGCGACTCGGAAAGGAGAAGGGCAACAGCTCCGTGGGATGGAGGAGCAAGCTCCGACGGTGCGACCGGAAGGAGTAGATAGTTCTCACAATGCCACCAGCTTCTGCGGCAGGAGAGCTGAAGGGCTTGACAGCCTGGTAGGTAGGAAGAAACAGACCGGGCAGTTTTGGTGGAAGCCCAAGACAGACCCGATGGTATCCCTCCCCTTTTCCCTCCCTTTTCCCTCCCCTTTCTGCCTCTCCTCTAACCTCTTTACACACCGGTACCGTGGGCACCTCTTTTATAGCCAGAGAGACCCTTGCTATTGGGAAGCCGGTCCGACTCCGATTGAGAGTCAGAATACCCCTCCGTGAAGCACTACGATTACTCCCATTTATCCTTATGATACTCTCGGACTTACCCCGAGTAGGTTTGCACCTCTGTCAACCATTCGAGGAGGCGCAGGATTCGGAATCGGCAATATGTCGGAGGTTTGATTTTCCCTTCCTTGGACGCATTTCACTTTCTATCGTCGAGCATGCTAAACAGGAGGATATCTATGATTCCCCTTTCCATTGAAGATGCCCGGGGACGTCCAAACAGGAGTCGTCCTTCACGAACAGTAACCTACGTGGCGTTGGCAGACCACGTGTCACTCTATTTGTTCTCCCGAAACCCTCAGCGACACTGCATCACAAGTGGCTGCTGAGAATCTCCCTATCTAGCGACGGGACATAGCGGGTCAGAAAGCCGCTCTAACTGCAAGTATCGGCAAGCCTCTTCCACGTCTATCTCTTTGCTGCTTTCAGCTATGAGAGTTAACCGGTCATTTCGTTTCACCCACACATATGACGTATCTCGTCTCCTTCCATTTCAATCATGGCAAAATATGAGAGTTCTCCGTTGCCTCGTTGTTGTTAGAGCATCAGCTCCAACAACTTTTCTTTGGTGTTCCTGTCTCACCATTGTTTTGTTTAACATATGTACGCACACGCATATCTAAAAATTTCGAAGATTGTCAACAGACTATTGTGGTAGAAACCTCCCTGGGCCAATTAGTTATTTGAAACCTTGTTACTACGTAGTGTAGATGTTTGCGAGTTAATTGCTGCTGAGCATACCTTTTCTCTCTTTCCACTCTGGCTGCTCCCTGGGCAAGGGTTTAGAATATGATAGACATGGTTCATTCCATTTCCTAAAGCATTTGTGGGCTTCATTCATATGGTCAAGTCGGTATAATCCGAGGTAAGTTATGCCTATGTCGTTAAAGCTTGTTGAGGCAGCTTTTCATAGGTGCTTATGTGAACACAGCAATCCTTTTATACATTTAAATACATGAGGCTTCGCCGCTACCCTCTTAAGTGCTTTTTCTCTAACAATTTATTTCCTCTAATTAAATTATAATCGAAGCTCCTTCACATACTTGATTTTGATGGATAGTAACTTGAATTATGTTTTATAGCAGATAATAAACTCTAATTTATTATATTTATCAAATATTATGTCATATTTATAAATTAAAATTTGCCACTTAGACAAAAATGTTGAGGCGGGATGACCCTTCAGCTTCTGCTGAAGCTTTGCCTCTAACTACATAGGCTCTGGGCACATTTTCTATCAAAGCTTTCTAGACGTGTTTCACTTTTTTTGGCCCCAACTTTTAGTGGAGGCGGTAATCTCTCTTTAACAACTAGATGTTAAACTATTTGTTACTTTTTGTATCATTGATTGCATAGGTTCTAGCTGATTTTTTTGCTTCATTTGATTGTTATTGTCTTTTTGTATGATTGCATAGGTTCTAGCTTTTTCGTTTGCATCATTTTCCTTTTCTACGTAACTTTCACTTTCTTGACCACGACTAGGGATGGTATTACGTTTGGTATCTAGATCTTTGGTCGTGAATGGATTGATAATAGATTTGTTCAAGATAATTTTTTTTCTTTGTTGCCATGTTTTGTATCATTTAACGAGAATTTGGATGGTGGAACATAGAATTTTGAAACGGGAAGTTCTGTGTTGTGGAAGAAGGCAGAAAGCAGTATATAGCCACTAAAATGCATGCACTTGTACTCCCCATCTTTAAGCATGGATTCAGACGGAAATGAGGAATCTTTACAATTCAGTTTTTTTTCTCACTTGCATGGTAATTGATTTCACACCTTTCTCAATTGTGAAAGTTATTAGCTATTAGTATGTATTCCATTGCTTTGATATCCTTCCCATTTTTGTCTATTCGGTGTTGCGGTCATTGTCTCTATGTTCATCAGCCAAAGTGTGCCGATAGAACTTAATGATAAAGAACAAGAAGTGAGTTATTTGCCTTGGGCGAGCGATGTTGGCAATAGAATACGAGAACGAATGATGCCTTAGTTTTGATGAGAAGTTCGGGTATTCGTGTTACAAGGCATGCTTGTTTGTATGAAATGAGCACTAACGTACATGACGGATCAGTACTTGTTTCTCGGTAGACTATGATTCAGGAGCACTGCCAAGCTTGGACCTCTCGCGGTTACTAGGCGTCTGCCTGAAGCATATGAAAAAATTACTATGAGAAGGAACTAAGTTAGAAAAGGTGATCAGAATCACTATGGTTCCAGACCAATTATGGATCTGATGCCTCTTATTTTATGGAAAAGATTTAAAATCACATCGAGAGGTGTTGAGTATTTTAGCCCAATGAGAGGCACTCGGAAGACATAAACCACCTGCTCAGTTGCTCCTCTTAATTGATTTATTGGGAACATCGCTTTGTGTGGAGCAATACACAATGAGTTGTTGGTGCAGATGGGCATTCATTTTCGGGGTCATCAAGCGAGTCTATTTGGAATTGTGGAACAAACTTGGTGGTGAATCCTTGATTGGACGCAAGGGTATGAGAAGAGTTATGTACCCATTGAAACCGAGATGTGGGATTGGTAAATAGAACACAAGTCATGGGGGTGATCAATCTTACGCCCGATAGTTTCGGTGATGGAGGAGAAGATTCCGGTCCGTGGAGAGTGGCCAGTTTCACAAGCTCGATTATTGATATCGTAAGGTGCCGACATCATTGATATTGGTGCATAATCTACTTCCGTCCAAGGGCACCCAAGGTCTCCGTAAATAAAGTTAACTAGACAGCTTTATTACCTCGTTTTGGAAATAGGTTAACAGTGCAGAAATGCCCGAGATAGAAGGGAGGATCTTTGTCGGGTTGATACCTTCACTCGAAGTTGTTGTGGAAGCAAGTGAAAAGAGGAGTGCACATCGTCAATGATGTATCGGGCGAAGCAGACTCGACCTGCTATGTTTGGGGTAATTTCGGGCCTCAAAGTACCTTACGTTGTCATGCATATGAGAGGGGATCCATCAAGCATGCAAAGCAAGGAAAAACACAAGTGTACGATGATGGCTTTGCAAGAGATGTTGCAAGTGAGCCGGCAAGAGCATGCGGATATGAGCGAAGTCAGTAGGTCCGGGGGTGTCCCTGCAGTGTGGAGAATGATAATCGACCCAGGCATTGAGTTTCTCGAAGCAATGTGAGCAAAACTTGGAGATCTTGAAGGGCTTACCCAATATCCGCAAGGAAATTGGCTTGAAATCCATAGTCGCTTCACATGCCCCGATTCCCGATTGGTCCTTCTAGGAAAAAATTTCTTGGTGAGATTTGCAACCGCGATGCTCCAAATGTTGAGAGAGGATCCTCGGCCACACATGTAGCGGTGTCACGGTCGGGATTCTAGTGTGGTCGCGACATTTATTGTCGTAGTCCACAATGTACGTTTTGGTGCTGATGCGACAAGGCAATATGTGATGCACTCTTGAAGAAAGGTAATGTGTATGAATGAACATCTTTGATTTATCATTAGTGAGATAAAGCTTTATCAGGCAATTTTTACAGTTCCTATATTAAAATTATTACTAGAAATTAGAGTTAGTTAAAAATGGTTGGTAAAACGCTGTTAACCATTTAAAATTTCAACATTTCCAATACTGACAAACTTTGAGTCTTTGGAGTTATGTACACGTGCAAATCTGAGATAGAATAAAGAGGAAAGAGATATTAACCGAGTCCTTTTATTGGTAATTCAGTCAGAACATTTCTGCAAACATTATGAAGGAATACATGCGTTATGCTGATGGATAGTTCTCGTTAGTATCCACTAAAAGGTAGTTATTTGCATGTAAGTGTATTTTAAGATCCTATGTATGTATAAAGGGAGTTGGTGTTTTTTTGGGCTTTTAAGAAGCCAAACATAACCAGGAGATTTCCATTAGAAAGAGACGTGCATGAATGAAGTCCTTCAACTGCTCTGCTAGGGTTTTGGAAATGTTCCATCTCAGTCAATGCTCGAAACGTTCGTGGGGAATGTTTGAAGCTGTGTTAAAGACAAATCTAGCTTTTCTTTATAAAAATATGTTTTTGTAAAAATTGTGTAAAAATAGATATTTTGGGAATCATCATAAATTTATATTTTTAACATATTTTTTTCTTAAAAAAATGAGGTGATCTAACTTCTTTCTTATTCGCAGTAGTCTCTGGCATGGTGAATCAAGTTGGGACCCAAGTCACTACAGGACTCGGGCCAAATCTAGTCGATTTGGTCATTGATCGGCTCCAATTGTCGACTTGGTTGGGCCCACCCTGCTAATCGAGTTGTGGTGGCACGTAGACTCGAAGAATGTGGTCGTGACTGTAGGTATGCGTTATCCTCACTCTACAACGGTCATGTTGATCGTTGCGGTGACCTTTTGCTAGCGCAAAAGGGGGGCTTAGGCTCTTGCAACAGGCCCTAAGGGACTCTTCTTTCTCACCTCACTGTCTCTCTTGCACTCCTATTTATCTCCTTTTCTTTTGCACTCTTTTCTTGTTTAATTATTTAATTAATTTATTAGTTATTTAATTATTTAAAAATTTAAAAGTTTAGTTAATTTGTTTATTAGTTATTCAATTAGTTCATTGATTAATTGTAGCTAATTATTTAATTAGTTTAGTAGTTATTTAATTAGTTCATTAGTTAAAATGTTAAACTTCATTAAATTTTCGGTCTTAATTATATATTTATTTAGTTTAATTAAAGATGTCTTCCTCCAAGCCACACGATTCAAACTTTCAGTGTGACCTTGAATGATTCGGCTTCAAGCAACGAACGAAATACCCGATGACGTCGAAGTGCATCATCTAATCGGATGTTCGGTGATGACAGCGACCCGTCCTATTATCACCCTGTAACAAGATGTACGATTATAGAATGTGGACATTTCCACTTCTAATGAGCAAAGTGGAATGAGTTGTGATACCACTAAGTCTAGGTATGTAACATTTACATCTATTACTTAGTTAATCAAATTGTAAAAGATAATTATTTTAACATATTGATTTTACGTAGTTGATTAGTGAGATGGACCATGGTAAAACATGTTATGAAGACTTGACGGATGTGACCATTCGGGTCTTAAGCCAACCACTTCACTTTCGGGTTTGTGAGAGAAAATTGGTCAACATTCAATTTGATCCACACAAAGCAAAGGAACATGTTGACATTACGAAGACTTGAGGTCCTCATGTATTGTTACTATAACACGAGGCTAAAGCTAAAGAATTTAGAGAGAATGAAGGAGTGCTTGGTGATCTCCTTCTCGTCAAAAAATTGTGGATTTCTCCCTGCCTCGCAAAGTGACAAAAAATCGGAGAAAGATGTAGTCGAGGTACGCAAAGTAGAAGAAAAGATAAACAAGTTTTGATTGATCCCCTTGATATTGTAGATGCTGATACAATTGATGAGGATTGAGAAGACACATCTGAACCAAACATCCAAGGCTAATACCAAGTTTTAGAAGGTGGCGATGGTTCGAGCCCGGCTGTGATCAGCCGGGACCACCTCCCCATCGGGGGGAGGTGGTATCAAGCGGCAGCGCTCGATCCCTCGTGCTGCACCCCTGGGTTGGCCATCCAGCCATGGTGTCCAAAAAAAAAAAAAACTGTACGTTGAGCGTATCTTCTAACCTTATAAATATTGGCATTTGGCATCATGGACCCATCAACTGAAAACATGGGTTTGTTGCACGTACATTACGGCAGATGGGGCTAATTGCATTATTTCTCCCAAAATACATGTTATTATGTATATCTTTACAAACTTTAACATGCTCCTGTGTTTTTAACTCATGAATAAGTGATTACAAAAAATTATCATGACATAAAATTATCATATGTGGAGGGATGTGATTACAAAAAAGAGTAACTACCACACATGACCAAACAAAGTGGGTGACCACAAGAAAAAAAGAAAGAGGTGAGACCCTTTTTTTGTCTAAGAAGAAAGTCACTTTTAAAACATAAAAATTATCATGGTTACCAAACACCTCTTTTAACAAGTTTTCTTACAATTTTTAAAAATTAAAATAAAAACCTTCATTATCATGCAACCAAACACCCCATAAGCGTGTGAACGAAATTAGATATTTCAAACTTCGATTAGATTTCAATAAAATTAATAAGTTTGAAAATAGTTTTTGTATCATATAAATTATCGGAATCAAAATCAAATATTTTAATGATTTAACATAATTGGAATTAGAATCGGATGGCATTTTTATTTATTTGATTTTGATAAAAAACATATAAAAAATAAATATATAAATAAAAATAAATCAAATAAAATCAAATAAATCCTAAGATATAAAATATAAATTAATAAAATGATAAAATAAAATTTTAAAAATATTATATCAAATTTTAATAATTATATATAAATTATTAAGTTGTTTTTAAATAAAAATAATATTTAATATCGTAATCGAAAATTATAAGATTTAATTTTGATTCTGATAATAAAATCGAAATCGGATCGGAATTGAAACATAGTGACCGTAAAATTATTGGAATCGGAATCAAAATCTCTTAATCTTTGACTGAATCAGAATCAAATCCTACCCGTTTACCC
Organism: Cryptocoryne crispatula var. balansae; assembly: GCA_036172225.1. NCBI lineage: Eukaryota > Viridiplantae > Streptophyta > Magnoliopsida > Alismatales > Araceae > Cryptocoryne > Cryptocoryne crispatula. The sequence continues at coordinate 16,688,128 of CM069934.1, forward strand.
CCCTAATAAGTACTCTAACCTTTACTTGTATACTTCTAAAGTTTGAATGACTAATTCTTTCCTCCATTCTGCTTTCTCTTCTACTCGCTCCATGCATGAACTAATAGTTGATTGCCTACAGAGATAAGTACTGTCGGTGTTTCTTGGAACTGTATACTTAGATACCCTCCTTTACAAGGTATAAATGTAAAGATCCCACCACATCAACTCATTTAAAAAAAAAATCCTCGGTGGTCCACGTCCGAATAAAAGCTACCAAGTTTAATTTCTCTTGCTACTTTCTCTTGCATTTCCAGCTTCACGAAGCACCACCCTTTGCAGGTGGGGTGAAGACAAAGAGGGTACTGTGCTCTCGAAGAAGTCAAGTTCTCCGGGTTGATTCGAACACTATAAGATATGATATGCAGCTCCTTGTGTCAGATAGAAGGCAAAAATTCTGGTGGTAGGGGTGCAACTTGGATACCTAGACCATATTTTCTATTTTTTATCACTAATCTAATAGAATTTAAACGATTTTAATTTTGATTAATTAGAAGTTTGACATTTTGATTTCATTTCGACTTGAAAACCGAAATGATATTTTTTAAATATATGATTTATATTTATATTTACTAAAAATAGTAAATAAAAATATGTTACAATTATTTTCTTGATATAATAAATTTTTATTCTATTTTTTATTTTTTAATATGTATACACATTATTTTTTGTATTAAAATATTTTTATTATAGTATTATTAACTTTCTATTTATAAGATACATAGATATTTTCACTTCCTATTCTAATAAATTTTGATCCAGATAATTTATAAAATAAAAAATTAAATTTCAAATCAGTTAATTTTTAGTGGAATTCCATTGAAATATACAAATATGTGATTTCTTTTGCATCCCCCATGGGACGGAAGAAGAAGAAAGGAAACAGACGCACTTGCCAGCTAGCCAGCTGACTTTGCAGTCAACAGCCAAGAAACTAAGCGCCAGATCAACACGGAGAAGCTTGTGATTGATTGTTCTTACTATGCCTGTGAGATGCCGATTCTACGATCTCAACCGTCCATGGGACAACCAAACACATCGATCCTCTGTTGCAAGAACAGAGGGATTAGTGGCAATTCAACTGCCTATATATGTCATATCTCTTACCGAAGGAGCAAAAAAACGGAGGTTTCTTTTACTAACACACTTTTTTATTTTTAAAATTAGCACACTAAATTTTAATTGCAAATATAATATACTTCGGTCAAAATCGAGATATGACAGCTCAACTTTATCAAAGTCAAACAGACATTGTTTGATTCTTAAGTAACGACGGTTAATCCCCGCCGTGTGAAAGTCAAGTTATGTTTTACTCATCTTTCAACTTTTAAAGTCGAGTATTAGAAACTCAATGATGAAATCCCTTTTCCCCCTTTACCTTTTCCATTTTTACCGCAGTGGCAATTTAGGGTGGACGATGGTCATCTCCAATGATTTCTGGTGGGTGGTGGCAATTCTCTTGGAGGCGATGGCAGTGGGTCTCCTGGAGGTGGTGGTGACGTTGGCAACTAGCAGTGGTGGCAAGCCAGCAACTAGCAGCAGCATGTCCATTGGTGTGTGGCAACGTCTTGGTGGAAGACAGCGGTGGCAAGCCGACATGGAGGGCTTTGAGCATCGACGATGACTACTTTTGGCGTGGTAGCCTTAGGACGATGAGATTTTCTTGACAACATTGGCTAGGGTTTTTTTGAAAGGTATAAATTTGATTGTTCTTTCATATGTTAAACCGATATTTATATGCTCAATGAAAATATACATTTCATGGTGGTTAAGTAGAGAATTCTTTTGACAACATCTTATACTTTGTCTCAAATACGATTGGACAAAATCAGTCTAAGATGGGATCGGATCAAATTAGTGTAAGATGGGATCGCGTTACAATCCTTTTGGATTCCAATCGAATTTTGTTCCGATCGGACTAAATCGGTGTAAGAGCAGATAGGATCGAACCAAATTGGTGTAAGATGGGACCGCGTTACAATCCTTTTGGATTCCAATCGAATTTTGTTCCGATCGGACTAAATCGGTGTAAGAGCAGATAAGATCGGACCAAATTGGTGTAAGATGGGACACGTTACAATCCTTTTGGATTCCAATCGAATTTTGTTCCGATCGGACCAAATCAGTGTAAGAGCAGATAGGAACAGACCAAATCGGTTTAACATGGGATCCGATCTATTTAGATTCCGATTGGTTTCCGATATGAATGGATTTCTATCTAGAATAAATTCTGATGAAGATTCAGATGTAATTTCGGTCCAATCGGAACAAATTGGTTTAAGATGGAATCAAATTGGACAATCTCGGATTCTGATTGGTTTTCGATTTGAATAAATTTTTATCTGGAATAAATTTTAATGGAGATTTAGATGCAATTCCGGTCCGATCAGAATGAATCGTTTTAAGATAGAATCGAATCGGATTATCTCGGATTCTGACTTGATTATCTCGAATATGATTGAATTCTGATCTATTTTGGATTCTGCTTGGTTTCCGATCCGAATGGGTCTAAAGACGAGATCAATTCTTAGTGCAATGTCCATTCTAATCTAGACTTTAACAATTTCATATTTCCAAGTTAGTGTGAATGTATTAAAGATATGGTGTCGAGGGTAATCAACAATCAGCTAATGTTTGATGGAATGATTTTCATAAGTAACAATTATGCATATTACTATGGTGTATATGAATGCAACATTAAGATATCGAAATGATGCAGTCATGAATATTTGAAGAGTTACATATATGAGGTAATTGGTTGTAACTCAGGATCAATAAGTTTGAAGTTACTCTATAATTGTTTTGATGGTGGAATGATCAAGAAGGCAGTGGAGAAACCGAATGGACAGAAGTTTGTAGTTATTATATACAATGGTGCAATGATCGGGAAGAGCATGTATATGCACCTCCTGATGCGAAGATTGATATTGAGGAGTGAAGTCAACAATATAAAGAATGGTATATGAAACACACCATTCCATATCTTGTTTAAAATGCTTCTGAAGCTCCAAAGCAATATTATCTAAGGGGTCCTATGAAACGAGAAATGGTAAGGTCATGTTATTTTGTTATCACTTGTTATTTTGTTATTCAACAACCAACATATTTACATTGAACTGAATCTTAGTTATGTAATTTTCTATATGCCAGCTCCATATACACCATGAAATTCAACATATGCTCATATCCATAAATGACTACTAGTTTAAAAAGACAAAACTTGATATTTTGGAATTGCAATGAGAAATGCATGATAAGCTCTATATCATGATGCCAACGTTTGAACTCTCTATAAATCCAATACATTCTTCATCCAGACAGTGACTCTAACCTCCTTTTGGTTGGCGTGGATGGGACATTGTGGGACTTGCAAGCGCGGGACCTTCAACATATACAATGGAGCATTTAGGTGCGGGACCTTCGACATATATGCCGAGATGAGCACGTGATCTCTCGATGATCACTCCAATGGACACATAATATGGAATGCAACAATTGGATGTCATTAATGATGAGATCACTCCATTGACAACTATTCACCCGAGTCGACACGTAAAATATAATGGCTCATTTTCCTTCAAGTGGATTATAGTTATCTTATCTTGAAGAGGAGGAAGGAAGACTTATTAGGAGAAGGCCTTGTCGTAGGAGAGGAAGGAGATGGTGAAATTATCTTCCATTTGTTAGTGTACACTTGTAGTGATAGATGTGTTTTTTGTGAACTTGTTAGTCATCTTATTTGTAATATGTAATTTGTGGTTGTGATGAACATATTTTATATATGAAATTTCTTGTTTTGTTTCAAATTTGTTCAACAGGTTGTGTGGTATGGAAATGAATGATGTACATGTATGTATTTGTATGGTTGATTAGCATGGTGTATGTATGTATGTATTTGTGTTTTCATGGTTGGTTAGTATAATATGTTGTGTTTGAGACAGAGAAAAGAATAGAGTATTTGTTTGGGTGGGTGGATATGTGATGTTAGATATGTGAAGTTAGATGTATTTGAGATGTGGAGTTGTCTTCTTTTATTTTTGAGATCACGGTGTATTATTTATTTTTTACATGTGGAACATGTTGTATTATTTATGTTGTGTTTGATGTGTAGTAAGAAACAAGTTTGGAACATGTTGTATATGTTGTGTTTGAGATTGGGCAAGTTTGGAACATGTTATATTTGTTGTGTAGATTGGGTGAACTGTCATTTTTTTAAGCTTGTATGAAAGTCAACTTCTTGTAACTTGACTTTATACATAACGTATATGAGAGTTGATTTGAAAGAACTCAACTTTCATTCGACCTACAAAAATGGTTTTGTTTTAAAATCAAGTTCTTGTAACTCGACTTTATACAAAACGTATATGAAAGTCAATATAAAAGAACTCGACTTTCAATCAGATTACAAAAAAATGATACTACATGTAAATTGAATTATTTAGGATCGACTTTCAAAGTCATTTAATTTTAACTCAATTTTAATAATGTATTATTAGGCATGTTTTCTATAGAAGAATGATTTGATAATTAGTTAGTTGTTTGAACAATTCATTTAGGTGAAACTCTACTTTAAAATTCTCTAAATAAAGTTGAGTTGCCATAACTTGATTTTAACCAAATTGTGTTAGATTTGAAATTAAAATTTGTAGTGTTAATTTTGTTAATTTTTTAAAAAAAAGTGTGTTAGTTAAAAAAACTCCAACAATGTAAGAGAATTGCTATTTATTTACATTGGCTTTGTGTATGTACGGGAAGCGAGGAACCCCAAAATGCGGCTCTGTTTCACTCCACGTTCAAGTTTCTTTTCATCTTCGTGATGAACTCGTCGAATTTCTTGTTAAGCTCGTCTGTCTCGGTCTTTCATCTTTCTATTCGGCTTTAGGTTGTCAAATCCTAGACTCTAGGCATGTCATGTGTACAATATGGTGTGTACCCATGACTCCTAGGGGAACAAGTCCAAGCACCTAACAATAGGCAAGTTTCAGATTACGACAATCACCCTTTCCATTTTGCAATCATATGATTTTTTTTTGAATTTTCTCAAGGGAAATACTTTTTAAGGTACAAGCCATTCTAGGGGTGGTTAAGCTCTTCTTTGTATTGACTAGCTTATAAGCTTTGCCGGGATATGTTTTAAAAATCATCAATGACACTTTTCAATTAATTTGAAGTTTGAAGCGGGACCGCTAGTTTTAATGAATATTCTTTTAAGGACAACCTCACCAATTTTAAAATTTCTCTTGACCACCCTTTTTCCATAAACCATTTAAATTTGTCCATATAAGTCGGCGTGTTTAGTAGTGGCTAATCCCCTTTCATCCGAAAGCCCTAGTTGCACGAGAAGGAATTTTCAACATTCATCCAACGAGATGTCTATGTCAAGTTGGATTTGGAGAGAGGAGAAAAGTATTTCGTATGAGATTACAACCTCCATCCCACACTACAAGAAATCATGTTATTAGGGATGGGTTAATGGCGACGGCTCAAGCCGTCCCCATTAAAGCCGTCGACAATTACAAAGTTATAGGCGACAGCTTAATGAAGCCGTCGCAATTACGCTTATTAGCGATGGCCCAAGCCGTCGCCAAACTAGAAAATGCACCCGGAAAACCCATCGGTTCGGGAAAATGGCAACGGCTGGTTAAAATTGTCGCTAGTTTAGTTAATAGCGACGGCTTCCAGCTGTCGCAATAAATTTTTTTGACTGTTCAACAGTCGATTGGTGTTTGCGATAGCTTGAGTCGTCGCTATTGTACTTAAACGTACCAATGGTGACGGCTGAAGCCATCGCCAATAAATCAAGGGTTTCTCAAATACCCCGTCGGCCCCCTTCCCCCTCCCCCCCCCCCCCCTCGTGTGCTTGCTCCTCAACGCCGTCCCTCCGCCGCCTTGCTGCATTGCTGCTATTGCTGGTTCCGCCGCCGCCGCTGCCTCTACCGTGTTGCCCCCGCCACTGCAGCCTCCTCCTCGCACCGCCGTGGCATCTTCCTCGTCGCCACCTCTGCCTCCTTGCGCCGATGCCGCCGGTGCCTCTTTGTGCCACCGCCGGTCTTTGCCCGGCGCCCTCCCTACATCCGTACGATCGACCTCCTCCATCTCCAGGTATATTTTAACCTAAAAAATTTTATTCATTAGTTTCTACTTAAGAATTGACTAGGTACGATGCATGTTTACTGGTTTAGATTAGCCTAATCGGCTACAGATTGGGTTTTAACTCAATTTTGAGATTTTTATGGTCGGTTAGGTCAATCCAATACCGTTACTAGTTTGGATTGGCCTAACCGACCACGAATTGGGTTCTAACTCAATTTTGAGATTTTCATGATCAGTTAGGCCAATCTAATCTAGTTATGGGTTTAAATTGACTTAATTGGCCACAAATTGGATTCTAACTTAACTTTGAAATTTCATGACTTGTTAGGCCAATTCAAACCAGTAGTCCAATCCAAACTGGTTGGCCACGAATTGGGTTCTAAATCTATTTTGGGATTTTCACGGCCGGTCAGCTAATCTAAACCGATTTAATTGACCTAACAAATCATGAATTGGGTTCTAACTCTGTTGATTTATATTGACTTAATCGGCCATGAATTGGATTTGAACTCCATTTAAATAGAGTTTATTGCACATAGATCATAAACAAGGAGGATCTCAAAGTGCCATTTTTGTCAATTATTGGTTCATGCTTTTTTTTTCTTGAGTCAGTTAAATGTTAAAACTCTTTGATATATCGTGGTGATTGTTTTAGTTAGGACTTATTTATTCTAATATTAATAATTTTAAGTATTGACTACGTATAAATGTTTAATGGTACGTAGAAAATGTAGCTTGTATAAATGGCAAATTTACCATCTTTATCATATTAAAATGTCATTAGGGTTGTCAATAACATTTCCACAAAGCATTTGACATTGCTCCTAGGAAGCTCTGTGACTACGTATTCTAAGAAAACTTGGTTTCTTTTAGGTTTAATGTTTGGTTATTGTTAGGGTAGTTTAAAGTGGTATCTAATGATAGGATTTAAAATATTATCTCAAACCTAATATAACATACCAGTTTGATTTGTCCAAAATTGTGGTTATAGATCAATGGAAGTTTCAAATCAGTTTGAATTGGTTAAAATGCCAATGGGACAAATCAAACCGGTCCCAAATTGGCATTATAAGTCAATGAATTTCTTAAACTGATTTGATTTGGACAAATTAAATGCGTGTGAAACGGACTCAAATCGAAAGAACAATTTGATTTCTCCTAAATTGGCATTAGACTTACATTAATTGCCAATAGGGGTTTAAATTGGCTAAGAAGGGTACGGAAAACCAACTCAAACTGGTTTTTTGGTTTGGTTTGACCGAAATTGGTGTTATAGGCCAATCAACATATTTTAATTGTACAAAATGCCGTGGAAACCGAAAAAAAGTGGAAAGCTGGTTTAAATTTGTCCCAAATTGGCTTTATAAGCAAATGAATTTTCCAAATTGGTTTGATTTGGACAAATTACATGCCGTGAAAATGGAGTCAAATCAGAAAAATGGTTTGATTTCTCCCAAGATTAGGTTAGACATACATTAATTGCCAAGAGCGTTTAAATTGGCTAAGAAGGTATGGAAAACCAACTTAAACCAATTTTATGGTTTGATTTGACCGAAATTGGCATCATAGGCCAATCAACTTGTTTTAATTGAATAAAATGCCGTGGAAACCGACTCAAACCGGAAAGTCGGTTTGATTTGTCCCAAATTGGCATCATAGGCCAATGAATTTCTCAAACGATTTTGTTTCTTTTTCTCCCAAATTGGCGTTACCTACAAAATCAATTTTGCTCTTTGAAACGTAATGCCATTGATATGTTTATCTTATGTCGGCTTTATTTCTTATTTTCAAGTAGTTTTAAACGACATCCTCAAGTGTCTATTAATGTATTAAATTTGGGAGCGACGGCTTCAATGTGTTGATTTGAAAGTGTACAAGAAAAGATTGTATATTCACGTATGGATGTGTTTCTACGTTAATACAGTCGTGTGCGGGGCATTTTTTTAAAAAAATTATAAGTTAATGGGGATGGCTCCTTCTAGCCGTCGTTAAAAAGGTTTTAAGCGTCAGCTTATTACGTAATGGCGACGGCTGGAAGCCCTCGCAAAACCAGAAAATGCACCCCCGAGATCACTTCCAGAGGTGCAAAAGTGGGGTTTGGCGACGGCTCCCAGCCGTCGCTTATAGTCGCTGTAAGTTAATGGCGACGGCTCCTTCTAGCCATCCCCAAAAACCTTTTAAGTGATGGCTTATTACATGATGGCGACGACTATTAGTCATCGCAAAACCAGAAAATTGCACCCTGGTATCCCTTCCGGCGGTGCAAAACTGGGTTTTGGCGACGGCTGACAGCCATCGCTAATAGTTGGTTGGGTTTTTTAGTTTACTTGTGACGGCTAAAAGCAGTAGCCAAAAAACTTATTAGCGACGGCTATAGCCGTCCCTTTTAACTTAATTGCGACGGCCCAGAGTCGTCGCCAATAATGTTAACAGTGACGGCTTGCATTTAGCCTTCGCCATTATTATTGGTGACAGGCTTATTTGCGACAACTTTGTGATGGCTTATAAGTCGTCACCATTATCATTTGGCAATGGCTTTTGGGTTATTGGTGATGGCGAGCAGCCATTGCCAGTTATCCTGTTCCCTATAGTGCCATGTGCAAGTGCATATAGAATGTGACCCAAATGGGTCTAGATTGAAGTGCTATAAGCCCATAGTGATATAAATGTATTCTTTACAAGTCAATCATATGTGATATAGATTTACATTTCTTGTAATATCTTATTCAATATTAATGGCATTATCTTCATTACTTGCACTATCTAGATGCGTCTATCATAATGAAGTCCTAGGTTGCATGCAATGATGATTGAATCATGATGAGATCATGATAATGAGATCAATCATCTAGAAACATGTGCTCTAAATGTTCCTAGTCGTAGGATCCTTGAGATGGGATATCAAGGATCCGGTAAGACTAGTGTATATGATATCTTCTCATATGATGAGAATGACCGATCTCATTAGTCATCAGTGTGGGGACCTTGAGATACATGTACATGTGCTCATTAGAGGAATGAGTTCACTGAACTGACCAGTATAGAATCCTTGAATGGTATCTTACCGAACTGTCGATCAGGATATTCTATTATCACGGTTGCACGGTTGGATCTTTGACCTGAGTTGCCAAAGATGTCTTGCCGGGTGTACCATGTACTTTGACTATTGACTTATGGATCACTTAGTATTGTGGTCTATATAGTTAATGGATTAGGTATATGGGAAACCTGGTGGAGGCAATTGAGCGGACAATAGGGGATCGTTCACTCTCGCAGGAGAGAGAGAATGTCCTATGGATAGTACTCTAAATTCTTGGCCAAGGTAGATAAGATAATTGAAAAAAGGGTTTTCCAATTGATCCAATTACGAGTACAAGATTCCATAGTGTCGGTATATTTAGGAGTTGACAGTCAATGCCGTACTCCTAGCCGACCGGGACATTGAATGGACGAAGATTTATATCCGAGTGGTAACCGATGATGGAAAGACTCTTTGGAGAGGAGTTCATCCCCGAAAGCATTTGGTATCATAGGATGTGACTTGTACCCTTTATGATCGGTAGGCCATTAAATCTATTATGAGATAATAGATTTAATTTAAAGAAGTTGTTTTTTTAATTAGGCCTCAACCAAATTGGCTCTTGGACCTAGGAGGTCACACACATAAGGACTAATCCATAAGTTTGGGAGCTTGGGTTAATTATAAAACAAGGAGGGGTTTTTATGAAAAATTCTTGGTTCTATAAATAATAGCGATGAGAGCACAAACCCTATCAAGCCAAGGTCGAGCTCTCTATGCCTCAGCCACCCTCCTTCGCCATCTTCCACCCCAACAGCTGCCATTCGATGGTGGAGTTCCATTTGGGATGAGTGGTTGACGTCGGTGCAAAGGAGAACCCGATTTCGGATGCGGTTCATGTGGATACAACTAGAGGCCGCATGCTTGAGCGGCTTGGAGAGCGTGAGAATGCTCGATCTTCTCCGATTTATAGGGATTGTTTGAATCCCACAAAGGTACATGTTCGAAATCATTTCGAATACCGATTTCAGTGACGTCATTTGGTTCCGATCGAGACCAAGACATTGATATACGAGGAATCAAAATTTTTCCGTTGTGCCAATCTGATTAGACCGATTCCATACACATAGAGCATCCATCATATTATTTGGCCAATATGTGAACTTAAATGGGCTAATATGTCTTTTTGATTGTTTTAATTATGGTTTTGTTGGTGGCTTCTATCTAACTATTACCTTGCGGGTAATATCGAGTTGATTTATGCAATCTGATGCAATGCATGTTACAAAGGTCCTACAGCTCTTGAAAGATAAATTGAGACCCGTTGTCAATGATGATGTCGTATAGGACCCCGAATCTAGCGATAATGTTGTGTCTGATGAAGATGCAGACCGTTGTTACCTTGATCTCCATGTTAGCTTCCACTTCTACGTATTTGGTGAAATACTCCATAAGCATTAGTATGAAAGACTTGGTTTGATTTAGGGATTGGGGTCACCAAGGGGTCCACTTACATCAAACACCTATGTGGTGAAGGACCACGGTTAGTGGATAAGGTGCAGGGAAGATGTAAGAGATTGAATCTTATTAACATGGAGTTAACATTAGTGACAGTACTGGATAAAGATTGAGCAATAAATTGTAGAAATGGTGAATTTTGACAAAAAGTTTAGACACTGATTTTTTTAGTCCTATGATTTAAACTACACGTAGCATTTCTAAAATATAAATAACCATGCAAATAAAAATATTGTATCCAGACAACCTACTAAACTTTTTTTTCTTTCCTTCTACAAAAGAATTAGCAGAAACCCATGGTAACTAATAGACCCAACTAAACAATTAATAAATCAAAATTTGTGATGGATTATAGCATCAAAAATGGTACTAACGTGATCATACCGTTCCACTTTATATGGGAGAGTGGATCACCTCTTCTGGACGTAGGAGGGAGTTCCCCACCACAACCAACCGGCTTCAACTGCACCTCGACACCACACGAACCCCCACGCCATAGCCAAAAAAGAAGGGGAAAATTAATTAGAGACCTAATTATTAAAATGAGTATTATGAAAAATCCATGGATCAAAATTTCTCTGCGAAAAACCCAATCAACTGAATATATTTAATCAAAAATCCAATCCGTTAGTTACTCTGTTAAGTCACCGTCATTTATTTTAATTTTCCTCTTCTACCCCCTTGAGGGTCGCCTGACAAATCTCCCGCTCTTTGTCTATGTCGTGAACCCTAAATCGCGGACGAACCTTCTTCTCGGCCGCGGACGAACCCTTTTTCCGGTGGAACTTGCTGGCGGACGAACCTTCGTCCGGCAGAGTTTTTCTCAGGGCGGTGCATCGGTCGGAGCAGATTTTGAGCGCGAACTTTTTTGGAGTATCTTTGCTTTGGTAAGATCTTTTCCTGTGATCCGCCGTCGGGGGCTCTGCCCCCTGCCGCCCGGCCGCTTCTTCATCCCCGCTGCTGAGGGTGAGCACGCGCATCGCGCAGCTATGGCCAGGGCTCAACCCCGTGCCCAGTCCCGCAGCCGCGGGCTAGCGCCAATCGACACCCCTGGATGGCCGCAACCACGGAGACAATGGCGCTGCCGGCAGCCGCCCAGCGAGGAGGGGGGGACTCCCACGGGCTCAACCCCCAGCCGCCCAGCCGCTTGACATCCCCGCTACTGGCGCACAGTGCAGGCCAGGGCTCAACCCCATGCCCAGTCCCGCAGCCGCGAGCCAACGCCAATCGGCGCCCCTGGATGGCTGCAACCGCGGAGACAGCTCTGCCGGCAGTTGCCCAGTGAGGAGGGGGGTGCTCCAACGCGCAGTGAGAGAGAGAGGTGAGGGGGCGCGGCGCATGCGGGAGAGAGAAAGAAAGAGAGACATCGAGAGAGAGTGGGGAGCGGGCGATGCGGGAGTTGGGATGGTGCTTGGGCGCACGGCAGCACGAGAGAGAAAGGCATCGGAGGGGGGGCGCGGTGCTACGCACTGGCGTGCGCGCGAGAGCGAAAACGAGAGGGAGATGGGGGGGTTAGCAGGGCAGGGGGCCGGTGCATGGCACCGCGCCCAACGGCGGCCTCCAGCGGCCGCGCCAACGGCCTCCAGCGGCAGCCTCCAGCGGCCGCGCCAACGGCGCACGGCGGATGACAAGAGGGGGGATGCCGCGTTTCGCGCAGCACGCGCGCAGGAAGAGAGAGAGAGGAGGGCGTGAGCGAGAGAGAGGGAGAGCGGTGACGCGGACACTGGTGGAGTCGACGAGTCGTGGCGACAACAGCGACGGAAGAGGAAGAAAAAGAAGAAGAGGAGGGGGGCCAGACGACGGACGAGACAGAGAGGGGGCTCTACGCCTGTCGCGTGTGGCGGATGGTGCTAATTGGCGATGAGGACAGCACCGCAAAGGGACTCCATCTCACGGCCATGAGCCAACGGCAGAAAAGATACCCCAGGCACTGTGACGAGGACAGCCGCCGTTGAATCTCAATCCACTGTGACAGTTATGCTTCACTTAGTCACGATCATGTACGATCGGTTTAACTATGATCAACCAAGTTTAACTTATGTTGTTTCAATTAGTTATATTTTTGCATTATTATATTATTTGTTGATTTTTATTCGTTGTTAGCTTATGTTGATATGATTATTAATTGTCTAACAGGACATGGATTGTGTTTCAATTATTCTCAACCATGGTTTGCCGGGTCGCGACCCGGCCCTGACCCGGTCGGGTTTACTCCCGACCGGCCCGGTCGCGACCCGGCCGGGCCGACTCTCCCAGCCGGGTCGCGGGGTCGCAGGTGGGTCGCGCGAGTCGCGCGACCCGGCCAGCAACGGTCATGTGACCGTTGCTGACCGTTGACCTTTGCCAACGGTTATGGGGGCCGCAGCCCTCCATTCAGCCCCTTGGGGGCTATAAATAGCCCCCAAGGGGCTCCCCTTACTCCCACCCCCCACTCTCACTCCCAAGCTCTCATTTTTGCTCTCATTGCTCTCATTGCTCTCATTTTGTTCTTCATTTACTTAATTATTTCATTAAGCATTTCATTAGTTCATTTATTTAATATTTGTTTCATTGATTAGTTAGTTAAGTAGTTTCTTCTTTTTAATACTTATTTGCTTACTTACATAGTTAGTTAGCTAGAAGATTAGTTAGATATTTAGTTTAGTAGTTATTTAACACATCATTAGTTGGAAGGTATAGTTAATTACTTACTTAATCATATAATTAGTTAATCATTCATTTTACATAATTAAAAGTATACTTACATTAGTAGCCACTAATTAACGTCATTAGCTTTTTAAATAATTAATTACTTACTTAAGTAATTATTTAATTAAAAAAATGTCTTCTCCAAACCAAACAACCCAAACTACCGACGCGACCCGGAGTGATCCGGTTTGGTTGCATTGCAATTTGATCTCCATGGTGGAGAGAAAAGTGCAATGTAAATATTGCGACAAAGTAATATTCGGTGGTATTTATCGTTGAAAATTTCATCTTGCAGGCATGAAGGGAAACGTTCTTCCTTGCACACGGACTCCGCCGGAGGTCAGAGCTCAATTTCGTAGGCACCTACAAGCGATGGAGCAAACGAAGGGAACTAGCAAACGGCATAAGGAGACCGTCCGAGAAGAATTGCAACAACCGGGGAGATGTTCCGTACACATTTACGGAACCGGACAAGAGAGGCCGGATATTTTTGGAGACGAAGAGTACGAAGGTATGGGAGGTGTTACTCATAAACGTTGTTCATTCTTCTATTTTAAAGGTCATCGTAGCCATGGAGTTGGAGCAGAATACCACGATGCCTCCGACTATGTGTATGATTCATCCCAAGGCTCTTGGTTCCCTACATACGATCAAGAGTATTGTGGAATGAATTATGTGGAGTCATCGGATACTTCGATCCAATCGACCTATAATTATGGTGACTCGATTGGATCAAGTCTTAGGATAGTTTCCTAAGGGACTGACGAATATGATCGTCATGTGTACATGTATCAAGCTTTGTACTCAACCCAAATGACATGGGGAGAGTACATCAACTACCTACAAAGTGTAGAACACATCACGTTGGAATAAAATTGATGTATTATTTATTTAAATCATGTCATTTAATTTTTCCAATTTTTTGTATTTTTTCAGATTTTTTTTCGCATTTTTCTTATTTTTTTGAAATTTTCAAAAAAAAAATTAAAAAATAGGGTCGCGACCGGGTCGGCCTGGGGGTCCCGCGACCCAGTCGCGACCCGCGACCCCTCCCTCTTTGTTCTCAACTATAACGGAGAAGGACATATTATTCATTATAGGGAAGATCTAAAGAAAGATGAAATCATTCAAATTGTCTTTAGAAGGTGGAATTTGAATCCTGAAATTGTGGAGTTGAGATATGTTGTTCCACAATAACTCGTAGTGTCTATTCGTATCATGGAGGATGAGGATATCAAAAGTGCAGTTATAACTCATCTTTCATTGGGGATAAAACTTGTTAACGTTAATATCATATGCACCTCTACTAGGGAGCTTACTTCTCAACGGTAACATTTTATCAACTTTTGATAATATTACCTTTATATTGTCACATACATCATCTTTAAGTTTTCAGCTTACTAGGGAGCTTACTTCTCCCGTCGCTTACTAGGTAACATTTTATCAACTTTTGATAATATTACCGTTGCGCCCGCAGCAGCGACCGCGACGACGGCGATGGCACGGACGGCAGGAGACGTCGGAGGTTGAAGGAGAAGAAGAAGAAGAGAGCAAGGAGGAGGAGACGGCCGCGGCAACGGCGGCTGACTGGCGCGGTGGCGACGGCCACGGGGCAGGGAAGAAGAAGAAGAAGAAGAAGAGGAGCGACCGGGGGGGTACGACGGCGACCGCACGGCGGCGTCGGGCACGGCGACGGGAGAGAGAGAGGAGAACAGGGGGGAAGGAGAGAGCGGCAGAAGGGAGAGCGGGAGCGATGGCGACGCCGACGGCGGCGGAAGAAAAAGAAGAAGAAGAAGAGAGGGGGAACCGGCGGCCACAGGGGGGGGGAGGGGAGACAGTGGCGTTAGAGGCGGCCACGCGGTGGTGACGGCGACTACGGGGCGGATGGGGGGAAGAAATCGGAGGAGAGGGAGGCGGTGGGAAGAATCGAGAGGTGGGGGAGGTGGTGGCGAAGACGGTTCAAGAGAGAGAGAGAGAGACGACGCGAGGGGGTGAGATGGCCGCGGGTGCAGAGAGAGAGCTGTCCGGGGGGGAGAGAGAGAGAGACCGAGGGAGAACGCGGGAGAGGGGAGTGCGACACCGGCGATGGCGACGACGGCGATGGAGTCAGCGGCTCCCGACGACGCTATCAACGGGAGAGGAAGAAGAAGAAGAAGAAGAAGAGAGCAGCGAGGCGGTGGAGGCGCGAAGGGGAGGCGGTGGAGGCACGAAGATTCTGGAGGGGGCGGAGGAATCGGGAGACGGAGGAGGCGGTGACGAGGGAGGTTCTAGAGAGAGGGTTCTGGAGAGGGAAGGGCAGGGGAGGTGGTGGAGGAGGAGGGGGTACGTGGCAGAAAAAGGATTTTTCAATCAATTTTTTTTAATCGGGTATTACAATATCAGTCAAACTTTGGTCAAAGGACATAATAGACTTTTTCTTATCCAATCTAACGTTTATCATCCATCTTGGGGCGGAAATTACATTAATTTTGTAGACTGGGTTTTTCATTATAACAATTAGAACGTTGGACCTCTAGTTACAGTCATATTTGTACATTGGGCCTCCCATTAAATTCTCCAAAAAGAAAACCCACTTGCTGTGAGGGACGCGGCCATAGCCAGTTTACAGTGACAAGAACTCCCTCCTCTACTCAAAGGACGTGATCCGATCTCTTTATGTGCAGGGTTGACACGTGATACGACAAGTAAAGAAAGGATCTCTAGTCCATATATACTTAGCCCCATAAAAGTAGAGTTGAATCGTGATATTATCTATCTTTAATCTTGATTTTGATAAGAATTATGATATTTTGATTCGAAATCTAATTAAATATGAATCACGACTTTCTGATTTTGTTTCATTTTTTTATTTTTTACCTGAATTGAAATAATTCGATAATTTTTAAAATTTATACTATACATTATTTATTATTAAAAAGTAAAAAAAATAAATTTTATTTTGTCATTATTTGTTTGATATAATATATTTTTATTTTTATTTTTATTTTTATTTTTATTTTATACTATTTATATTCGTAATTTTAATAATTTTCATATGATTTAGTATTACAATAACGCTTTTATGCATACATATTAATCAAAATCGAATAAACTAATACAAAGTCAACTGGTTCTTTACTCTTATTCTGATAAATTATCATAAAATTCAATAACGATTTTGATAACTTATGAATCAGTTTTTTAAAAAAAGTCACCATAAGGTCAAATGGAATGGAACCGGTTGCATTGCAACCCCATCATATAAATTATGTGGGTTGATGGCAAACATTTAACAAAATTGGATACTGTTTAAGCAAGATATCAAATTAATAATCTTGATTTTCAGATCAAACTAAACGTCAAAATAATTTTAAAATAAGAAAATAATGATATTAGATGTATTATTAGACTAGAGCAGAATTTCATAGTTAACCGTCTATTCTCTTACGTACGATGTTGTCAAAATGTAGAGCGGAATTTAGAGAAATTTAACAAAAATGGACCTTCTATTAAAAAATTTTGGTAGCTGCATATATTGTTATACTCGGTCCCCTAACGGATTGGGTATTAATTTGTCGAATAATTTAATTATATGATAATATAAAATTGAAATTAGTATGTACTGCCCAGAAGCCATTTATTAGGATTATACCAAAAAACTATTCACTACAAGAAATTAAGTCACTGACGACAGGTTATTGACGACGACTTCGTTAAGCCGTCGCCACTAATGTTAAAAGTGACGGCTAAAATAAAGTCGTTGCTAATTAATGGTAAATAGCAACAGCTAAATTTAGCCGTCGCAAATAATTTTTTTGGCGACGGCTGAAGCCGTCGCAATACCTAGAAAATGAAACCCGCACGGCTTTGTTTTCGGACTACTGGTGATGGCGTTAGAAGCCGTCGCTAGTAAAATTATTGGCGACGGCCCAAGCCGACCGTTCAACGGTCAACTTTGTTTGGCGACGGCTGAAGCTGTCGCCAATAAAACTTATCCTGTTATTGGCGACGGCCTCATCAGCCATCGCCAATAAATTGGTCTTAAACAACCCCTCGCCCCCCCCCTTTCTCTCCCCCCGCCGCTCACTCCCCCCCCTCTCTCTCTCTCTCTCGCATGCTCGCCATCGAGGGCCCCCACTTGCCATCGACATCGTAGCCACTGTCGCCGCTGCTTCCGCCGTCATCGCAGCCGTGGCTGGCGCTGTCGCTGCCGCCGCCTACTTTTTCCCCCCTCCCTACGTAGGGCGCCGTAAGGGGGAAAGCTGCCTCCGCCTCTGCCGTGGGTGCCACTGGCTTCGCCACCGCCGCTTCCTCTGTACCGAATTTAAACCCTAGTTAGGGTTAATCGAACCTCCTTTGAGGTATGCATCTTCAACGAACGGGTTTTTGTTTAATTTTTTTCCTATATGGCACAAGGCATATATAGAATAGATATGGTTAGAGTTGGTGTCCTATTTTCATTAATAAAATACACTTGTTATATACGTTGCTTTTTGCTAAATAGATTAGATTACTTCTTAATTTTATCACAAACAAAAATCTC
Source organism: Cryptocoryne crispatula var. balansae (assembly GCA_036172225.1). Taxonomy (NCBI): domain Eukaryota; kingdom Viridiplantae; phylum Streptophyta; class Magnoliopsida; order Alismatales; family Araceae; genus Cryptocoryne; species Cryptocoryne crispatula. Next base: position 16,706,007 of record CM069934.1, read on the forward strand.
TTATTTTTTAGCTTAATTGACGTGAAACCTGTGAATTAATCAAAGTTTATACATTCTAGGAGTTGGTAAAATGACTACATATAAAATTAGTTTCTTCGTAAACCACTTAAATTTATGTGATTTAATCTATTTAAAAAAGTGCTATCTCATTTGGTTTCAACGAGATTTCAAATCAAAATGATAGCTAACTATACATAACTTAAACTACTTAGTATAAATTTTAACCGAATCAAACCGTTTAAGTTAAACGGTTTGGTTTGCTTTGTCTTCACACGTAGACCAAACCAACCCGCTAAACTGACCCAACCTGTTAAAATCATTGGGATGGATTGGATTTAGTTAAATTTGTGTATTTGTGATAAATTTAAATATGTTATATGCTTGTTTAGTTTGATGTCTATGTTTGGGAGAGATTTAGATAGGCTTTGTTTGATTGCAATTTAAACTTTGTTTTTAAAAACTCATGTTTACAAATTGTTTACAAGCAATTTATTTAAAATTAGAAAATGCCCATTAAATAAAGTAGGGCATGCCCGTTAAAGGCCAAAATCGTAGAGCAAACCGAACCAAACCGAACTAGTTTGGTTTGGTCTGGTTCAGTTTAGAGATTTTGCAGTTTGGTTTGGTTCGATTTCCAGACTCAATTCGGTTTGGTTTGGTTTCTGAAAAGAACTCAATAAACCAAATCAAACCAGACCATGCCCACCCTTATAAGTGACTTAAATTGTTTAATTGGCATGTATAAACATTTCTTGTTCAACAACAAGTTTAATTTTGGTCATTTTATCTCTTTTCCAGGGAACGTCTATCGAGATATTCAGTTGAGAGTTTCTTCTTTCGGTGGAGGTTTGGTTATATATTGATTTCTTTATTAAATTAACATTTCTTCGTTGTACTTAAATCATTTATTAGAATAAGATGAGTTACTTAGGCAAATCGTGGATGCATATTCCTAATAGATTAGATTCTAGATATATTCAAGGGATCGAAGATTTTTTAGACTATTCTTTTCATCATTCTAGAATACAATTTAGACATGGACAACATAACGATCTAATACAATGTCCTTGTAAAAAATATTGTAATACATTTATTTTAAAAATAAATGTTGTGAAAGAACACTAATATGTGATGGCATATGTTTAAATTATAAAAAATGGATATGCCATGGTGAAATTGAAGTCAATATGGTAAATGAGGACATTACAAATTTAAATGAACCACAAGATGACATGTAGATGATCAAGTAATGGAATTGTTACAACATATTCAAAATAATGAATATTCTATTCGATATAACGAGGAAGAACACAGTGAATATAATTTTTAATATTCTAAATTATTAAAAGATTCCAAAACACTCTATATGAAGGTGTAAAAAATGTATCTAAATTAAAATTTATATTAAAGTTGATTCAACTTAAGTCCATTAATAGTCTCACTAAAACATGTATGGATATGATATTATCTTTATATAAGGAAGTCTTACCTAATGGGGCATGTGTTCCCGATAATTGGTATGAGCTTAAGAAATTAGTTAAGGAATTAGAACTTACTTATGAGAAAATTCATGCACGTAAAAATGATTGTATTCTATTTTGGAGAGATAATAAAGATAAAAGCGTTTGTCCATATTGTAACACCTCCAGATATAAGAATGATCCTAAAAATCAAAATAAAAAATAGCACAAAAAGTTTTACATTATCTTTCATTAGGAGATAGGTTGCAGTGTTTATTCATATCATCCAATACGGTTAAGTGGATGACATGGCATAGTCAGCCACGATCATATCAATTGAGAGGTGAAATGCGTCATCCTGCCGATTCTTCCGCTTGGAAAAGGGTGGATGAACTTTATCCAGAATTTGCGTTAGAGAAACGCAACGTTCGGATTAGATTGACTTTAGATGGCTTTAATCCATTTGGTCAAATGTCTTTAAAATACAGTGTGTGGCCTGTTGTTACAATGGTGTACAACTTATCACCGTGGATGTGTATGAAAGCCACATACACAATGATACCATTATTAATACCCGGTCCGAAAGCTCTCGGAAATGATATCGATGTATTCTTACAACCATTGGTGTAAGAGCTAAAAGATTTTTGGGAGATTGGATTGAAGACTTATGATGCCGAAAAGAAAGACATTTTCGTAATGAGAGTCATACTTTTTAGTACAATAAATGATTTTCCGAGATATGCAAATTTATCTGGATGGAGTACTAAAGGAAAATTGGCATATCCTATCTGTAACGAAGAAACACATTCCATTCGACTTGCTCACAGTCGAAAACAATGTTACCTTGGTTATCGTCGGTACTTACCAGTAGCACATTGGTAGAGAAAGAACCAATATAAGCATCTTTTTTATGGTCGACGGTGTGTGAAGGGAGCACCAAAGATACTTACGGGATATGACCTATAAAGGCAACAAAAAGAGATGTACACTATTAGGTTCAGAAAACTGTTTAAGAAAGATTTAGAGAACTTAAGGAAAAATTTGTCAAAGAATAAAAATTGGAAGAAGAAGAGTATATTTTTTGAGAAACTACCATATTGGTCATCTCTTATCATTCGGCACCATTTGGATGTCATGCATATTGAGAAGAATGTATGTGACAATGTATTAGAGATGTTTAACTTATCAGGAATCGACAAGGACAATTTGAACTCACGTAAGGATTTAGTAGATTTAAATATTCACCTCGAGTTACATCCGTACGAGGGTTCATCAAAGTTTTTAGATGCAATTTATAGACATAGCAATGAACAAAATGCAATTTATAGTTAGCAATAGACATTCATTAAGAATGTTCGAGTGCCAAATGGTTATTCTTCAAATTTCAGTAGATGTGTAGATTTAAGTGTCAGGACAATTAGTGGATTAAAAAGTCATGATTGTCATGTTATGATGCAAATAATTATTCCTTTGGCATTCCAAAGAAACGTCTCGAAGGATGTACTAAGTCCTATTGTAGAGTTAAACCGGTATTTTAATATCATATGCGCTAAGGTTTTGAACAGTAACATTTTGAGAGATTGAGAGACAAAGATTGCATTAACGTTGTGCAAGTTGGAACAAAATTTTCCACCATCATTCTTTGACGTAATGATTCACCTAGTTGTGCATTTGGCTTATGAGGTAAGAATGTCTGGACCAGTTTAATATCGGTGGATGTATCCAATTGAAAGATATTTAAAGAGGCTCAAAGATTATGTGGGCAACAAGGCGAGAGTTGAAGGTTCCATTGCCCAAGGCTACTTGGTTGAGGAGTGTACGCAGTTTATTTCAACATATATACATGATACGAGTGAATATAGTAGAGATCGGAACTACGACGGTGGTCCATATGAAGTTGATACGGACAATAGTTAAATATTCAAACCAGTTAGTTGCCCATTAAGATGCAGGCGTGTGCCTAAAATTTTGACAGAAAGAGAACAACAGTTGATCCATGCATACATGTTAAATTAAGTTGATGACATCAATTATTTTCATCAATCTCATAGTGATGCTCTTAATAATAGATCAACTACGGAAGATAACTTCTTCGTGTGGTTCAGAACACATATTCAAGAGTTAAGGAATATAGGTTCTTCTAGATACACCAAGGAGCTAGAGATATTATCACTCAATCTATCGAGATTTGCATCATCATTAAATGGTTATATATGTAATGGATTCAGATTTTGAACATTGGAATCCGATTCAACCAAATCAACTCAACTAAGTGGTGTTATTGTGAATGACCATCTTCAATCTGGTTGTGACGGTTATTATGGGCGAATATTAGATATAATTGAAATATCGTTCGATAGGAATAGTCGTTTAATACTTTTTGAATGTGAATGGTGGGATGTATATAATAAGGATCGAGGTTTTAAGGTTAACGAATATGGTTTTATATCAATAAACACACAGAGAAGATTAGGAATAGATGAACCCTTTGCACTGGCAAGTCAAGTGGAACAAGTTTTTTTTGTAGATGATAACTCTAATAAGGGATGGGTGTTACCAGTACGATCACTACCTCGTAACTATTATAACATTTCAGGAAATGATAGTGATGATGAAAATGAACCATATCAAGAACAACCTATTAATGTACCTATAAAATTTAGTGTAATCGACGAAGATATACAACTCCAAGAAACTCAACCTATACAAATAGAAATTTAACAATTCAAAGTTGGATTGCCCAATCCAAACCCGGAACGGGCCTCGGATTGGGCAATCCGGCCTCGGATTGGCTAAAAAGATGAAACTCCACAATCCGAAGTCAAATTGCCCAATACGAGGCCCGTTCCGAGTTTGGATTGGGCAATCCGACACCAGATTGGCCAAAAGGATGAAATTCCACAATCCGAAGCCGGATTGCCCAATCCAAACTCGGAACGGGCCTCGGATTAGGTAATCCGGCCTCGGATTGGCCAAAAAGATGAAATTCCACAATTCAGCCTCAGATTAGGCACCGGATTGGCCAAAAGAATAAAATCTTCAATCCGACGCCCGTTTCGGGTTTGAATTGGATAATCCAGCACCGAATTTGCCAAAACGAATAAAATCCCCAATTTTAGGATTGGTTGATCCGATTTTTGGTCTTTTTGGAAGTTATTAGGAATGATTAGTTTTCTTAATTTGATCGAAGAAATGATCCAATTTGGCCAATCGAAATTTTTTTTTTTTTGCAGAAAATTATTATTGGCGACGACTGAACTCAGCCATCGCCAATAAAGCTTACATGAGATGGCTAAAGTCGTCCCAAATAAGATTTAAAGCCATCGCAAAACCAGGAAAAAAAATCCGGGGGAGGGTTTTTTCCTGACCATTTGTGACGGCCTCCTAAGCCGTCGCCAATAAGCTTATATGGGACGGCTAAAACCGTCCCAAATAAGGTTTAAAGCCATCACAAAACCAGGAAAAAAATCCGGAAACCCTCCCCGAGGTTTCCTCCTGACCATTTGTGACGGCCACCTAAGCCGTCACCAATATTATTTGCGATGGCTTCGTAAGCCGTCTCGAATATTATTAGCGACGGCTTCGTAAGCCATCCCCAATAAGTGGGCCGTTTTATTAAACTTTACTGCGACGGCTTAAAAGCCGTTGTGAATAAAATTATTTGCGACGGCTTAACTATAGCCGTCGCTAATAATATTGATGACGGCGTTATTTGCGACGCATTTGCAACGGCTTGAAAGCTGTCGCTAATACAAATTAGCGACGGCTTTTGGGTTTTTGGGACGGCTATAAGCCTGGTTTTTGGGACGGCTATAAGCCATCCCCAATAACCTATATTCTTGTAGTGATTGAATAGCCAGAAGAAGCCAAGACATATTTATGTGACGTAAAAATATGGAAGAAAATGACAAATGAACGGACAGTTGAATCGGACCTTCCTTGTTGATTTAGCCAAAAAGAAATTTTGGTTAATGCCATTAATTTGTGATATTTTCAAATTTATAAAATTACAAGAACACAATCCTTTATTTAGACCAACAAAGACCTAATAATCAAATCAGAATAAGCTTATCGTAAAGCATTTAAAGCAAGCTCTAAGTACACCGAAAACTTATTTGAATAACGAATTACTTTTTTGTACCATCAATATGTTGATATTGGCGTTCTTGGACAAAGATGCCATCTATTTTACTTTGGAATTTATAGCGTATTTGGTTGTCTTTTGTCTATTTTTACCTAAAAATAAAAAATATAAGTAAAAGATTAATGGGGTGTTTGGTTGCATGATAATTTTTTGTACACTTTCATGATAAAAAATTGTATTAAAATAAAAAGTGAACCAACTCATGACATAAAATTATCATGTTTGGAGGGATGTGATTACAAAAAAGAGTAACCACCGCACATGACCAAATAAAGTGGGGGACCACAAGAAAAAAGAAAGAGGTGAGACCCTCTTTTTTTGTTTAAGAAGAAAATCACTTTCAAAACATAAAATTGTCATGGTTGTCAAACACCTCTTTTAACAAGTTTTCTTACAATTTTTAAAAATTAAAATAAAAATCTCAATTATCATGCAACCAAACACCCCATAAAAAATTGTTTGGTTTTATAATGTCTATCTGAATTTTAAATACGTGAGTTTTGATTTGTAAAACTCTTAAATTTTATAAGAAATCTGATTTTATATTTTCTTTTTAAGATAACCTCTCAGAGGTGTACGAGATCCTACGAAACCAACAATTTAACATTCAATAGCATTGTGCACATATTATTCTTATTCTTAGAGTGAAAAAATAGCTGTAAATCATTAGTTCATGTTACCAAAAATTAGATGAATAATAAAAACTTTGTTATGTATATACATTCTATTACGGAGAAATTAATATCGGATCATATTGTTCTACTTGCACGGTTCAATGGACAGTCCCATGTCCCAATTTCTTTAACGTTAAGTCCTATTTTCAGAATTTTTGTAACATCCGCCCTAAATCCAAATGAGACGTTAGAAGACTGTCAAAAAGGGAGCCAATTGACATATTCTTTGGCACTCAAGGGCCGTGTGCATGTTTGGCATTGCTTCCATTTGCGCTGCATGACATACATGCTGGACTTGGTATTTTCATTTAACATAAGGGCTACAATCTTAAAAAAGGAATTGTCAAAAGTAACTAGGCGTGGGGAAGCAAGTTTGTTATGAGGTAGAAAATAGATAATCCCCGCTCACACACATTTTGCAGTATAATTTACTAACAAAATCTGCATATGAATTAGTTCGTATCCCATGATAATGATATGACGGTAAAAGATGAAGACTCTTGTTAAATCGTCCTCACCAATTTTGCCATGAGACAAACCAGTTTTGTATCTAGATGTGCATCATCCGCACCAATTTTGCCACCAGATAAATCAGAAATCTATTAGTACAAAAAGAATAAATTGTTCCGTTTACTTTCTCCAACAACCTCACTCTTTTCTGAATTTATCCTCCAAATTAACAAAGCTAGCTTTGATCTGCAAATAAAAATTTAAAGTTACCCACTACCTAGTTCCATTTATACCGCATGACATACTTATATGCTGAAAAAGCGATCGACAAGGCTCAATTCATAGTTCATACATCCACAAGAGCTATATGTGCAGATCAGAAGGCATGAGATTAAGATCCCTAGAAGACAAAAAGGGGTACTCTGCAAATGACTATAAATATTGAAATGCATAAGTATTCAAAATGCAAATGTAATTGACCATGGAATAACATAAAAAGATGATGCTGCATGACCAGGCAGATAGACAGCAACCACAAATCAGCATTTCAACAATATTAAATCAGCCCTTGTCGTTCCAAACTGATAAGGCAAACAATTAACATAAAAAACATTAAGTTTTGAGAAGTTAAGTCACCACCACATAAGAAACTAACATAATTCTTTAATTCGGAGGAAATACACTAAAAACAAGGACTTCATCCCAAAGAGACACTATTAACTTCTTCGGAACAACCATCACTATCACTAGCAACTTCATCATCCGATAACTTTAACAAACTTTTGCCAATGGCTTTCACTTTCTTCACAAATTTTTTGTCCTTCTTTGCCTTCAACTCGAGGGCAGCCACACACCTTTCAAGTTTACGAATACGTTTTTCTTTTTCACAATAACAATTGGATGATGAAGAGTCTACATAGTTGTTTAGCTCATCACACCACAAAGAAATGTGCAACCATCAACTTGTTTATGTAATAAATCAATTTATTATAAAGATAAGAGAAAATTAATAATAATTTGAATATTTTGTAATGCATACCTTGCATTTGTAAAATATTCTCCCTGGATTTCTCTCTATTTTACTTTGCCTTACTGCACAGTAACCATGGCCAAAAATACACCTCATACTTGGGATAGGAGATTCACCAACCATATCTACAATAATAAGTTAGTATGCAATTCTAAAAAAATGCAACATTCATAAGTTAGTAAATATGTAATTGTAAAAATCATGAGTAATGAATATGTACCTATTTTTAAATTAGATTCCTACATGATTGTCGATTGTGTCCCGGTTTTTGCACCTTGAACATTTATAAACTACTTGATCTATGTCTAACTCTCTTTGTGAAAGAATCCTCTTTTTTTGTTTCTCCCTAACCTTTTTTTGGTTATAGGAGGTCTCACTTCAATACTTTCAAAACCATTTCCAGGTTTATTCATGTCAGACATTGAAGCAATACACACGTCATAACACTTTTTGTACGCATATGTTGTATAATACAAATCACAATAATCCTCTATATTACCTCCTATTTTGTGAACTACAACATAAACATCTTTGCATAGCAACTTTAAAATTTGCCATTCTCTACAAAAACAAGTTCTATCTTGAAGATTAACCATAGCTGATGGTTTTGACATGACTTCAAAGATAAATCCATTAGATAAGTTAACTACATAACCACAAGACTTATTTATCAACTTCTTAATCTTTACATCAACAGATGGACATAGATATGTTTCCCACAACTGACATTCTTGCCTCCTCTTGGCACTCATGTTCATTATTTTAATGCAAATTCTATCTATCATATGGAATATGGGAAGATGTCGTTCTTCTAAAACCCAAGCATTGAATGACTTGCAGGACTAGAATACATTTCTCCATAACGTTCACCCGCAAAGTAGGCATTAGCCCAAAAGTTGGGATTGGAATCCCTTGCCCACACTACTGTTTCAACTGAAATTGCACTCATTGTTTGCATTACAGATTCATGCTCTTCCACAGTGTAAACATAAGCAACTTTATCAAATAAAGATAATAATTGACTTTTGGCAGATCCTGTGTACTTGCCTACAAGATGTTTTACAAAAGTGGCTTTCAAATGGCGTAAACAATATACATTGTGAGATTCTGGAAAAATATTTGGTATGGCCTCAATTAATCCTTTGCATCTATTAGATATAAACGTAATTCGACGAGAAGGTGGTATAGAATTTCTGAGACAAGTCAAAAACCATTGCCAATTATCTTCATTTTCGATGTCACATGCTGCATATGCTAATGGAAACAATTCATTTTATCCATTAAGAGCAGTGCACTTAAAAGAATACCCTTGTATTTATCCTTTAAGAATGTACCATCAAGAAACAAGATTCGTCTACATCCATTCTCAAAGCCAAGTTGACATGCATGAAAACATACAAAGAACTATTTAAAATGGCCTTCATTAGTTACTTGTAGGTTAGTGATACTTTCAGGATTGGTACTATTAATGACATCAATATACCAACATAATGAGTCAAAAGAACAACGCTCATCATCAAGGACTTTTTTATTAGCAACTTCTTTACCAAGCCAAGCTTGGTGGTATGGTAAATCAAGACCATAATCTCTAAAAATATCTTTTTTGATATCCACTGGTCGATACAAAGGAGAATCATTAATCTTATCCACAATGAGAGAACTAACAAATTTCTTTGATGCTCTAGGGTGTCTCTATGTACTTAGCCCTCCTCCACATGTGTGATCATTGTGTAATTCTTTAACAACAAATGTTGCACCACCTCCAACACGGCGAGCATGCAAATACCAAGGACAATAAGCAATTCTACATTTGACTATAAGTATTATTAAGTCATTCTTCACAAAATCATAGTCAAAGCCCTTCGCAACAGTATATTTCACCAAGTCTTGTCGTAGATGCTAGACACTTTCAAAAATTTGACCTTTAGAACGAATTACATCATTCCACAGATCACTTTTTCTTTCAATAGATGAAGAACTCCCTTGAGTGTTATTACTCCCAACAACATTGTATTCACGTGAGTGACTTTGATATCTATGTATATGTTTGCACGGTGTTAAAGACTCAATAAATATGTATACTAAGGATTAAAGGAAACTGAATTATCAACATATAACTATTTACCCTTGAGAGAGACTATCATGGGGATTGGAGATTGAAACCTCTATATTCATTATTCTCTTGCAGAGAGAGAGAGAGAGAGAGAGAGAGAGAGAGAGAGAGAGAGAGAGAGAGAGAGAGAGAGAGAGAGAGATGTATGTCAATTGCATTATATAGATCTTCATCATTCAAGATACGAATGGAGACATTTGTTTGTTTTGGAATCATATATTTGAAGTTCATATCTCTCACATTCAGATTCCACCTTTCTGAAATATTTTGTACCATACACTCAACATTCATATCTTCTTTATAATAAACAACATGACCCTCCCCATTATAAGTAAAAATAAGTGACAATAGATCCATAACCTGCTAACAATAGAAAATAAGTTAACAAGGATACCAATTATGTGTATGCATATTATTGACAGACATTGCTATGACTAAAGCTTAACATTAGCACATATTAAATAGCAGAATAAAGAGAATCAGATCCATCCATGGCACCCATCCATTCCATGACAAAAATGTGCCATTTAATCCTTGGATGATCATCATGATCTAACAATCCCATTTAATCCTTCTGATCCATCCATGGCACCCATCCATTCCATGACACCCATCCATGTCTGTCATTGTTAGATGTATGTCATTAATCATCCAAGGATTAAACGGCAGCTTAACATTCCATGGCACCCATCCACGGCACCATCGCCATCCATGGGTAAATAAGTGTAGCAGGGGAGACACTAGTGCTAGCCTCGCATATCTGCAACTCCTCATGGGTCATCGGTCCCCCGTATGTTGCTCAAGCGGGGCTCCGTTGCTAGAGATGACTGGTCGTAGCCCCCCACCCCTCCCGTAGCCCCCCAACGGCAGAAAACAAATGAGGGTATCTCGAAGGGGTGCCATTGATGGCAGAAGGGGATAAGATGCTTACTGTCGAAGGGTTTTGATCGTCAGAGGCAGAGGGGTTTTGATCATCGGACGATCGCTGATGTGGAGATTGATCACTTGAGGGGTTTGTGTGGAGATCGACTGCGTGGAGATCGACCATCGATTCCCTTGTCAATCGACCGCCTGAGGGGTTATGCCTGTGCCTGTGTGGAGATCGACTGCCGAAACCCTTCTCGATCGACCGCCTGAGGGGTTGCTCATGTGTAGAGATGGGCTACCGAAAGGGGTTGCGGGACTCTAGTCACCTAAGCCAAGGGAGCCTGAAGATGGGCAGCCACTTCGTCGTGGTGGACCAGATCTCACGACAGCGTGAGGAAGAAAAGCTGCCCCGAATGCCTTCTCGATCGCCCGAGGGTTTTGCGGCCAAAGACATTATCGCGGTGGGTTCTCGCGAGAAGGGCATTTTTGGAACAATTTTGTTCCTCAAACGGAAGCGTGATGGATTGTAACGGAGAGGACTCCACCTTATGAATATTGCCAATTACATGACTAGGAATTATAATAATTGGACCATGGGACTAATAATTATAGTGATTTTATTATTATGATCGAGAATTAATTTTCCCTTCTATTATTTTATTTAACATTACAAATGGAATGAGTTTAACAATGTTGACGTTTACGTGGCTCCAAGAGTGTCCGGGTCGAGCAACAAGCTAGCTAGGTGAAACTCTAATCATGAATAATTCAGCGATAACAACAACTCGATCAAGATCTACGCATATCGTCTAGGACTGCAGCCGCCGGACGTGGACCAAGAATTAGAAGAAACCCTAATCATGCAATGCAGCGATAACAATGCAATATCGTGGTATATCCTCCGGTTCTGCTGTCCAGCAAGAGCGTGAAAATCCTAATCAAGCAACTCAGTCGTTACAACTCAAGATGTGCGTACACCCTCCGGTGTTGCAGTCGTCAGACATCGATCTAAAAGATCAAACCCTAATCATGCAATTCGGCGATAAGAACTCAAGGTCTACTTCGCATACGCCGGGAGAAAGATTGCTGTGACCATTATATTGAGTCAAAAATCCTCCATCGTTAACCTCTTCCACAAGTCAAATGCAGACACCTATCCGATTACGAAGCAAAGAATTACAAAAAAAAAGAATACAAGATCAGTGAGAAAGCCGGTGGCGGCGGTGCCCGTTCTTGGCACATACGGGCAGCGTAAAAGGAGGCGCCACTAGTTGTGGAGATGGTTAGGCCCGCTGGGCACCACCCGCTTCGCTTGGCCGTAAAGCGGCTGGACCCCATCTGCCGCCGGCAGATTTCCCAGCAGGTGGAGGCACCGGGAGGACGGACCTTGGCGCAGCTTCGTCTTGGCGTGTTGGTCTCCGTCGCAGGGACGGAGGGTGGCAGAATGATCCGTCTGTGCAGATGCCTCGGCAAGCGCTGCGCACATCCTTGCAGAGAGAATGAGCAGGATCAGGGGCAGCGCCCGGAGGGCAGCGGTGATGCGCCCTTTCATCCCTGGTTCCGACGAGAGAACGAGAGAGGGAGAGAGAACGAGAGCACGAAGAGACTGTATTCCTATGCCTTTTATAAATTTTTGAGAGCGAGAATTTATATTTTAATAAAAAATCGTAACAAAAACTAGATGCTGTTGAGTATGGGAATAACTTGGGGATAAACTTGAGTTGTCCCTGAAATTTAGGAGATAACTCAGGTTTATCCCTAAAATTTTATGACACCAAACAAGCCATTAAACTTTTCGGTGCCTCAGTCTGATTTTCAAGCGGAGGTATTTATCTTTCCTTACTTCATTCTTTCAATTTTATTTTTTTAATATATTATCAAAGAAATACTTGTGGAATTTAAATATTTAATTTATAAAAATTCTCCAAACATATAACCAGGCACATTTCTTGTGACGTCGTTTAGAAGGCCATTCGTCACGTGACTCCAATGGAATGGGCATGGTATTTGTTATCACAATATTCATGTTTTGATTTGAGGACAAATCCACCACCTTTTTCGCCGACTGATACCCAGCTCAGTAATAAGTTAAATTAAACTTAATTTAGTAAATAATATAATAATACATAATAAGTATGTTAAATAATTAATAACATATAAATGAAACTACTTAATTTGTTTAAATTGTCTATCTTTTATCACTGTCAAATTTGAAATTAATAATTATAAAATCATTGATAAATGTTGGACTGTCAATATCAAAACCAATATTGAAGCTCTTGACACAAACAAAACTTGATATGTAATAGATGTCCACTTGTCTCAAGTTTGATATTGATATACATTCCAACTTAAACAAATATTAATATAAAAATTGATAGAATATCATTTTTGATATTCTAGCCAAACAGATTATAAGATAATCATGGAAGCCTTTTAATTCAAATAGAAAAAAAAGAGGATAGACGCATTATATTAAAATATATGGACTGACCATAAATTAAAAGAAATTGATGAGAGCTAAAGGAATCGGAAGGTTTACGTTGACCATAAAATAAATCTTTTACCTGAATTGGAATAATTTGATATTTTTTAAAATATATACTATACATTATTTATTATTTAAAAAATAAATTTTATTTTTTATATTTTGATATAATCTATTCATTATTTTACTTTTATTTTATAGTATCTATATTCATAATTTTAATGATTTTAATATGATTTATTATTATAATAATATTTTTACACATATATTAATAAAAATTGGATAAACTAATACAAAATCAACTGGTTCTTTACTCTTATTCTGATAAATTGTTGGAAAATTTAATATCAATTTTGATAACTTATAAATCCATTTAAAAGAAATCACCCTAAGGTCAAATAGAATTGAACCGGCTGCATCCCCATCATATAAATTATGTGGGTTGATGGTAAACATTTAAGAAATTAGATAATGTTTAAGCAAGATATAAAATTAATAATCTTGATTTTCATATCAAACTAAACGCCAAAATAATTTAAAAATAAGTATATAATAATATTATATGTATTATCAGAGTAGAGCAGAATTTCATAGTTTAACACTCTTCTCCCAAGGTGCTGTCGAAGTGTAGAGCAGAATTTATAAAAAATTCACAAAAATGGACCTTCTATTAAAACAATTTGGTAGCTGAACATATCGTTACAGCCGTCCCCTAAACGGATTGAGTATTAATCTGTCGAATAATTTAATTATATGATAATATAAAATTTAAATTATTGTGTACTGACATACTTATCCAAAGTAAAAATATAGAAGTAAATGGCAAGTGAACGGACAGTTGAATTGGACCTTCTGTTGATTTAGGCAATTTTTTTTTGATTAGTGCCATTAATTTGTGATATTTTTTCAACGATTTCTAAAATTACAAAAAAGAATCCTGCATTTTGGCCAACAAAGACTGATAATCAATTCAGAGTGAGCTTATCGTAATGCATTTAAAGCCAGCTGTATGTACACCGAAAACTTATTTGAATAATGAATTATATTTTTGTACCATCAATATGTTGATATTGACGTTCTTGGGCAAAGTTGTCATATATTTTACTTTGGAACTTAGAACGTATTTGGTTGCCTTTTGTCTATTTTTATCTAAAAATAAAAAATATGAGCAAAAGATACGGAAAAAATGTTTGGTTTTATCAAGTTTATCTGAATTTTGAAGACGTGAGTTTTGAGTTGTAAGACTCAAATTTTATAAAAAAATCTTATTTTATTTTTCTCTTTAAGATAACCTCTCGAAAGGGTACCACATCCTATGAAACCAACTGTTTAACAATCAATAACATTATTATTATTATTATTATTATTATTATTATTATTATTATTATTATTAGAGTAAAAAAATTTAGTTCATCAGGATAATAAATTATCAGTTCATCCATCTAGGATACAACAAATTAGATGAATAATGAAAACTGTCATGTATATACATTCTATTATTTTATTTAGCATTACCAATGAAATGAGTGTAACAATGTTAACGCATTCATAGTCTGAAGAATCACACCGGGTAAGTATCCGGGTCGAGCAACAAGCTAGCTGAGTGAAACTCTAAGCATGCATAATTCAGCGATAACAACAACTTGATCAAGATCTATGCATATCGTCTAGGACCGCAACCGCCGGATGTGAACCAAGAATTAGGAGAAACCCTACTCATGCAATGCAGCGATAACAACACAATATTGACGTACATCCTCTAGTTCTGCCATCCCGCAAGTACGTGAAACCCTAATCAAGCAATTCAGCCATAACAACTCAAGATGTACGTACAACCTCCAATACTGCAGTCGTCAGACATTGATCTAGACGATCAAACATGAACTATGCAATTTGGCGATAACAATTCAAGATGTACTTCGCATACGTCAGGACAAATATTGCTGTGACCATTGTATTGAGTCAAAAAAATCCTCCATTGTTAACCCCTTCCACAGGTCAAATGCAGACAGCCATCCGAGTTCGAAGCAAAGAATTACAAGGAAAGAATGCAAGAGCTGCGAGGAAGCCGGTGGCGATGGCGCCCGTTCTTGGCACATACGGGCTGGGTTCCACCGGCTTCACTTCGCCGTACTTGAGCTGCTCAATCAGATCAACAGCACACTGAAAAAGAATCTGACGATCTATTGATCAAATGAAGAGAACCTGCAACAAGGAAACAGAGGGACAAAGCCTAGAACAGAGAGAATAGAAGAAACACAGAAAAGCAGGAAACTGTAAAATCCCTGATCGGCCTTCTTGTCGTTTGTGGGATATCTTTTATATATATATAAGAGAATGCTGACATGTACACCCAATGTACAATAGAACTCCATCTATACAGGTGACTAGGATTGACTGATCCAGATCATCTTGGGTCAACACTATGTATTCTAACTCCCCCCCTCAAGTTTAATGGGGGTACCACATTTAACTTGCTTTTGAAAAAAATGAAATTGCTGAATAGAAAGAGATTTTGTAAAGCCATTGGCTATTTTGATCTCTGGAAGAAATGTGCTGGACAGTAATCAATTTGTCTTGTACCATTTGCCTCACAAAGTGAAAATCAACTTCTACGTGTCTTGTGGGAGCCTTAAAGATAGGGTTGGTTGTGACATAGATAGTGGAGACATTGTCACACCATATAGTGGGAGATTTGTGCACTGGTAATTGCAGTTCCCGAATCAATTGTAAAGTCCAACTCAGCTCGGTTACAGCAGAAGCCATAGCCCGCATTTGTGCTTCAGTGCTTGATCAGGCAATAGTTTTTTGCTTTTTGGCTGTCCAATTAATAAAGTTAGCTCCCATAAAAATTCCATAACCTGTTGTAGACTTTCTATCATTCGGGCAATCAGCCCAGTCCACATCCGAATATACATGAAGGTTGACGTTTGATGGTTGGATACAAAAACTGTAATCATATGTAGCTTTGAGGTATCTAAGAATTCTCTTCACCAGTGTTTGATGAAAGTCTATAGAATGAGACAAGAATTGGCAAACCTTGTTTATGGCAAAAGTTACATCCGGCCTAGTCATAGTTATGTATTCGAGGGTGATAGAAATGTATGCCCTACAAGCCAATCATATATGATATGATTCGACATTTATAGGAATATCTCATTCAATTAAATAGGCAAAATTTCGTTACTAGCTTTTATTAGAAGCGTATATCGTAATGAAGTCCTTAATCACATGCAATGATGATTGAATCATGATGAGATCATGATAATGAGATCGATCATCTAGAGGTATGTGGTCTAAATGTTCCTAGTCATAGGATCCTTGAGACGGGACATCAAGAATCCGGATAGACTAGTGTGTGTGATGTCTTCTCATATGATAAGAATGACCGATCTCATTGGTCATCAGTGTGGGGACACTGAAATACCCACACAGGTGCTCATTAGTGGAATAAGTTCACTGAACTGACCAATTTAGGAAAACCTGATCGGTATCTTACCGAACTGTCTATCACGTTATTCTTACATCTCAATAGCACGGTTGGATCTTTGACTTGAGTCACCAAAGATGTCTTACCAGGCGTACTATGTACTTTGACTATTGACTGATAGATCACTTAGTATTGTGGTCCTATATAGTTAATGGATTGGGTATATGGGAAACCTGGTGGAGGCAATTGAGCGGACAATAGGGGATCATTCACTCTCGGTAGGAAAGAGACAATATCCTATGTATAGTACTCTAAATCCTTGGCCAAGGTAGATAGGATAATTGGAAAAAGAGTTTTCCAGTTGATTCATTCCTGAGTACAAGATTTAATAGAGTTAGAATACTTAGGGGTTGACAGTCAGTGCCAAACCCCTGACCAACCGGGACATTGTATGAACGAGAATTTAAATCCGTGTGGTAATTGATGATGGAAAGGCTCAATGGATGTTATTTAACTCCCCAAAGTCATTTGGGATCATAGGATGTGGCTTGTACCCTTTATGATCAGAATGCCGTAAAAACTGTTATCGGATAACAGTTTTGATTTAATTTAAAAAAATATTCTTTTAAATTAATTAAGGCTTCAACCAAATTGACTATTGGGCCTAGTGGGTCACACACAATAGATCTGGTCAATAAGATAAGGGCATGGGCGCAATTTTATAGAAGTTTTGGATTTTTGTGAAAAATTCCATCTTCTATATATAAATGGCTTATGAAGCCAAACCCTAACAAGCCATAGGGCTGGAGCACGTCCCAAGCATCCTCTCTTCCTTCTCTCTCCTCTAGAAGGTGATCTCCTATGGTCAAGCTTGGATCTAGAAGGTTTCTGGAGGCCCGAAGGAATAGAGAACTCGTCTATTGAAGCAGATCGTGTGGATACCGCTAGAGACCGGACACTTGAACGGTTTTCAGCAAGGAGGAATATCCTCTCTTCATCCATGGTGAGGGATTTTAGAAATCCCTTGAGGTACTCTTGTTCTACTTCATATTCGGTTCTTGGTTTTACTCGTTCGGCATCGATCAAGGCAAAGATCATGGTTTTATGGAATCAAATTTTTTTCGCTGTCATGTATTGATTCCTTATAGAGGGAACCCACAATACTCTGATATAAAGTAGGGTCCGCAAGCAATGTACCCTCATGAATAAAGGGAGCACTTCTAGTAGCAAGGTGTCATGTAAGGTTTGGAATCAATAAGATTGGATTTTCGGAGAAGATCCAATATGTACTGCTACTGATTTAAAAATAGACCAAACCTGGTTTTGGTGACTTGAATACCCAAAAACAATTTCAGATCTCTGAGATCCTTCAATGAAAATTTTGCTGCCAGATTTTGAATCAAATTGCCAATGGCACCTGAATTACTCCTGGTGATGATAATATCATCAACATAATCCAGTAAATACATGATAACACCTTTGTTACTAAATAAAATTAGTGATGGATCACATATTGAGGCTTTGAATCAAAGAGACAAAATATGTGTGTAAAGACGAAGAAACCAAGCACGAGGAGCTTGCTTTAAACCATTTAGGGACTTCTTTAACTTGCAAACAAGATGAGGATTAATCGGATCCACAAAACCTTTGGGTTAATGCATGTAAATATCTTCTTCTAAGATACCATGAAGAAAAGCATTGTTGACATCCAATTGCCTAATTGGCCAATTGGAAGTAACTGCAACAAAGAGAACCAAATGAAAAGTGGAGGGTTTAATAACTAGGTTGAAAGTTTCGTTGTAATCTAACCTATACTCTTGACTAGAACCTTTTGCCACGAGCCGAGCTTTATATCTCGATATTGTGCCATCGGAATTTCTTTTAAGTTTATATATCCACTTGCAACCAATCATATTAGCATGAGAAGGAGGGGGTACAAGAACCCAAGTGTCATTTCTTTATAGTGCAGAAAATTCCTCTGAGATAGCATTTCTCCAACAAGAAGATTTCTGAGCTTCTGTGAAACAAGTCAATTCCATTTCTGGTTGAGAGACAATAGATAGGGCATACTTGGAGCAAGTGGGTTTGGTCAAAGGCTGCTACATAATTTCATTAATTGACTTGGATTTTCATGGCACAACAACACTACTATCAGAAGAGGAAGATTGTATAGGAGTAGTATCCTCAGTAGGGGACAAACTTGGCATAGGTGCAGGAGATGATGTGCTGCAGCCAGAATTATTAATAACAGTACCATAAAAATTATGTAAAGTATTAACCGGTGTTTGAAAATGCTGCACATAAGGTGATCCAATATTGACATCCATACACTGTGCTCTACCCGAGACCTGAATTGGATGAGAAGAAATCTCTTTTGAACCAGTTTTAGGAACATCAATCCAAGGCTTGGGTAAAGTAATGACCACTGGAGAATTTTGAACAGTATTTGATTGAACCAATATCTTATAGGGAAAAGTGTTCTCATCAACGACATTGCTAGCAATGTATAGCCTTTTGTACTTAGTAAATAACACCTATATCCTTTGTGGTCTTTGCTATAACCCAAGAAAATACAACATTCTGATCAAAAACTGAATTTGTGTGAATTATATGGTCGAAGAAATGGATAGCATGCGCAGCCAAAGACTTTTAAGAAATTATAGTTCGGACTTCGATCAAATAGCTATTGATAAGGAGATATGCCATTGAGCACACTTGTAGGCATTCATTTTATAAGGTGAACTGCACAACATGCGGCTTCATCCCATAATTCATAAGGTAATGCAACATGACTAAGTAAAGCCAATGTGGTTTCTATAATGTGTATGTGTTTCCTTTTAGAAATCCCATTTGTATATGAGCAAGAAATCCTATGAATAATTCCATGCTTCGAAAAGAATTGAGAGAGTGAAGGAAATTCTCCTCCTCAATCACTTTAAAAATATTTAAGTTTTTTGGAAAACAAGTTTTCTACTTGATTTTTTAAGTGCAAAAGGACAGCATACACATCATTCTTGGAGGCAATTGGATATATCCAATAGTATCTACTATAAAAGTCAATGAAAGAAACATAGAATCTGTTTCCATTGATACTAATGTGGGGAGATGGTCCCCACACATGAGAAGCTATAATCTCTAAAGGAAATTTTGAAACATATGAAGATGTTGGAAAATGTAACCGATGGCTCTTTGCAAGAGCACAATGAGAGCAAAAGAACATCTTATGTGAAGTAAAACTGTCACCTAAACTTTGCAACACTTGTTTTACTACTTTGAAGGCCGGGTGTCCTAGTCGTTGATGCCAAGTACCAGCTGCTACAGTGAACCTAGTGAAGGCGCCAGCATTGTTGGGATCCAAGTAGTACATGCCATCAGAATTGCTGCCTCGGGCCAGAACTTGTTGACTCCGGATATCTTTAATGACATAGTGATTAGCAAAAAATTCAAATGAGACACTATTGTCTTTACAAAATTGTGAGACTGATAGTAAATTACTAGCAAGTGAAGGCACATGAAGAACATTATAAAGCTTGAAGAAATGTAAATCTGAATTACCAATATGAGTGATGTTCGAAGCCTCCCCACTGCCTACTTTTACTGTGTCTTGACCATTTTAAGAATAGATGTTGCTAAGAAGATGAGTATTCAATGTCATGTGGTTGTTTGCACCAGAATCTGGGTACCATTTGTTGTCAAACATGATTTCTGACTGATTGGAATCTCCTAACCCAAAGTAAGAATTGGCAGAGGCAAGATTGGCAACATATTGAGGTGAAGAAACCTATTGCACCTGTTGAGAGACACTGCTAGTATCTGAATTCTTAAAATGAGGATCATATCTCCTCCAACATTGTTGGACAACGTGACATCTCTTTTCACACAATTGGCAGTATACAGGATAGTTTTGAGAAAAATTATGAGCTAAAATTTAAGGATATACACTAGAATTGTTTGGACTGTGAAGAGGAGCATTGCTTTGAAATGGAGGGTAATATTGAGACTAACCCCTCCCAACATTGTTGTAAGATCCGCGAAAATTCCTACCTAAATTATGACCACGACTTCTGCCTCTACCTCTATGGGCATTATTCTGCTATTGTTGATTTGTATTGAAACTCGTCCGAGCAAGGTTAGCAGATAATTCAGACACTAACCGGAGATGTTTTTAGAGAAATAGCTCATGACTTATGAGCATTCCTTGAAGATAATTTATCATGAGGCCATCAACATCCATTCTAGTTGTAATAGATGTTAGACTCATACTCAGGCCCAAGGCCATTAAGAATGAACAGTAACAAATTAGTAGTAGAAACTATTCGCATACCATAGCAAGAGCATTAGCAATGTTTTTCATCTTTTGTAGATAATCTGAAACCTTCATCGATCCCTTTTTCAATTGTTGTAACTGAGATTTCAGTTGGAGAATTCTTGAACGAGAAGTAGAATACATTCTAACAATAGTGTTCCAAATGCCAGCAGCTGACTCCTGACCAACAATCAGTGGAAGAACTGAATCGCTAACCAAAGAAATCAGAAACGTAGTGACCAGACTGTCAAACTTCTTCCAAACTTTGAAATCTAGATTAGGGATCATTTTAAAACTACTGTTCACATCAAGAATTTTCATAGGTGGACATGGAATCGATCCATCAACTAGTTCCATAAGATCATACATATTAAGAAATGGTAGGAACTGAGCCCGTCAGATCATATAATTTTCTCCTGTGAGCTTAATAGACATAGTGAGAGGTGTTCGGAATGGAGCTAAACAAGGAAGATGATGCAGCCGCAAATGGCCATTTAGATACCATTGATGTAATACCGGAAAAAAATAGAAAACGGGGAGGAAAAAAAAAGCAAAACAAAACAAAAATCCTTACCTCTTGCCACGTACCCCTCCTTCACCGCCTCCGTTCTCCACTCTTCTTCCCCCTTCTCGAACCCTCCCTCCACCGCCTCCGTATCACCGCCTCCATCCCATTTTCCACCCCGTCCGTTACCGGCTCTCCATCGCCTCCCTCTCTTCCTCTTCTTCTTCTTCTTCTTCTTCTTCTTCTTCTTCTTCCGCCGTCGTGGGCGTCGCCGTGAGCTGCCATCGTGACTTGATAATTGGCATATCTGGTTGATTGAATTGGTTTTGTCTGAGTAGATATATGGCTTTTACTTGTGAGGTCCTCCAGCCTACTTTAGTGGTCCTGGGGCAGCAGATGACGTAGTGAAATCCAGTGCATCCTTCGATCCCGGATACCGCGGTTTATCCTAAGTATGCCCTGCCTAGGTGTACTAAGGATCTAGCTTACTATATAGTACTTCTTATATATATATTTAGAGCTGGAGTTGAGAGGTCCAAGTATAGCATATGATTTACTTAGACACACGGAATGGAAATGGCATTAAAGCATGCACAGTTGGCTTATGCAGGTCTAGATGGCATAAACATATAGTTTAGTTTAGTTGGTAGACAAGTTCATGTAGAGGCATGTTTAATTGATAATTTAGTGAAAGAAATCCCATTTAAATAAATAAACATGATAAATAGCCTATATGATATTATAGCAATTGGTGGGACTAGTTTATGCATATAATTAGCCGTTAGATTTTTTTAGTATATTAGGATAGTTGGGTATAAGTCCTACTGAGTCACGTTGGACTCACCACTTCCTTTTATATGTTGTTTTACAGCCGATTTTGAGCACCCCTCTCCTGAAGATCTGTTTGTTGGAGATTTGACTCCCACTCTGGGTTCTGGCAAGGCGTTGTAGACACGCCAAATTCGCCTAATTTAGAGCATAAAACTCATGTTTTATAGGGTAACACGTGTGATTGACCTTAGAATAATGCCGGGTCTTTTAAAGTTGATTTGGAGCTTCGCCGAATGAAATCGGATGTTTTCCGAAGTTTTCTACAAAAGGCCATAATTTTCGAGCGAAAGCCACACGTAAATCGTGTAAACACGGAAATTAGCTGAATTACCAATGCCTAATGATCATGCATTGAAGGTTATGGTCATATTCACACTCCGGACAAGTTTTGTTGCATTCCGTGCCTTTCCGGTTTGCCGTCGAAGTCATTCTGACTAGTATCGGATCTTCTGTTCACTGCCCTAACTTCCGGACAAAATTCTGAAGTTTTGGAGGGTGTGAAGGCTGATATAATGCTATATAGGGCTTCTTCGGCCTGTTAGCTTTCCAACGCAATAAACGGCGTCGAATTCCGAGTTCGGGAGTGTTCGCAATGGCTTCCGGAAGAAGGACGCGCAAAAAACAGTCCCATGCGGCCGGGTCCCTGGTCACATGCGCCCGGAACCCAGGGCACGTGCCCATGCGCCTTACCAGTGAGGCACGTGGCCATGTGCCTTCACTTGAGGGCACATGCGCCCCACCCTGGAGGCACGAGGGAACTAGTTTTTCACCGGGACTCTACCACTGAACAGACGGAACTGATAAGACCATTTTTTTCGGAAAAGATAAGATGTACCCTCACTGTCGGGTGTAGACACGCAATTTTGGCCCAGTTGGAGAGTTTAAATTCTTGTTTTCATAGAGAATACTTAAAGCAGATCATGTTTTCCGGACGGATCAAGTTTCTGGCACGTTCCGAAGGGGATCAATAGAGCAATCAGCCGAGCCAAACACCCTGTGTATAGGGCACCTGGCGCCCTATATACAGGGCGCCTGGAACCAAATCAAATCGATTTGACCAGCTAATTTGACCCCCCGCAGTGACTCGTCTTGTCGACCTGACAGACCTCATGATGCTGGCGCCCCATATACAGGGCGCTATGCCGCGTGGCACTGTTTTTCGAAAATGGCCAAAGTGCCCTCTTTTGAGCTATAAATAGACCCCCATTTGGAGCTTGGAGGAGGTTCCAACTCCGTGCCACCCTAGAGCTCATCCAACACCACGTTTCTAAGCCATTTTCACCCCCCATAAGCCTCCAAACCGATCCAAAATCGTCCACCAAAAACCCAAAAACCTTATGTTTTGGTCACCGAGAAACATGTTTTTTCTCCAACTTTGAGAGCTTCTACCCGTCGTTCCTCTTTTATCCAGCATCCAAATCACCTTCCATTGGCTTCATTTGCATATCGTCTACAAGGAGGAGCCCCTACTTCGTCCCGGAAGCCGCCCAGCACTCCGGAGCGGCATTGCGAAGAGGGGAAGAAAATCTGTTCGGGCCAGACTTAGTGCCCCGTATACAGGGCGCTTTGACCTTGGTCAACGCACCCCATAAGGGGGGCACCTGCTTCTAGCGCCCTATATATAGGGCACCAGGAGGGGCAGAAGCTCATTTTGTCATTCCTCATAGTCCGATCGCCTGTTTAATCGAGTTTTTGTCTTTCTTTTTCGTCTTAGCACTGTTCATCATGTTATTTGGCATGTCTTAGATCATTTTGCATCTCATATATGTTTAAAAACCTACCAAAAATAGGGGTTGGGATTCCGTCCCGATCCGGTTAGTTCATCCCCTTTTGCATGATTCGCAGTCGTTCTCAAGCATGATGCTATACTTGCGCCGCAGCTAATGATTTTCATTTGTCTTTCTTCATGTTTTGTGCAGGACATTCTTAGGTAGATCGACCGGAGTGAAGCTTCAATCTGATCGTAGGTGAAAGAACTCCCTAAAGCTCTCCCTTCTCGGCCGGCCGAGAAAGGAGAAGTTAGAACCTAACAATCTCCCCATGTTTACATCCCCAAGGTACGACGGTCAAACTCTCTCTTCTTCTAGTTCATTTACTTAATACTCGATCACACTTTGGAGCCTTCGGCTCCTGGCGACCACACACTTCACCTTACACCACACACGCTCCTTCTTGTCTTCTTCTCTCTCTTTCCTCGTCGACGCGCGCGCGCGAGCCGAGCCGGCTCATCCGGGTGCCTACACCTTTTGGCGACCACGGTGGGACAACTCTTGCTTAAGTGAGTTCTTTTCACCTTTTAAAAGAATGTCCAACATATTCATCCTTGCTTTGGCTCTTGCTTGAATCCCTACACCCTCCTAGCATTCCTATTCACTTGCTTGCTTGTTTACTTGCTTCACCTTAGCATCACTTAGTTTCTTCCGGTTTACTTGCTTTCCGTGGGTCCTCTTTTAAAAAAGAAAAAAGAAAAGGGGGGGTACCATCTAATTTTAGGCTTGCTTTAATAAATTTAATTTTACTTGGCATTATCTTGCTAAGCATCTTTGCTCATTTTCTTTTTCTCAAAAAAAGGAAGTCTATGTTCTCTAAAAGCATCTTTAGTGAATTAATATTTGCTTTCACCTTACATTGTTGCCTTGCTTACTTGTTTTCCAATATTTTCTTGATCATTGCATGCTTTTATTTTCTTCTTGTTTGCTTCTCGCTCCTTGATATCTCACTTGCATTTAGTTTGCATTAGAGTTCTTTCGACTCGTTTAGGTCATCCGAGAAGGGAGGCTCTCTCCTCCCAAAGCCCTACACACCCAAACACCCCTCTTGGTAGTTGCCAACTCCTCCTCCGGGGATTCCCTCTCGGAAGGACCGGGTAGCTTCCATCAAGACCTCCATAAGTCCCCAGACGTGAAGATTCCCTCTTCACTGATCGGGCTGGTTGTACCATTTTATCCCAAAACCCGGAGTACCTACTACCTATCGTTGTGAAAAGAGTGACAACCTTAGAGTGCTCGGCGTTGTGAGAGCATAGGGTCCTACCAATTTATTTGAGTGGACATTAATTTTCTTAACAAGCCACTAATTCAAGGTTGAAACACAAAAAAAATTGCGGTAATCATCCTAAGTCTGTGCCGTCACTTGTTTACAAATCAAAATTTAAAACCAAAAACCAAGAATTTGAAAACACTTAACAAAAACCCAAAAGAAATCTTTGTTTGAGGTTAATTTGCTTGATAACCTGTTTGTTCAAACAAAAATCAAAAGCCGAAAAAAATGAAGAAAATTTTAAAACTAAAAAAGGGATTCTTGTGTTTTTCATCACCTTTCCCTTCCATTTATGAACTTGAGATCATGGCGAGTCATCGGGATGACGGACCAAGGGTACGAGCCGTTGCAGTTGGAGTATGACCAATCCTATCCCCACCCAGATGCCGTATGTGCCGTTAATGAACCCGATATACTCCCTGAAACCAGTTCACCTCGACCCCACCCAGATGCTCTGTGGGAGGCATTCGCTCATGCCGACCCAACTCAATTACAAGCCATTGAGGCCATCCTGAAAGGGAAATCTTCTGTCAATCACACCCATGTCGAGGGTGGTCACCACACTTCTACCCCCCAGTTACCAACTGACCAACCCGGTGCACCAGCACCGGGCCATTCTCACAATGGACCCTTGATTCCAAACTCACCCCATCCGGTAGCCATCTTGAACCACCCGGACCCAAACAACACCACACCACTTAGGCCACCGGTCTATTCTTCCGCACATTTCAATCAAGCACGACCTCAAGTGCACCACCCGATATACCCTCCTTGCCCGGCCGCTTCCGCCTATCCGATGGCCATGCCGGCAAACCAAGCATCTATCCTCCCTCCTCTTGTCCGAGAATCCTCCGTTGATCAAACTGTGCTTAACAAAATCAATAGGATGGATGAACAATATCGGGAGCTCAAGCGATTGATTGACACACGAGCTCTCCCCGAGATATCCCTTCCCTCTCTCCCCGTGTTCCATCTTCCTCCTTCTGAAATGCCCATTTACCGCCGATATAATGGAAATGGGAACCCTTTCATTCACATCAAAGATTTTCTCTATGAGTCTGTCATGTGGCAAAACGATCCGAAGGCCCTTGCATACCTATTTAGGAGATCATTAGAGGGCTCTGCGTTGGAATGGTTTTATTCACTTGACCCCTTGGAAGCTAGCAACTTTGATACCGTCAAAGCAAAGTTCTTGCAAAGATACCAACATCGAGTCAGTCCTACCTATTTGATCACAGATCTTATGGCTGAAAAGATGAGAAATGATGAGGATTTTATAAGATATGCTGATAGATGGAGGGCAATGGCAGAAAGGTTGACAAATGCACTGTCAGAATCAGAACAAGTCAAGATGATCATCACCAACGCCACTCCGGCTCTGAAAAATGTATTGGCATTACATCACCCTGTCACAATGAGCAAACTCTATAAGAGAGCACGGTACATCCAAACCCAACTCCGAGATTCTCCCATCATGAACCTCTTCGACCCTAGGCCCCGAATCACCAAAAAGACAACCACCACCACCACTGGGCCCGTGACCGAAGGCGTTGTGACCAATGAACATGTCAATATCATAGGGAACCCGCCCAACAACCACCAACAACAATACAGAAACCCCTAGTACAGAAACCCCCGCCAAACCCAACCAAAGACCTCGCCCTCGCATCCAACCCCAACCTTTCCGCCACCAAACACCAAACCAAGATCCCCAACAACCAATGCGGACACCGGTCCCCCGAACCCCGGCAACTGGCCGTACAAACCTTTGCACCTCAACCACCCCGCCAACCAACCACCTATAACCAGACACCTCCCCCCGCCACCTACGTGCCACGAAGACCAGGGCCTAGAAGAAACCATTACCCTCCGTTACCGTACTCTCTCACAGACATTTTTAACGCTCTTATGGCGGCATGGCAGATCTCATTGCCAAGGGAAAAGCTGGAGTGGCCGCAAAATGCCAACACAGACAAATATTGTCTGTACCACAGATACCCGGGGCATACAGTGGAGAATTGCTTTCAATTTAAAGATTATATCCATGACCTCCACGAGCAGGGGAGTATTGACTGGGGTCAAATGGGCGAGTACATCAAGGCAGTAAAGAACCAGCCTCAGCAGCAGCAACAGGCACCAGCCCGACAACAACAACAAGAATCCGGTCTGGGGATTATTCAGAACCCGCTACCCGTGCATGCACCCGCGATAGCACTAGAAAACCAGAGGGTTAATCCTATTCTAACCTCCACCGATGAACCCCGCGATAGAGGCCAGAATTGGCAAATCGAGGGACCAGCTTCCTTCATGAACATTAACCCTCCAAACCACGTTAATCGAACCATTCACTCCATACCACGAGTTATCACCGCCAGAAGAAGCCAACCACCAATTATCCGCACTCTATCGCAGCCAACCATGACGCCACCAGCTGTACAACTCCAACCGGGTAGGACCTTGATCCGCCCGGTCGAGCCTCCGTAAATACCTTCGCCATTAGGACCCATCATCGTACCACCTCATACAACCATGCCACCACAACCTACTCGCATCCCTACAACCTGAACTATCATCACTACACCCCTACCTAGGCCTCCCATCATCCGACCTAACCCTCCGTCTACCTCCGTTGCACCAACCATAGCCCCTCAGCTCGCCACGGTGCTTAGAAGCGGGCACATGTTTCAAAGAATTTTCCCCTGCACCGGTCAACCAGACGGTCACAAGAAGAAGAAGAAGAGCACCCAGAAGAACCAGTGCCAGGGACATCCTATGATTTGCTGAAACACCTTGACAAAACCCCTGCGCGAATTTCCATTCTAGAGCTGATCAAAAGGTCCAAAGCTCATCAAGAAGTTCTTCAGCAATATTTGCAAAGAGTGATGGTCAATGAAACCCTCCCCCCTGAGAAGATTGCATCAGTCTTGACCCCGAAAAGTGAACACCCCGCCCTCACTTTCACCAAAGAGGAGTTGGTCGAACCAGAAGCAAGAAAATATGCACTTTGTATCACTGTCAGTATTAACGAAATAGATGTTGAGTCTTGTCTAGTCGATACCGGTGCATCCATCAATGTCTTGCCACTAGAAACGCTACAGTTGTGTGGAATCCCAGAAGAGGATATTCGGCCATCACAAATCACTGTAACAGTATATGACAATTCCAAGAGGCCCGCCCATGGCATGGTCACACTTGAAGTCAAACTCGGACCTCGGGTTGTTACTGTCGACTTCCACATCTTGGATATGGACCCAACTTACAAAGCTATCTTGGGAAGGCCTTACCTTGAGGCATTGGAGGCCGTAGCTTCAACCAATCACCAATGCATTAAATTTCCCTTCAAGGGACAAGTCGTCAAAGTGGTAAGTATGCCCGTGGACTGCCTGGTTACTCTCCCTCCTGGCTTACCAAATCAACCGGTCTTCACAATCCTCGATCTACCGAGGGATGGAAGGCAGTACAAGCAAGTTTGGAGAAAGAAGAAGGATGACGCCAAAACTCTTGGGTGGCGTATGATAAAGAATCTGGGGTATCAGGAAGGCCAAGGGCTGGGGAAAGAACTGCAGGGTATCATAGAACCCATCCAGCTGGTAAAGACAACATCAAGGAATGGGATAGGGTACGATGGGACATGTGATAATGGCCAAAAGACCGGCCAAAAATACTTCCGGGGGTGTTTACACAAGTTCTTCGACAAGAGAAAAGCAATACAGATGATTGAAGAGCAAGAACCGCAAGAACAAGCAAAGAGGAAGATGGTGGACAACCTAGAGGATGAGACATATCTCGACATATCATGGTTATTTTCTGAAGAAGGGTCAAGTAATGAATCATTCCGCAATGAGCCTTCTGGCAGTCAGAATCCAGGGCATTCACCCCATGTCGTCTCTTTAAACCCGTTTCCAATAAATTCACCATCAGATCCACCAGATTACACATCTTTGCTTGATGTGTTCCCCTCTCTGTCAATATCTCAACCCGCGTTGGAAACTACGACCAACCAAACCCCTTCTGTGTTCATGTTTAGTACTTCTCCAAAAGATAAAAAAAACGTCCTCTTCTCAACCCAAATTTCACTCGAAGAAACATCCCAACTCGCTCCGAAAGATGACCCGAATCAGGAGGCCACCCGGTCTCTAATCGATCTCCTTTGCCCTTCATCAATAAATTCCACTCCATCCACCTCCTCTTTCTCTCCTTATTTACCTTCTTCTTATTTAGGTTTAGTTTCCAGTAAAAGCAAAACAAAAATCAGAGGTAGGAGAGTTCCAGAAAGGTACCTGCATCGGTTAGCTCAAAAAAGCTTAGAATGTGCCAAGCTACCGGAGTATCTAGAGAATGCAATCCAGATAGATGAAATTCGATATGAGGAGAAAGACAATATTGATCCAACTTTAGGGGTCTATGAGGTTGTATCGGAAAAGGATCCTGATACTGAGGATGAAGAGAAGGATTTGGCTGATGCTTATGCATCCGGTTTAAGAAGATTTGAAGAACCATCAGCCACGGTGGATGAACCAACTAAGGAACTTAATCTTGGGACACCAGAAGATCCTAAGAATATCCTCATCAGTGCCAACCTCGCCCCTTTAGAAGAGCAGAACCTAATGGGGGTGTTGCAAGAATATAAAGACACGTTCGCTTGGACATACGAAGATATGCCGGGGTTAGATAAGTCATTGGTAGAGCATCGACTGACTTTAAAACCTGAAGCTACCCCGGTCAAGCAAAAGTTAAGGAGATTCCACCCAGATATAGCATTAAAGATGAAGGAAGAGGTCGATAAGTTACACCAAGCAAAATTCATTAGAGTCGTCCTCTATCCACAGTGGGTGGCAAATATAGTCCCAGTCATGAAGAAGGATGGAAAGGTTCGAATTTGCATTGACTTCAGGGACTTAAACCGAGAATGTCCAAAAGATGATTTCCCCTTCCTCATATCGATGTTCTTGTTGACAACACGGTGGATACGAAACCCTATCATTCATGGATGGATACTCTGGGTATAATCAAATCCGGTTAGCAGAAGAGGATCAAGAGAAGACCTCGTTCACTACACCTTGGGGAACCTATTGCTACGTCGTCATGCCCTTCGGACTAAAGAATGCCGGAGCAACTTATCAAAGGGCCATGGTGGCAATATTTCATGATATGATGCATAAATTTGTAGAGGTGTACGTGGATGATTTAGTGGTCAAATCTCGAACCCAAGATGAGCATGCTGAGGTATTGAAAAGAGTTTTGCAACGAGCCAGGGAATATAAGCTCAAAATGAACCCCAAAAAGTGCGTGTTTGGAGTATCATCTGGAAAGTTACTTGGGTTCATCGTCAGTAAAAGAGGCATCGAAATCGATCCCAACAAAGCCAAAGCCATTATTGACATGCCTCCACCAAAGAACCTAAAAGAGCTGAGAGGGTTAATTGGTAGGCTACAGTTTGTTCGCCGGTTTATCTCACAACACTCCCAAAGGTGCAAACCTTTCTATGAGTTAACCAAGGCGAAGGTCGAATTTAGATGGGATTCGAGATGTCAAGAGGCATTTGATGGTTTAAAGAAATATTTGTCAAGCCCACCTGTGCTCAAACCTCTGGTTCCCGGCAAACCCTTGATCTTATACATCTCGATCTTGGAAGGATCCCTGGGAGCAGTATTGGCACAATTAGATGATGAAGGGAAAGAGCGAGCAGCATACTATCTGTCCAAAATCTTTGATCCTTGTGAACAAAAGTATACAACCATGGAGAAAACCTGTGCCGCCCTGGTTTGGGTGGTCTAGAAGCTCAAACACTACTTTCTGGCCCACGAGGTTAATCTCATTGCTCGCATGAATCCCATCAAATTTCTTCTTGAAAAATCTGTCCTGACTGACCGTTTGGCACGCTGGCAGAGCTTCCTCTCCCAATTTGACATCACCTACACCCATTAGAAGGCAATCAAGGGCTATGCAATTGCTGAACATCTTGCCCATCATCCTATCCCAATCTTTGACCCTATCCAATCAGATTTTCCCGATGAAGAATTGATGTCCATTCGATCTTCCAATCTATGGACTTTGTATTTCGACGGGGCATTAAACTCCCAGGGTAGAGGGATAGGGATTGTTATTCTATCACCCGAAGGTGTCACCATTCCACAGGCTTTCCAGCTCCATTTTCCAGCAACAAACAATATAGCTGAATATGAAGCCTTATTGGCCGGACTGGAGGCCGCTCACTTCTATGGTGTCACTAAACTAAGGGTGATCGGTGATAGTCAGTTGATTCTCTGCCAAGTACTGGCCAAATACCGCACATCTCATCCCGGGCTCAAACCATACCAAGAACTCACCACCTGTTACATCAAGCTATTCTCCAAACTTGAATTCATTCATGTTCCTCGTGCTCAAAATATTCTTGCCGATGCTCTCGCTTCTCTGGCCTCTTCACTATCTGTCCCGCTAGGCAGACAAGTTAGGACGATCTATGTCCGCCGACGTACCATTCCGGCAGTGGAGGATGCACGATTCTTGAAAGTTAAAGAAGAGTTTGAAAGGAAAGAGTACATTGAGCAAAAGGAGGAAGTATCTTTGGTTGAGTTGGAAGAATTAGAAGAGAGTGAGAAACCATGGTACCATGAGATTGCGAATTACTGTCAGGATCAGACATATCCACCGGGATCAACTGCCGAAGAGAAAAGAGCCATAAGGAGGGTCTCCCAGAGATACACCATCTTAGGTGGAGTACTTTACAAAAGGAGCTTGGCTGGTGTTCTATTAAGATGCGTAGATGAAGAAGAGGCTGAGTTGGTGCTTAAAGAAGCGCACTCTGGAGTATGTGGAGGCCATGTAAATGCTCAAGCCCTCGCCAAGAAGATCATCAGGCAAGGGTATTATTGGCCTACTCTAGAAGAAGATTGCTCGATCTTTGTCCGGCACTGTCATCAATGTCAACTTCACGCCGACAAGATTCACTCTCCCGCATCTTCCCTTCACCCGATTCACGCCCCATGGCCCTTCGCTATGTGGGCTTTTGATGTTATCGGACCCCTCGGTGACCCAAACTCCACAAACAAAACCAAATCCTTCATCCTAACTGCAACGGAGTACTTCACCAAGTGGGCGGAGGCGGAAGCATACGTGGAGATCAAGGCATCAACAGTCTGCACCTTCCTCAAACGCAACATCATTACCAGGTTCGGGATCCCGGGCGACATCATCACCGACAATGGACCGCAATTCATCTCCCAGGAGCTACGTGACCTTTGCAACAGGTATTGCATCAGATTGCATCATTCATCTCCATATTATCCTCAAGGCAACGGTCAAGCAGAAGCCACCAATAAAACCCTGATAAAAATCATTAAGAAGACTTGTAAGTCTAGCAAGTTCGTAGACTGGCCAGATAAGTTAGTTGATGCTCTATGGGCCTACCGCACCTCTATTCGAACCCCAACGGGTCAGACCCCCTATGCCTTGGCATTTGGGATGGAGGCGGTAGTCCCATATGAAGTAATCATTCCTTTCCTCCGAGTCCAGATCGATCGAGATATTTCGATGGATGAACGCCGAGATTCTCTTCTCGCGCAACTCGAACTCTTGGACAAAAGGAGACTGGCCGCTGCCGAACATGCTAGATCTTATCAAAACAGACTTAAAAAATTTTATCAGAAGAGGGTGGTGGAGAGAAAATTTGAAATCGGTGAGGTTGTGCTTAAAAGAATGTTCGTTAAGCCGGACGGTCCCCGCTCCAAACTTCAACCTAATTGGGAGGGTCCATATGTTATTTCGGCTGTTTATCCCGGTAATTCATATAAGCTGACTAATGCAGAAGGAGAAGAACTAGCTCATCCCTGGAATGGTGTATACCTCAAAAAATATTTCCCTTAAAACAAAAGTCACAAAAAAATCTATAAAATCTAAAGGTGTGAAGAATAATGATAACATCTAACGCTTGCTTGCTCGGTGCACCAACTTGTCACTTAGGGAAATAAGGATAGGCATCATGCTGCACACACTACACGCCTAGTTTTGAGATCCGATGATCGGAAGTCAGAGAGAAAGCTAGGCAACGCTCGGCAAAAGAAGGTCAACCTAATCCCGTTCTCTTCTCATTTCGGTCCAGAATAGATAAAAGGGGTTAGAATGATGAGTATCGAAAGTGCCCATTGCCTTAGTTGGAAAATGCCTCTGAAGGTCTGACTTCTTAAAAAGAAGAAAAAGGTGCCAAAAGATGGGCAATGACCCCTCAGGTCGGCAAAAGAATAGACCTATCTGAATATGTACCGACAAAAACCCAGAAAAAGAAAAAAAAGGCTCCAAAAGATGGGCAATGAACCCCTCAGGTCAAAATCAAGCAAAAGCAAAAAAGACCTGTTTGAATGTGGGCCATCAAAGAAAAGGGCTGGAAGGAAGGACCCAAGGATGTCAAATCCCAAACAGGCAATACGGGCGCTAGTAGAGAAACAAATTCGACACCCCCGAATTCTATTAAGGACTTACCACCAATCTTCTTCCCTCTTTAACCTTACGGGTAAGGTTGACCGACTGGAACCAAGAAAAGCCATAGCCTATCAAGGGCGGAAGGTCAGAAGATCTCGGACTAAGCACTTTCTTACACGTGATGCCTACTCTTAACCCTTAGGTAACAATGAAAGGCACCTACGGCAAGCAGGGCAAAGGATGAGATGATCGTGTCCCTCACACCAAACAAAAAAAATCAAATATTTCAAAAAGCACCAAACAAATCTATAAAGTCAAAAATCCTAAAAAGAGAATATTCAAAACACCAAAAAAAATCATAAAAAAACCCAAAATACCAAAAACATTGTAAAACCATCAAAACCCAAAACAAATCTGAAATCTTGAAACACCTAAAAATTTGCTTCCTAAATTGACTAGTTGCCTTTGCATTCATATTTAATTTCAGTCTTGCATGTTTCCTTTTGTGCATACTTATATTTTTCTGTTATTCTACCTTGATAAGGCCCATGTCCCTTGACAAAAGATTAAGGCGGTTCGCCCTTTTCTTGCAAGGGACTAAGCCTAAATAAAGTTCTAATCGCCTTTTGAGTAAACGCAGGGAGTCAGGAAAAGAAGCCAACAACTATCACTATGAAAAGAAAGGTACATCAAAGATAGAAGGGGCCGGCACATCACAAATCGCCGCCTCCCTCTCGCCGGGGCCTGATCACCCGGAGGTGGCATGGCAAGTCTCTCCTCACCTCTCCTCCTATGACTACTAGTCTGAGAGGAACCCGAGTGGGTAAGTCCCCTCAGCGTGGTCCCACGGGAGTCGGAGCGGTGGGAGTGGCTCCGAGATCGAGACTGCAACGCCTGCATCATCAACTGACGATGCTCCGCCTCCACCCGATTGAGCTCTCTGGAGTGCTCAAGGCGAAGATGGAGGATCTGCTCGGACTCTGGTAGTGACAGCTCGACCACGCGAGCCTCCAGTCTCCCGACCTACAAGATGACAAAGAGATGCATCAGCTACAGGAAAAGTGGTTTAAGGAAAAGAATCGAACTTGTACCTCCTGTGTTAGCTCCTCTATTCTCTGAGCAGTCTGTAGAAACCAAAAGAAGCGTTAGTCCATGATTTCACAGCTTAAAATCTTAATAAAGACATCGCACCTTAGAAGAAGAAGAACCATGATCCGGAATGCCTACGAGGGGCTCGAGCCCGAGCTCCCTCTGTAGCTCCATCACCTACCGGAAGAATGTCAGGAAAGAAAGAAAATGATGACGAACAAAGCAGAAAGATATGTACCTTGTCCTGGAGACCCAAGGGATCTCTAGTAGAAGGCGGAGCACCCCCCGCAGAGAGGTCGGAGATCCTCGCCCAAAGATCCTTGTTCTACAAAAGAGAGAGTGTTAGAATCAAGCAAAGTAAAACAGAAGGAAGTCACGAAAATTCACCTCGGTAGTAAGGGCCTGCACCCGTTCCTTCAGCTGGGCAATCTTCAAGAAAAGAAAAGAAGATTAGCAAGGCAAATAAAGGAAGAAGACAGCATAAGAAAGAAACAGTAATCACCTCAAAGAGAAAACCCGTCTCTGAAGAACTGCTCCCAGGGTCGGTAGGTATGAAGGAAGGAGGATCGACCGGCAGATGGTGAGAAGGGAGCTCAGGACCCATGGGCTGGCCGAAGTAAAACGACTCGAAGGGGGCCTCTGGAGGCTCATCGAAGACCGTCGGCTCGGGGGCAGCTGGGTGGGAACCCAACTCCAACTCGGCCACGCGCTCGTGGAGCCGTGAGATCTGAAAAAAGGCAAGGGAAACAGTCAACAACATTCATCAAAGATATTAAAGAAAAGGCAAGGAACGTTACCTCATCGTCATGCCCACGCAGCTGTCGGCGCGCACCTCGATAGTGGCGTCGCTGAAAGAAAGAAAAGAAGGATCAGTTGACCGGCAATGAAAAGGTGCAAAGTACAGAAAATACCTGTCGCTCCAGCTCAGCCTCCAAAGATACTGTCCCTGCCCTCAAGCGAGACAGCTCCTCCTGAATACTCTGAAAACAGCATACAGTTAGAAATCAAGAAAAGGAAGAACAGTAATGGAAACAACAAGTGCATACATCTCCACCCTCAGTAAAAAAGTGGGTAAACGTCGCCATGTAGCGACGCAGATAATCACCACTGTCAGATGCGCTGGAAGTCACTGGGGTGCCACCCCTCTTCCAAATCCGAACAGCAAACTGGCCCTCCTTCTTCCAGTCGATCTCCTGGATCAGGCCGTGGGTAGAATGACCCAGGCGCGGGTAAGGGGGGAGGTCCACCCACTCCTGGTGAAGCCCCAATGAGCGCATCGTGAGACGCACCCACAGTGGCTCCATCTCGTTCAGGCAGATCAGAAAGGTGTCACGGCCAAAGACCGGACGACCCTCCAATACCCACGGCTGCCGATCCAGATGAAGGTCTGAATATGGGCACCAGACCACCTGAAAAAGCAAGGCAAGACAGTGAATAAGAAGAATCGAGAGACTGAAAAGAAAAATAGCGGAATACCTCATGGTGGGGGAAGCAGAGCAGCTGCCTCCTCAGGTTTTCCACCTGGTAGGAGTGGGAAGAAGCAGACCGAGTGGCAACCCAGCTGCTGATGAGCGGGTACTCGGGGTCAGCCTTCAGCAAGGCACGACCCAAGGGGATGTAGTAGTAACTTCATACCTGTCAATGAAAACTCAGTTAGTCACCAAAAGACAAAGTAGAATTAATGATGAACAAAAGAGCAAGGCATACCTGAACGAATGGAGTAAAGCCGGCTACTGAAACCGGACCGCTCTCCATCGCCAGCGAGGAAAACAGATGGGCCAACATAGCGGCACCCCATGCTTACTCACCAACCTTCGACAGGTCGGCAAGAAAGGAGAGGAACCGCAAGTGCACCCTATTCGTCTTCAGTGCCAGCAGAAGATGGGTGAGGAAGAAAAGGAGGAACCGGCGGAGATCCTGGTCGGCCTGGACGGTGTCCTCCTCACCGACCAAGTAGCACTCGACGCGTTGCGTCAACGCGTCGAGTACATCCGCCACCAGGTCATCCTTCCCCACACTGGCATTGCCCAGACCGAGCAAGTTCCCGACGTCTGTGTGCTTCATAACGCGCAGTCCGCCGGGGCAGTGTGGGATCGGATGACCCAGAAAGTCCTGGACCATAGCCGAGTAATCGCGGTAGGTCTTGCCGGTAACGGCGCGACCATGGACGTGAAGACCCATAATCCGGGAAACGTCCTCCAAGGTGGGAACCATATGCCCCCAGGGGAAGAGGAAGGAATGGGTAGTGGAATCCCATCTCTCCCTCAAAGCCTGGATCAGGGGGAGGTCTTCCCAGAAGGTACAGCAGCAGAGCAATGGGCCGAAACCCATTGCATCCAGTCGTACCTTCTGAAAATCCTTCAACCCCTTGTAGGCATGGAAGACCATTTCCCAGGATATCCGGGACTTGATCTTCCCCTGCACAAACAAACAATCATGTTAGAAACAATCATCATGAATAATTCAGAGGGGGAAGTCAAGATTCGGTTACCGAGACGGTCGGCGGAGGATGGAGGGAAGGCAGCTCCGATGGGCTAGGGTCGACCGAACTAGAAGCCCCGGCGGAGGAGGAAGCGCCGGCGGAAGAAGAGGCTCCGGCGGCACCGGAGGCACCGCCACGCTCGACACGGGACCTCTTCGTCATCTGCATCATTTCAAAGAGTTAGAACGGGCCAGAAACAGCAAAACAAGGAAGACGGGGGCCTGGTGACCAGGTGCCCCATTTATAAGGCGCCTGGACCAGGCGCCCCCTTGACCAGGTAGAGCCTAGCGCCCCATCAAGGGGGCGCTAGGGGGTTTGGCCCTCTTCTCTCTTCCCGTTCCGATCCGGAACGACTCCGGATTGGTTCGGTCCCTTCTACGAAATCGATGATAACGAAATAAATTACAAGTTTGCAATTGGAAGAAACTCACTATGGAATCTGCATGGCTCACTGCACACCCCGAGAACGTCTCGCTCAGTAGAAAAACCAGAAAAGTTGATGGTGAAATGAAGAAAAGGTGCAGGGGTAAAAATATAAAGTGTCATGGTCAAAATTTTCAAAATTTTTTAGAACATGTCTGCAAGTAATATTCTTCATGAAAAACACAAATTCATCAGCAAAACATTTATATTCAATTCCTTTTTGCATACTTTTGCTGGCTACTAACACTGACAGGACGCAGACACGACTTGAAAGGGAACTACACCAAGCAAACTCTAGACCTACACTGATCAAGTCCTAGACACAACAAAAGCAAACAACATATGACTGGACACAATCAAAAGCAGATACAAGTCATCCACCGCGCAGCTTCCTCAGCTTCGCCACGTATCGGCTCTTCCAGACCTCGTCTTCGTCCATGTAGGCACTCGGCGAGAAACTCTTGCAGATTCCCCAGATAGCAAGAATGCTCTGGCATTCTTCATTGTCAGCCGCCGTGCCCATCTGACGATCCTTGATAGACGGAATATGAGAGAGACGAGGAACCTTAAGCCGTGGTTGGCCCAACTAAAGAAGACACCGATGTGGGTTGTAGATGATGAAGGAAGTGCCGGTGATCAACCGAAGATCCACCCCAGGGGTGGGAGAGGCACGGACATTTTGGCGCATAACCGCCTCGGTAGGACAGACAAAGCCGCCGCTGCTCATAGCCGAAAAGTACAAATGCCAGTCAGCGCGGGTCTTCACTGAAGGACACTTGTTCATCACTTTGTATTCCATGCAGAGACGGCTGGTGAGAGGCTGGAGGGGGCTCCGAGCAAAAAGCCGGGAAGCCGTGGCCGGGCCAAAGCACACGTCAAACTTAAAGTGCCAGTCAGCCCAGCACATGAACAGAAGAATACTGCCAAACATAGGCCTGCCGACGCTAGCAGAGGTCATGCCGTCATAGAGATAGCCCAACACCGAGTGGGCTATGCACTCATTGGACCAAATGCCCTGGATACAAGGAAGGCAGGTAGGATCGAGCCACCCGTCCTCACACGGGTAAAGGAGTATCGAGGCAAGGCAAGCAGCGACACCTTTGGCACTGGGCAACAATAGGTCCTCATTGTCACCGGCGCCTTGAATTACGCCAATGGACCAATCCGCCAGTGCCTCGGTGTAAATACGCCCACCCACCATGATGGACCGAGCCTCTCTGGTGGTCATAAAGCCACGAAGGAAATCCAAACCGGTAACCGGTCCAACAGGAATGAACATGGCCTGGCCATACCCAGGCATGGCACGAAGCCCCAGGAATAGCTCCACCTCTTCTAAGAGGATGGTACATTCAAATGAGTCAAAAACAAAAGTGTGAGTATCAGGGTGCCACATCTCGAGAAGCGCACCCACCAGAGAAAAGTCCCAGAAATATTTGAGGAGGTGGTTGGCGTGGACTAGGATGCCGGAGAAGCCCCATCCACTCAGAATAGTCCGCACATGGATGTTGATGGCGGCCATCAGATGAGCTATCCACAGCACCTGACCATAACGGCGAGCGCCGGGGAAATTTGGAAGGTCCTACAGAATAATCACGCGATCAGAAAAGAAGGTTTCAGAACAAAACAAAAAGGGGTGCCTAATAAAGCCACTACCACTCCCATGGACACTCGGTTCCGAATATGGCACGGGACTTCAGAAAAACTTTTCATCTCGATTGAACCGGTCGGACGAGAGGAGGAGGATGCCATCGGAGTGAAGGAAGAAGAAGAACAATGTAGCTGGTGTGGGGGAGAAGAAGGGGAGGTCCCCCTTTCTTATAGAGCTCAAAAGACTGCCTCGGGAAGGAGCAAGCGTAAAGACCGCGCAGGTGCCCCACTTATAAGGCGCCTGGCGCCCTATAAATAGGGCACCAGGCGCCCTATAAACAGGGCGCCTGGCACCCTGTAAACGGGGCACCAGGCGCCCTACAAGTAGGGTGCCTGGATCCTTGCGTGGGCCGTGGATAAGCCACGCCCACGTGGGTTATCATATACATCTTGCATATATATTGTTGAAGACCACGGGTCTGAAAGGACTGAGTCGGAGAACCCCTTCAACAAAATCAATGAAGGACTCAGTCACCTTTTAGGCCCGCGGATAAGCCAAAGTCAGATAAACGGGGACGACGGTGTCTTCACGGATGTCCTGACCCGTTGCGTTTGACCTATATCTTCAACTATTTTCTTATATTTATTTGTATTTCTTTAAACCCAGCATGCATCATGCATCATCTCATGCATCATCATACTCATACCGACCTTTCCGTTACGGTCTTTCTATGGCTTTCTAAGGAGGCTTTGGTCTGCCCGGAAGACCCGGTTTTAACCGTGTTTCAATGATTTCATCAAAACAAGAAGTTATTTCATTCAAACCACACTGGTATTCCTGAGCAAAACCCAATGAATTTGAAGAACCCAAACTTGGTTGATTACTGGTTTCATCTTTACTTTTTCGCAACTTACCTTCCATCGAGCCCAGCACACCATGCAGTTCGGGTCCTGGCCGGTAACAGTTCTCCCCCACGTGGGATTTTAGTTATTTACTTTCAGTACTGTTCTTCTCTTTAACCAATCAACCAGAGGGAAGGTTTCGATAAGACAAAGGGTAATCTCGGAGTCCGGTAAAGTTTTATTCCACTCAACAAGGCCAATGAGGGCGTGTCTAAATCCACACCTTGGCGTCACCTTTTCAGTTCATTACCACTTCATTCCGCTACGCCACATTATGCTTCGCTACATTCGCATATGCCTCATTCGTGTCATTCCCCTACAAAGCCGACGCCAAGGCGAGGCAAGCTGTAGACACGCAATTTTGGCCCAGTTGGAGAGTTTAAATTCTTATTTTCATGGAGAATACTTAAAGCAGATCATGTTTTACGGACGGATCAAGTTTCTGGCACGTTCCGAAGGGGATCAATAGAGCAATCAGCCGAGCCAAACACCCTGTGTATAGGGCACCTGGCACCCTGTATATAGGGCACCTGGCGCCCTATTTATAGGGCACTAGGCGCCCTATAAACAGGGCACCTGGAACCAAATCAAATTGATTTGACCGGCTGATTTGACCCCCCGCAGTGACTCGTCTTGTCGACCTGACAGACCTCATGATGCTGGCGCCCCATATACAGGGCGCTATGCTGCGTGGCACTGTTTTTCGAAAATGGCCAAAGTGCCCTCTTTTGAGCTATAAATAGACCCCCATTTGGAGCTTGGAGGAGGTTCGAACTCCGTGCCACCCTAGAGCTCATCCAACACCACGTTTCTAAGCCATTTTCACCCCCCATAAGCCTCCAAACCGATCCAAAATCGTCCACCAAAAACCCAAAAACCTTCTGTTTCTGTCACCCAGAAACATGTTTTTTCTCCAACTTTGAGAGCTTCTACCCGTCGCTCCTCTTTTATCCAGCATCCAAACCACCTTCCATTGGCTTCATTTGCATATTGTCTACAAGGAGGAGCCCCTACTTCGTCCCGGAAGCCGCCCAGCACTGCGAAGCGGCGTTGCGAAGAGGGGAAGAAAATCTGTTCATGCCAGACTTAGTGCCCCGTATACAGGGCGCTTTGGCCTTGGTCAACGCGCCCCATAAGGGGGGCACCTGCTCCTAGCGCCCTATATATAGGGCACCAAGAGGGGCAGAAGCTCGTTTTGTCATTCCTCGGAGCCCGATCACCTGTTTAATCGAGTTTTTGTCTTTCTTTTTCGTCTTAGCACTGTTCATCATGTTATTTGGCATGTCTTAGATCATTTTGCATCTCATATATGTTTAAAAACCTACCAAAAATAGGGGTTGGGATTCCGTCCCGATCCGGTTAGTTCATCCCCTTTTGCATGATTCAGAGTCGTTCTCAAGCATGATGCTATACTTGCGCTAGAGCTAATGATTTTCATTTGTCTTTCTTCATGTTTTGTGCAGGACATTCTTAGGTAGATCGACCGGAGTGAAGCTTCAATCCGATCGTAGGTGAAAGAACTCCCTAAAGCTCTCCCTTCCCGGCCAGCCGAGAAATGAGAAGTTAGAACCTAACAATCTCCCCCTGTTTACATCCCCAAGGTACGCCGGTCAAACTCTATCTTCTTCTAGTTCATTTACTTAATACTCGATCACACTTTGGAGCCTTCTGCTCCTGGCGACCACACACTTCACCTTACACCACACACGCTCCTTCTCCTCTTCTTCTCTCTCCCTCACCGACGTGCGTACGCGAGCCGAGCCGGCTCATCCGGATGCCTACAGGGGGCGCATGCGCCTGGCACCAGGGTGCATGCGCCCAGGGGTAGGGCGCATTCAACCCTATTTTTTAGTCTTGATCGCGACAGTTTTCTCCTATAAATAAACTCTGATTTCGATCGTTTCAGAGGCATGAGCATGACCCCCAAGGCATCTCAAGACGTCCAATATCCCTCCTGCATTGATTTTGTGATTTTTATAGAGAGAATTTTGAGTTTTTAGAGAGATAAAAGTCGGTTCAAGAGAGAGGAAGGCTGTTCTGCAGGTGATCAGCCAGGTATCTCTTCTTCGGCCTCTACAGCAGTGTGTAGAAATCTTCTGCCCAAGCTCTCTTCATAAAAGTTCTTCCTCTCCAAGTCTTCTTGAGTTTAAAATCGATGGAACTTGATTCGGAGGTCGGGGCTGGTTGTGACGAGCTCAGAAGAAAAGTCGCGCCTGGCAGATCCTAGTCTGCTGCTCGGCTTTTTCGACAACACAGTTTGGCCATATCTTTCTCTATTCAACTCAGAATCTTTCTGATTTTTTCCTATATCTTTGTTTCGTGATTCTCCATCCTCCTATTATTTTTTTACATTTTTTTGCATTATTTTTACTCTTTTATTCCGAAAATAAAAAAAGAGGGGTTAAAGATAACCCGAATCCGGTCAGTTTCTAGTCAATTGTGTGTTTCATGTTATTTTCTTTACATGTACTCCACTTTGTCTAGTTCTAATAGTATCTTT
Organism: Cryptocoryne crispatula var. balansae; assembly: GCA_036172225.1. Taxonomy (NCBI): domain Eukaryota; kingdom Viridiplantae; phylum Streptophyta; class Magnoliopsida; order Alismatales; family Araceae; genus Cryptocoryne; species Cryptocoryne crispatula. The sequence continues at coordinate 16,748,746 of CM069934.1, forward strand.
CACTTGTTTATTTGTCTAGTTTCCCAGAATATCAAGCACCCACATGTTGAGGACTCTTTTTCATCGGCCGGCCGAAGAAGGAGAAGCTTTAACCTACATTCTTCACGCTAAGGTACACACGGTCATCTTTCAATCTTTATTTCATCAATCGGAACCCATGGTTCCTGGAGACCACATGTTTTAATTTATTTCTTCTCATACTCCTCCCACATGACCCGAACCGTCTCTTTGGTGATCGAGCGACACCAAGGGATGAAAGTTCGGGGATCAATGTGAGTGTGGGACTGAGGTGAGAGTTGCTTTCCGTGCTTTATTCCTTTCTTTTCTCATCCCCTCTTGAGGTGACGATCTGGGTTCACGGACTTCCCTGAAAAGGAGAGGACCCCGTCGAATTTTCAGAGTCGACAGCTTTGTGGCGACCACGTTAGGACAAGCAATGTCTTCAACCGTGGGTGCTTAGTGTTTTGTTTGCAACTAGTTCTAGTTCTAAACCGGTTCCCACGTGAGCCTTTCCTTCTTTCCATCTCTCTTAAACTTCATGCCATCTCAAAATTTCTGATTTCACCCATCTTTCATCAGATCTGAAGTGCCAAGTATGCCATTTAATTACTGTCATTTTATTTAAACTGGTTCCCACGTGAACCACCCTTTTCTTTTTAAACCAGTTCCCACGTAAACCAATCTCTTTCTGTACTTCGGTTCCCACATGAACCAAACCCCTTTTTTTCCAGATCTATCCCAACTTGGATCATATCTTTATTCACCTTTAATTGGCCCCACGTGGCCCTCTTTTGACCATTCAAACTGGTTCCCACGTGAACCACCCTTTTTACCCAAAACTGGTTCCCGCGTGAACCACCTTTACTTTTTACCCTGGTTCCCACGTGAACCAGCTTATTCTTACATCGGTCCCCGCGTGGACCACCTTTTCTTTCCATCACCTTTTCACTATCTCCATTTGGCTCACATAAGAAACAAAGTCTAGATTCTAGTTTCTAGTTGCTTGTTTAGTTTCTAATTGCTTGTCTTGTGTCATTGCTTGTTTATTTAAATTCATTTTTTGCTTATTACTTGCTTTATTACTTGATTGCATTCTCTGCTCCTTCTCGCTACCTCCTTCTTTTACACTTTTTTTGAGGCGGGAGCTCACTCTCCCATTTACCCCTCCCATCCAAAACACCCTCTTGGTGGATTCTGACCTCTCTTCTGGGATATTCCTTCCTAGTTGACTTGGTTGGCTTTCATCAAGGCCTCCGTAATTCCTCATACATGGAGTATTCCTCTTCACGATCGGGTTGGTTGTACCACTCCCCAAAACCCAAAGCATCCTACGTTACCTACACATGGTGAGATTGTGTGAAACCTAAGTCATTGGAGATTGGAGTTAGGATCCTAACCCATTTGTTGAGAGAACAATTCTTAACAAATCCATAAACCTAAGGTTTAATCAAAATCATTGCGTAATCTTGCTTTCAAGTCTTTGCATCACTTGCTTGTCAAATAAAAATTCAAACCTTTAACTTTTTGCAAAATACTAAAAAAACCAAAAAAGTTCTTTGTTTACTTTGTCAACTTGTTTGTTTTCTCCTAAGTTCAATGCAACTAAGGTCTGGAAGGCACGTTGGAATGGCGGAACAAGCTGAACATCGAGAGCACGAGATGGGTCATCAACCAAATCCGTCAGATGGTCGTGTTAATCCATTGTTTGAGTCAGAAGCGCAAGAGGTCCCTCAACCATCTTCTCCTCGTGATGTTGAACAACTCTTTAGGGAGTTGTCTCTCTATACCGACCCAGAAACCTATGCCCGCATACAATCCATGGTGAAGGGCAAAATGGCCTCAGATCAAGCCGAAGCCAACCAAGTTGCCTCATCTCCTTGTCCTTTGGTTCGACCACCGCGTATTCAGTCACCCTTTATTCAACCACCTATTGTTCAACCACCTGTGATTCAACCATCATTAGCACAACCATCTATAGTCCAACCATCTGTAGTTCAACCATCTATAGTTCAACCATCTGTGGTTCAACTCTCATTTGTTCAGCCATCTTATTTCAACAATGTTGCTCCCTTGACCCATCAAGTCATGGGACAATCTTCAGTAAATTTGCCAAGTCATGCTTCTCAATTCTAAAATCATGTCTCTAACTACATACCCCAACCAGTAAACCAAGAACCTGCTCTCACCCAGGCAATCATGGATCAACTCACCCAGATGAATGAACGTTATGAAGAGCTGAGATGTCGCCTGGACTCTAAGTCAGTTCCTGAGATTTCTATTCCTTCTCTGCCAGTCCTACACCTGCCACCTTCTGAGCTACCAGTTTATCGCCGCTACAATGGTACTGGCAATCCTTTTCTCCACCTTAAAGATTTTCTTTACGAGTCCTCGTTCTGGAAAAATGATCGTAGGGTTCTTGCCTTCTTGTTCTGCCGATCACTAGAAGGGTTTGCATTGGAATGGTTCTACTCGCTCGACTCCTTTCAGGCAGGAGACTTCGATATTGTTAAAACCAAATTCTTGCAAAGATACAGAGACCGGGTGGCACCAGCATGCTCCATTACGGATTTGATTGCCGAGAAGATGAAGCCCAAAGAGGACTTCATAAAGTTTGCTGATCGCTGGAGGGGAATGGCAGAAAAATTGACAGATGTGATTTCTAAAGGGGAACAAGTGAAGATGCTTATTGGCAACACTACACCTGCCTTGAGGAATGTCTTGATCATGCACCGTCCTACCACCATGAATGAACTCTATGACAATGCCCAGTACTTGCAAGCCCACTTTAAAGATGCCACAATGATAAACCCTTTTGATCCCAAACCTAGAAACCTCAAGAAAACCCCCTCTGCACCAGTTGGTCCTACAACCGAGGGAGTGGTTAACAACGAAGCTATAAACATTGTGGGGAACCAGGGAGGGAACCGCCAAAACCAGTTCAGAAACCCACCACAAAACCTCTCCTATTACCCCCCTCAGCAACATGTTAGGCCACCACAACCACGACAACCCCAACAACCCCCTCAACCAGTAGCACAACCCCAGCAACCTCGTCAACCTACCTACAATAGGGCACCGCCACCACCCAATCATGTACCACGAAGGGGAGGTCCTAGGAGAGAGAACTACCAACAACTCCCTTACTCCTTGACCGACATCTTCAATGTACTCATGGCGGAGAAACAGTTAGAATTGCCCAAGGAAAGAGAGGTTTGGCCAACAAATGTAGATATGTCCCGATACTGTGCTTACCACCGGTGTCCTGGTCACACTGTTGAAGTGTGTTTTCAATTCAAGGATTACATCCACGATCTGAATGACCAAGGCAGCATTGATTGGGCTCAAATGGGGGAATGCATACATTCTATGAAGGCTAGGCAGTAGCAGCGGCAGCGTCCACCGGCTCAACCTCAACAACAACCTGGCTTGGGGATTGTTCAGAATCCGCTCCCATTACATGCTCCCGCTCCAGCACCAGCACCAGCACATCCAAACCAAGGAATTGGTCTGGTACACTCCATTGTCTAGGGAGATGCCAGCCGTGCTCAAGGTTGGCAACTAGAAAACAAAAATGCAACCATGCCTGTCAACCCAGCTAGGTCTCCTGCTAGGAACCCTCCTAGACAAATAATTCGTGCACCTTCTACTCCACAACTACCACAAAGCTCAATAACCCAACCACTGGCCGCCACTTCTTCTCGCCGACCCATCATTAGGCCAGCCCCCTCCTTAACTACACCTCCTTCAACCATTGCTACACACCGGCCCTTGCTCATCCGACCACCACAATCACCACCAAACCTGAACCCCCAGCTTATGAGCTCTGTCACTCCAAAACCTCAACCTATCATACAACCAACCCCACAACCTATAACCACTTCTGCACCCCGGCCTCTTCTTATCAGGCCACCAGTATCACCATCACTACCACCTCCAAATCCTACCCCTCTACCAACTAACCCCATCATCCCATAACCATCGATTCCATTACCTATCATACATGCACCTACACCACCTGTTCCACCACAATCCACCCTAGTTAACCCGTCACCTCTACCCGACCGCCAAATAGCCCCGGTGCTTTGGAGTGGGAGGATGTTCCAGCGGCTCTTTCCCCAAGCTAGTACTCAACAGCAGGATCCAGTGGAGGAGGAACAAGTAGAAGAACCATTGCCGGGCACGGCCTATGATCTGTTGAAACATTTAGATAAGACACCGGCCCGTATTTCCATACTTGAGTTGATCAAAAGATCAAAGGTGCACCAGGAGATTCTACAGCAGTATTTGCAAAGGGTCATGGTGAGTGAAGATCTCCCACCTGAAAAGATAACTACAGTGTTAGCCCCTAGAAATGAGCACCCAACACTCACTTTCTCTCAGGAAGAATTAGCAGATCCAGAGATCAGGAGATATGCTTTGCATGTGGCAGTTATCATCTGTAATATTGAAGTGAAATCATGTTTGGTTGACACTGGAGCTTCTATCAACGTTATGCCGCCAGAAACTTTGCAGTTGTGCGGTATTTCTGAATAAGAAATCAAGCCATCCTGTGCCATGGTGACCACCTACAACAACCCCAAGAAGTCTGCACGTGGGGTGGTCACTCTAGAAGTTAAACTTGGACCATGTACGGTCACAACGGATTTTCATGTTCTAGAATTAGATCCAACTTTTCGGGCTATACTTGGGAGGCCATACTTGGAGGCAATAGGAGCTGTGGCTTCAACAAACCACCAATGCATAAATTTTCCTTTTAAAGGACAAGTGGTCAAAGTGACTAGCATGCCTATAAGGGACGAGATGAATGATCCTACTTTTACACCCCTTGGTTTGTCAATACAACCCCAGATCTCAATGGGAGATTTACCAGAAGTCAGATGTATGACCGCCTCTCTACCCGACACAGTGGGATGGCGGATGATGATGAAACTAGGCTATCAGCCTGGAAGAGGTTTAGGCAAGGATCTTCAAGGAATCACTCAGCCGATTCAAATTGTGAAAAGGCTACGCAGGCAAGGGTTGGGATACGAAGAGGATTCCATCCCAAGGAGGATCTTCCCGCCAGGATACACCATGGGACTCCACACCTTCTTTATCAAAGGGGAGACCATGATGATGGCTGAAGACGACAAGAGTTCCATGATGACTGTCAAGAGAAGGAAAGCTCCAGATGAAGAAGAGGAAGACTTGGAAGACTTATGCTTATCTTTAACTCGTCTATTTTCAAGTGGGGAAGAGCACCAGGAACCACTCAAGGGCAGACCAATCATAGATCATCTAGTTAAACATGTTACCCAAGTCAAAACCATTCCACGAGGCCCAAATACAATAATGCCATGTTTAAACCTCGTACCATTGTTTCTAGATCTTTTGGATGGGCTTTAGGGCCCACTTACCCACTTTGGGCCCATGTGCCCTCTTCAACCTTCCACTCTTATTGGGCCTGCTTGCCCATTTGCTTCCCTCATCAACTTCAGAACTGAGGGCTTTTCCCAACATGGGCTTACATGCCCATTTATTTTTAAGATCGGGTCCACGTACCCGTTTACTTTTTTCATCAGTTTTGGACCCATGTGTCCACTTTCTGTTACCATTGGGCCCACGAGCCCCTTTTTCCCTTTTATTCTTAAGTTTTTCTCTCTGGTAATTCAGTCAGCTTCCAGCAAACCTCGAGTCATGCTGACTCATTCTATCTTTTTACTTGAAATTTCCAAAAAAAAACGTCTTCTCTGAAACTCACATTTTCATCGAGGAGACGTCTCTACTCATCCCAGAGGGTGCTCCCAATCAGGGATCCCCCTTTTCTAAATCATTGATCAATTTACTCGATCCTCCCTCCACTGTAAATACCTCATTTCCAGCTTTATCTTCAGTAGGTCAAGTTAGGTTAGGAAATAGGAAAGTCAGAGGTAAGCGAGTTCCAAATAGGTATCTGCAACAATTGGCACAGAAATGCGTAGAGTGTGCAAGGCTGCCAAACTTTTTAGATAATACCATCCAACTAGATGAAATCCGATATGAGGATGAGCATAACATAGATCATACTTTGGGAGTATATGAGGTGGTATCAGAGAAGGATCCCGAATCCGAGGATGAAATCGAGGACTTGGCTGATGCATATGCATCTGGACTTAGAAGATTTGAAGAACCATCAGCCACAAGGAATGAACCGACCAAGGAACTGAATTTAGGAACTCTGGAAGATCCTAAGACTATCCTCATTAGTGCAAACCTCACTCCCTTAGAAGAACAACGTTTGATCAAAGTGTTGGAAGAATATAAGGACACGTTCGCATGGACATATGAAGATATACCGGGATTAGATAATTCATTGGTTGAACATAGATTAACCTTGAAACCTGGAACTACCCCAGTCAAACAAAAGCTCAGGAGATTCCACCCTGATATTGCACTTAAAATGAAAGAAGAGGTCGACAAATTACATCAAGCAAATTTTATTAAAGTTGTCCTGTATCCGCAATGGGTGGCTAACATAGTACCTGTTATGAAGAAGGATGGACGAATTCGGATTTGCATAGACTTCAGGGACTTGAACCGAGCGTGTCCTAAGGATGATTTTCCTTTACCTCATATCGATGTTTTAGTTGATAACACAGCTGGATTTGAAATGCTTTCATTCATGGATGGCTATTCTGGATATAATCAGATCCGGTTAGCTGAGGAGGACCAAGAGAAGACCTCATTCACTACACCTTGGAAAACATATTGCTATGTTGTCATGCCCTTTGGGTTAAAGAATGCTTGTGCTACATATCATAGGGCTATGATGGCTATCTTTCACGACGTGATGCACACCCTTGTAGAGGTGTATGTGGATGATTTGGTTATCAAATCCAAGAGTCGGGAAGATCATTCTGAAGTGTTAAGAAAGGTCTTGCAAAGGGCTAGAGAATATAAGCTGAAAATGAACCCTAAGAAATGTACATTTGGAGTTTCATCAGGAAAACTACTCGGGTTCATAGTAAGCAAAAGGGGCATAGAGATCGACCCAAACAAGGCCAAAGCAATTATTGGTATGCCTCCTCCGAAGAATATGAAGGAGCTTTGAGGATTGATTGGGAGGTTACAATTTGTCCGCCGGTTTATCTCACAACATTCCCAAAGGTGTAAACCTTTCTATGAGTTAACCAATGCGGGGGCCGAGTTTAAATGGGATTCGAAGTGCCAGGAGGCGTTTGATGGGTTGTAAACATACCTGGAAAGTCCCCCTGTACTTAGACCACCAATTCCCGACAAACCTTTGGTCCTTTACATTTCGGTTCTTGAAAACTCTCTTGGGGCAGTCCTTGCACAAGTTGATGAAGAAGGGAAAGAACGAGCTACTTATTACTTGTCTAAGATGTTTGATGCTTGTGAGCTGAAGTACACTGTGGTAGAAAAGACCTGTGCTGCTCTTGTTTGGGTGGTTCAGAAACTCAAACATTATTTCCTTGCTCACCAAGTCAAGCTCATTGCTCGTATCAATCCCATTAAGTTTCTGTTATAGAAGATAGTCTTGACTGATCGGTTAGGGCGACGGTAGAGTTTCCTATCCCAATTTGATATCACTTATGTCCCACAGAAGGCAATCAAGGGTTATGCTATTGCTGAACACCTTGCCCATCATCCCATACCCGTCTTTGACCCAGTCCGGTCGGAGTTCCCGGATGACGAACTAATGTCAGTCCGATCTTCCAATCTTTGGACATTATATTTTGACGGGGCTCTGAACTCTCATGGTAGAGGGATAGGTATTGTCCTTCTGTCACCTGAAGGTGTCACCATTCTACAGGCTTTTCAGCTTAACTTTCCAGCAACCAACAACATAGCTGAGTATGAAGCCTTGCTGGTCGGGCTGGAGGCCGCTCATTTCCATGGTGCCACCGAACTGAGGGTGATAGGTGATAGTCAATTGATCCTACGCCTGGTCCTATCCAAGTACCGAACTTCCCATCCAAACCTCAAACCCTACTAGGAGCTAACCACCTGCTACATCAAGCGATTCTTCAAACTCACCTTTGTCTATGTCCCCCGCTCTCAGAATATCCTCGCCGATGCCTTAGCTTCACTAGCTTCATCTCTATCTGTCCCGCTAGGCAGGCAAGTGCGGACTATCCACAACTGTAAGAGGACAATTCCAGCAATTGAGGATGGGCGTTTTCTAAAGGTTAAGGAGAGGTTTAATAGAAAGGAATACTTGGAACATAAAGAAGAAATCTCCTTGATTGAGTTAGAAGAATTAGAAGAAGGTGAGAGACCTTGGTATGACGAGATTGCGAGGTATTGCCAAGATTAGTCATATCTGCCTGGATCAACTACCAAAGAAAAGAAGGCAATTAGAAGAGTATCCCAGAGGTATACAATCCTAGGAGGAGTGCTCTATAAGAGAAGCCTAAGTGGAATCTTACTCAGGTGTCTTGATGAAGAAGAAGCTGAGTTGGTGCCGAAGGAAGCACATTCTGGAGTTTGTGGTGGTCATGTGAATGCCCAAGCCCTTGCTAAGAAAATCATCCGACAAGGGTATTATTGGCCAACTCTAGAAGAAGACTGCTCCATCTTTGTCCGGCATTGTCATTCATGTCAACTCCATGCCGACAGGATTCACTCTCCCGCATCTTCCCTTCATTCAATTCATTCCCCATGGCCTTTCGCCATGTGGGCTTTTGATATCATTGGCCCCTTGAGTGACCTCAACTCCGAAATGCGCTCAAAATCATTCATTCTGACGGCAACGGAGTACTTCACAAAGTGGGCTGAAGCGGAAGCATTCATGGAGATTAAAGCGTCAACAGTCTGCTCCTTCATCAAGCGCAACATCCTGGCAAGGTTCGGGATCCCCAGCGACATCGTCACCGATAATGGGCCACAATTTCTTTCTCAAAATCTGCGTGATCTTTGCAACAGGTATTGCATTTTATTGCATCATTCATCACCATACTATCCTCAAGGCAATGGTCAAGCAGAAGCCACCAACAAAACCTTAATCAAAATCATCAAGAAATCTTGTAAGTCTAGCAAATTTGTCGACCGGCCTGATAAGCTTGTAGATGCTCTATGGGCATATCGTACTTCTGTAAGGACTCCCACTGGACAAACCCCGTATGCTTTGGCATATGGGATGGAAGCAGTGGTCCCTTACGAAGTATTACTTCCATCTCTCCGAGTTCAGCTCGACAGGGATATTCCTATTGATGAGAGAAGAGAATCTCTCATTGCACAGCTTGAACTCTTGGATGAAAGAAGGCTAGCCGCCGCCGAGCATGCCCGGACTTATCATAATAGACTCAAAAGGTTTTATCAAAAGAGGGTGGTCGAGAGAAAATTTGAAATCGGTGAGATGGTAGTCAAACGCATATTCGTTAAGCCAGGGGGTCCCCGCTCCAAGTTGCAACCTAACTGGGAAGGGCCTTTTGTAATCACTGAAAAGTATCCAGGTAATGCATATGAATTGACTAATGCAGATGGAGAAAAATTGAATCATCCTTGGAATGGAGTTTACCTCAAAAAGTACTTTCCATAAAAATGGAGAAACCACTGGTATAATCTCAAGTCATCGATCCTAGGTTGTTCGTGAGAAGTCAATGGTAGGTACCATCCTACACACACAACACTTCCCAATCCTAGAATCCAGACAACCTGACACTTGCGAAAGGCAAGGCAGAAATCTAGAAATGGAAGGAGTACCCTTACCCTATTCTCTTCTACTCGGTCCAAGATAGGGAGAGAAGATTAGAGAGGGGTAGTATTGAAAACACTCGCCACCCTAGTAGGAGGCCGTCTCAGAGGGTACAAAAGGGTGCCAAAAGATGGGCAATGAACCCCTCAGGTTAGAAAAAGAAAAATGATCAACCTGTCCGAATGAGTACCCAGAATGATAGTCAAGGCAAAAGGCACTAAAAGATGGGCAATGTCCCCATGGGTCAAAAACCTGTCCAAATATGTGCCATATAGAAAAGAGCAAAAAAAGAAAGAAAAACCCCAAAGAGGCCGAACCCCAATGGGTAATTTGAGTGAGAGTAGAGAAATCCCTCTCAACATCTCCAAACCCTATCAAGGACTTCCTCTATACTCTTCCTCCTTAAATCCCTTGGGTAGGGTAAACCGACCAAATCCAGGTGGAATCCAAGCCAATCAAAGGAAGAAGGTTAGAAGGATTCTAGGTAGGGGGACTTTATTTTTGCACGTGGCATCTACCACTTGAGTATTGACAAACTCCAAAGATCGATGAACTGTCTCAAATACCAGCATTTTCTCCACAAAAAAATTACATATTTCAAAATTCCAAAAAAACATGCATATTTCAAAAATCCACAAAAAAAATGATATTTCAAAAATCCAAAAAATTGATATTTCAAAAACCCAAAAAAATGAATATTTCAAAATTTCAAAAAAATACATATTTCAAAAAATTCTAAAAAAATCGAATACTTTTGAAAAAAAATGCTTTTTTCAAGAAAATCAAAAAAAAAAATTGCTCAGTCATGATCATTGCCTTAGTTGCATCCATGCTTATTTGATTGTCATGCATATTTTCATTTCTGCATTGCATATCCATTTTTGCTTTAATTACCTTGTTAAGAAGGCTCTCCCCTTTGACCTAAGTCAAAGTTGACCGTAATGGGCAAAGGGATGAGTCATGATGAAGATCTAATCTCCTTCTGTCAAGTGTTTCAGGCATTTCAATGTAGAAGAGGAGAAGATTAACACCACGGTAGGTAAGTTCTCTTAACCCTTACCCCTATTTCATTTAAGTCATTTGTTTTATTCCACCTTGTTAAGAAGGCTCCTCCCTTTGACTCAAAATCAAGGCAAATGATATACAGGCAAAGGGATGAGTCATGATGAAAATCTAATCATCTTTGTTAAGTGCTTTCAGGAGCTGAAGAAGCAAAAGAGAAGGGCCATCAGGCAACCTTTGAAGACCAAAAGGTAAATTGGTGAGATCGGTGTTCCCCAAGGAAGGTCATGCCAACCTTGTGGCGAGAAGAGAGGAAGTGCCACCCAACTGAACATTATCGTGGTGCTGTATTCCATCAGAAGGCAAGACAAGGATGGACTAGAGGTGTTGATGAATCAGCGGTCGATGCAAATTGATAGACCACGCCTGAAGACTTCACTCAAATCCACATTCTCATCAATCTCACATCATAACCATCACTTCATTTGTTGCACTTCACATCACTCCTACTATCTGTCACCTAGTTACGTTAGGTCCATTTGATACGGTATTATATGCATTAATGTTGAAGATCTTGAGCATGAAGATGACTGGGCCCGAGGTCCCCTTCAACAAAATCTACGACGGCTTGGTCATTTCTTCACAATCATGGATAAGCCAAAATTGAACATTGGAGGGACGATGGTTCCTAATCGGGTGTCTTGACCTCCAATAGACAATCAATATCTTCAACTATTTTCTACATAATTTTCTATGTTTTCACATCCATCTCCTTTTTTTATTCTTATCATTACCAATTTTATCTCTTAATGTTTTATTCCTTTCTTTTTGTTCCACCATGTTTTATTCTGTCCTTTCTTTTATCCCACCGTGTCTTTTATTTTACCCAATGTGTCATATTTGTCAGGCCATTGTTTCTTCTTTCCCATCACTCTATGTTAGTCCCACCATTATCTTTCAATCACATTATAGCTTAAGTCTGTTTTGTCGTTTTCCGAATACTTGATTTTCTGCCAGAGCGTGATTCATGGTTTTCACGATACCCGAGCAATTTTGTTATGCTTAAACGAACCCTTTAAGAATTTGAGGTTATTCCACTCAAAATTAAGCTGAGTATTTTGGTGAAACTTGAATGAACTTTAGATTCCAATTATGATGGATTGGTATTCTTTTCATTTTAAGATCAATTTCTTTTTTAAAAACTTTAGCCCATCACAGTACAAGAACACCACAAAGTTCGGGTTGCTGGCTGATGATGAACCTACGAATTCGAGGACTCCTCACCACACTGAGGGTTGGCTACATCCTTTTATCCTTTATCATTTACTTTTTCATCTCTCGTGCCAAGGGCATGTCTTTTACCAGTCAATTATATGAGGTTTTGATAGAACATGAAAGTGATCTAGAATACTCAGAGAGATTCGTTTTGCTGGATCAGGTAGATAAGCGTGTCTATATCTACATCTTGATGCCACCTTTTCAGTCCATCATCATTCCATTCCGCTACATTCATCTACATTCACTTGCACTTCATTACAGTTCACTCCGAATCACTCCGCTTCATTACATGCCATTCCCTTACAAAGCCGACATCAAGGCGAGGCAAGCTGTAGACACGCCAAATTCGCCTAATTCAGAGCATAAAACTCATGTTTTATAGGGTAACACGTGTGATTGACCTTAGAATAATGCCGGGTCTTTTAAAGTTGATTTGGAGCTTCGCCGAACGAAATCGGATATTTTCCGAAGTTTTCTGCAAAAATCCATAATTTTCGAGCGAAAGCCACACGTAAATCGTGTAAACATGGAAATTGGCTGAATGACCAATGCCTAATGATCATGCATTGAAGGTTATGGTCATATTCACACTCCGGACAAGTTTTGTTGCATTCCGTGCCTTTCCGATTTGCCGTCGAAGTCATTCTGACCAGTATTGGATCTTCTGTTCACTGCCCTAACTTCCGGACAAAATTCTGAAGTTTTGGAGGGTGTGATGGCTTATCTAATGCTATATAGGGCTTCTTCGGCCTGTTAGCTTTCCAATGCAACAAACGGCGTTGAATTCCGAGTTCGGGAGTGTTTGCAATGGCTTCCAGAAGAAGGACGCGCAAAAAACAGTCTCATGCGCCCGGGTCCCTGGTCACATGCGCCCGGAACCCAGGGCACGTGCCCATGCACCCTACCAGTGAGGCACGTGGCCATGTGCCCTCACTTGAGGGCACATGCGCCCCACCCTGGAGGCATGAGGGAACCAGTTTTTCACCGGGACTCTACCACTGAACGGACGAAACAGATAAGACCATTTTTTCGGAAAAGATAAGATGTGCCCTAACTAGGGGGCACATGCGCCCCTCAGTGGGGCGCATGCGCCTGGCACCAGGGCGCATGCGCCCAGGGGTAGGGCGCATTCAACCCTATTTTTTAGTCTTGATCGCGACAGTTTTCTCCTATAAATAAACTCTGATTCCGGTCATTTCAGAGGCATGAGCACGACCCCCAAGGCATCTCAAGACGTCCAACCTCCCTCCTGCATTGATTTTTTGATTTTTATAGAGAGAATTTCGAGTTTTTAGAGAGAGAAAAGTTGGTTCAAGAGAGAGGAAGGCTGTTCTGCAGGTGATCAGCCAGGTCTCTCTTCTTCGGACTCTACAGCAGTGTGTGGACATCTTCTGCCCAAGCTCTCTTCATAAAAGTTCTTCCTATCCAAGTATTCTTGAGTTTACAATCGACGGAACTTGATTTGGAGGTTGTGGCTGGTCGTGACGAGCGAAGAAACAAAGTCGCGTTTGGCAGATCCTGGACTGCTGCTCGCCTTTTTCGACAACACAGATTTGGCCATATCTTTCTCTATTCAACTCAGAATCTTTCTGTTTTTCTCCTATCTCTTTGTTTTGTGATTCTCCATCCTCCTATTATTTTTTTTACATTTTTTGCATTAGTTTTACTCTATTATTCCGAAAATAAAAAAAGAGGGGTTAGAGATAACCCGAATCCGGTTAGTTTCTAGTCAATTGTGTGTTTCATGTTATTTTCTTTACATATACTCCACTTTGTCTAGTTCTAATAGTCTCTTTCACTTGTTTGTTTGTCTAGTTTCCCAGAATATCAAGCACCCACACGTTGAGGACTCTTTTTCATCGGCCGGCCGAAGAAGGAGAAGCTTTAACCTACATTCTTCACGCTAAGGTACACACGGTCATCTTTCAATCTTTATTTCATCAATCGGAACCCACGGTTCCTGGCGACCACATGTTTTAATTTCTTTCTTCTCATACTCCTCCCACATGACCCGAACCGTCTCTTTGGTGATCGAGCGACGCCAAGGGATGAAAGTTCGGGGATCAATGTGAGTGTGGGACCGAGGTGAGAGTTGCTTTCTGTGCTTTATTCCTTTCTTTTCTCATCCCCTCTTGAAGTGACGATCTGGGTTCACAGACTTCCCTGAAAAGGAGAGGACCCCGTCGAATTTTCAGAGTCGACAGGCGTGACTATCAGATCTAGGTTAGTATCAGTCTTTTGTACCCGAAATAGTTGAATCGGGTTAGGCCGTGTAAATGCAGATTTTTGGTGGTTGAGTTAGCCGGTGTTGTGGATATGTTTGTACCGATTTTTTTTATGTGGTGTAATCGGATATATGAACCAGTTTATGGTAGCCAATTGTAGAATTTGTGGTTAATTGAATATCAGGTTGTTTTACTACCACAGGTTTATTAATTTAAACCCAGCTGTCGTGTTCTCAAGTTGTCGTGTTTTCTGCTGCACGTGTTTATAATGTGGTAATTCGGGGGCGTGACAGCAGTTGGTATCAGAGCAATTATCCGGCCTTAAGATCAATATTGATCTACCAGGATATAATAACTGGATAAGGAAAACAATACCTGGTTTGGATTGGCTTGAGTTTAAGAATCGGATGTCAGTTATTGACTATTTTTTATGAAATGTATGTGTTCTCAGTAACTGATAGGTGATTGGATTTCTGTAACAGGATGGCTTCTTGAGGAGGTAGCCGTAGGCAAGGGAATGGTGAATTACAGGATGTCCCTATTGTGAAGGGAAGTCAACCGGGCCAGCGTAATCAAAATCCCGGTCCGAATGGAGGCCAGATACCAGATGCAGCAAACATCCTAGGTGCTATTCATGAGCTGTTCCAGACAGTCTAGGCCCAGGTTCAAGCCCAGCAAGGAAGGAACCAGCAGGCACAGGCCAAAGTTGATCGTCCTCGGGTAGCACACTTGAAGAATTTAAGAGGATGAGTCCGCCAACATTTAGAGAAGAAAGAGATCTGACAGTTGCAGAAGATTGGCTTAGAGAAGTTGAAAAGATTTTCAGGGCAATGCAGTGCCCAGCAGAAGACATGGTTTGACTTGCAGCACATATGCTTCAGCAATCTGCTGGGGCATGGTGGGAATCAATGCTTCGTACTCGCTACGCTAGTTGTAATATCCTGGTTTTTACAAAAAGAAATAAAAAAAACCCAAACTCTCCACCACCTCGCCACCGCCTTAACCCCCCTTTTATTTTATTTCCTTTATCTCCCCCCTTCGTCACACCGCCTCCCTGTTCTCTCTCTCTCTCCTACTCTTCCGCCCCTATCGCCGCCCCCATCTCCATCTCCTCCTCATCTCCGCCTCCCCCCCCATCATCTGTCTCTCTCTCCTCCGTGTGCACCCCAGCGCGAGCGCGGCACCCGCACCCCGCACCCCCTCTGTCGTCTCCTTTTCTTTCCCTCACATGCTCGGCCGCTCATCGCACCTCCTCCCCTTGCTCGCACGGCAGCACTCCCGCAAGCGCCGCTTGCTCGTCGCGTCCCCGCCCCCCCTCTCATCACCCTCTCTCTCTCTCTCTCCCACGGTTGCTGCCACGGTCATCGCCATCGCCGCCGCTCTCCTACTCTCGTCTCTCTCTTCCTTCGTGCGCGCCTGCACGAACGCAGCGTAGCCGCGCAACGCCCCCTCCTCCCCGGTCCCGCTCTCCCTCCCGCATCGTATGCTTGTCGGAGCCACCCCGCGCACGACTCCCGCCTCCCGCCTCCTGCCTCCTGCCTCTGCTCTCTCTCTCTCTCTCTCTCTCTCTCTCTCTCTCTCTCTTGCTCTCTCTCACTCTCGCTCTCTCGCCCATGCGACCACTGCAACACCGCCATCCGCCTCCCACGCGGCCGTTACCTGCCTCGCCCTCATTCTCAGCCTCTTGCGCGCTCTCTCTTCCCACCCACCTCGTCTTCGTTGTCGCCTCGTCTCTATCTCTCACTCTCTCACTCATGCACACACGCACAAATGCCATGGACTCGCCTGCGTGTGGCTTCCACATCCCGCACGCCGTCCATCGTGCGTTGCCGCCCTGCCTCTGTGAACCCAGCTCCCCCTTGCGACCAGCTACCTTCGGCTTCACCCCCCCTCACGCTCGACGCCAGCTCATCCTAGTTCCCCTGTTTTGCTGCCATCCGCGCACCTTGAACCCATCACGTAGCCACATCGATTCCCCCTCCTTGACTCAGTGTTGATCGCGAAGCCGCATCGCCGCAGAGTCGCACCGCGCCGTCTGATCGTCATCCGACCGCCATTGTCAAGCGCCGTGCGCCAACACCTTAGCACCGTGTGTTCCTCCTTTCAACGCCTTTCAGGTAGACATACAAGACGTGTCTATTATCATTAAATTTAATGCCAAAAATTTACCAATCACCTTTAGATGTTAATTTAAATATATTTGTGAATATTGGATGTGGTGATTGTTCATATTCAGACGTCATATTAATTTGGTAGGTTCATGTTATATAGTTATTGATTTTATTAAATCAATTAATTTTAATTGTTAATTAGCATGTGCTTTAGAATTTAAATTACAGAATTTGTGAATTTGATATGCCTTTGTTTCTTAACCCGATTGGGTCCATGTTAATATTTGTGATTGCAAGTTAATTAAATTGGTTAGAGTTTTAAATCAATTGGAAAATTGGATTTCTTGTAAACTCTATATTAATATTTCGTATTGCTGATTATTTAATTTGGTATATAATGTTTATGTCAGCATATTTCATGCATGAAGGTGTTAAATGCATTTGTTAAACATCATAGATGGAGTGTTATTGGCGTGTGGTCATGTTATGTCAAGTAAATATGCATTTCTTTTCATAGATGTGCATTTATTGTTTTTATAGATGGTTAAATGCATTAGATGTACATATTCATATTAGTGGTTATAATTTGCATAGCAATTGACGTGGCATGGCATGCCATGGCATGGCATGGTTGGAATGAATGTATTTGTGCATTAATTGAAATGGAAGACTGAGCTACACCAGACTATTTAGTCGTGGCCCATGGGCAGCGGGGATTAGAACAGTCTGGTGCATCCTTCGATCCCGGATACCACGGTTTGTCCAAAGTGCCATCACTGCCTAGGTGCACTAGGGGACTTTGTTTTATTATATATTACTGCTATATATGATAGATCTGGTGGTAGCAAGTTGAGATGGCAAGACGACGCATTCCTTGCCAATAAGAAAAAGATGTGATATTATATTAGAGGATAGGTGTATTCATGGCATGATTTAACGTATATGGTCATTAAATGTGCATTAGTTTATTTTAATTGAGTCGTGTTGCATAATATGCATGGTATCTCATTTGTGTGGTTTCATCATATAGGTCTGGTACTATGTATTCATATATGCTTTATTCCTTCAAGTTAAGTTCTTCTTTTGATATTTATAGGTGCCGATTGGGTCTGTTTAGTTGGTTGTTGGTAATTTAAAAAAATATGTAGATAAGCCAGATAATTATCGTATTGTTTAGTTCTATACATATATAGAACAAGTGTAGCATTGGGTATTTATATAATTATCATTTAGATATATTTATTATCCGATTCGGCAGATGAAGGGGTGTCTACTGAGTCGGTGTGACTCATACCAAATCTTTTAACAATTTTCAGGTAATCAGGTTGAGCGTAGCAGAAGCGTGGTGATCTGGTTCTCGAGGATTTATTTGGAAGATCATTAGGTATTCTTTTTGAATGGTATATGAATTGGTGTATCGTGGTATGATTTTAGTTGATAGAATTATTTGAATTATGTTCTGGATCCTAGTTTTACTCTTCAATTTTTTTTCCAAACCGATGTAGTTAAGGGGTTATTTCCCCAGTCGCGTTGCCAGATTAATCCATTGCATATTTGAAAATCCGGGGCGTGACAGCTTGGTATCAGAGCAATAGCCCAGCTAGAAGGTCTATTTTGACCTGCCTGGGTAAAGGATGTCGGTTTGGATAAATTGAAATTGATCCATTTGGGGATTGTTGATCTTAGATGTGAATGAGGGTTTGAATTATATATATTTGAGGTTGGAATTATATGTTTGAGCTTGGTAACAGAGCATGAACTCGGCCTTAAGGTCTATTTTGACTAGCCCGAGTTTATGTAATCGGTTTGGATTAGAGAGAGTCAATGATTTGACATGGATTAGTAGATAAGGTTTAGAGTTTGGAATTAGTTGATAGATTAGGATTAGGCTAATAGTTTGTGTAGGAGATAGATAGATAGTTAGAAAGATAGATAAGGTAGATAGGTAGATAGATAGATGAAGGGTAGATTGGTAGATAGGTGGATAGGCAAGTAAATAGATAGAAGGGTAGATAGTTAGATGGGTAGATCGATTAGATGAATCGTGGGTAGATAATGTAATGCAGAGAAGTGATTAGACAAACTGACTAGATAGATAGAATGATGATTACCCTAGGCAGGTAGATTGATCAAATGGATATTTGGTTAGTTAGATTAGAAATAAGATAGAGGAATAGATAGATTAGATGGGAGTGTAGATATTCTTATACTCATCCTTTGCAGGAAGTCTTGATTAGAAATTTCGAGGACGAAATTTATTTTAAGGGGTAGTGAGTGTAATATCCTGGTTTTTAGAAAAAGAAATAAAAAACCCAAACACTCCACCACATCGCAACCGCCATAACCCCCCTTTTATTTTATTTTCTTTATCTCCCCCCCTTCGTCGCACCGCCTCCATGTTCTCTCTCTCTCTCCTACTCTTCCACCCCCATCGCTGCCCCCGTCTCCATCTCCTCCTCATTTCTCGCCTCCCCCCCCCATCATCTGTCTCTCTCTCTCTCCTCCGTGTGCACCCCCGCGCGAGCGCGGCACCCGCACCCCCTCTGTTGTCTCCCTCTCTTTCCCTCACATGCTCGGCCGCTCGCCGCACCTCCTCCCCTAGCTTGCACGGCAGCACTCCCGCAAGCGCTGCTTGCTCGTCGCGTCCCCAGCCCCCCCTCTCGTCACCCTCTCTCTCTCCCACGGTTGCTGCCACGGTCATCGCCATCACCGCCGCTCTCTTGCTCTCGTCTCTCTCTTCCTTCGTGCGTGCCTGCACGAATGCGGCGCAGCCGCGCACCACCCCCTCCTCCCCAGTCCTGCTCTCCCTCCCGCATCGTATGCTTGTTAGAGCCACCCCGCGCACGACTCCCGCCTCCTGCCTCCTGCCTCTTCTCTCTCTCTCTCTCTCTCTCGCTCTCGCTCTCGCTCTCTCGCCCATGCGACCACCGCAGCACCGCCATCCGCCTCCCGCGCGGCCATTACCCGCCTCGCCCTCAATCTCGACCTCTCGCGTGCTCTCTCTTCCCACCCACCTCGTCTCTGTCGCCGCCTCGTCTCTGTCTCTCACTCTCTCACTTGTGCACACGCGCACAAATGCCATGGTCCCGCCTGTGTGCGGCTTCCACATCCCGCACACCATCCATCGTGTGTTGCCGCCCCGCCTCTGCGCACTTGGCTCCCCCTTGCGACCAACTACCTTCGGCTTCACCCCCCCTCATGCTCGACACCAGTTCATCCCAGTTCCCCTGTTCTGCTGCCATCCGCGCACCTTGAACCCCCTTGTCATGTAGCCACATCGATTCCCCCTCCTTGACTCAGCGTTGATCACGAAGCTGCCTCACCGCAGTGTCGCACCGCGCTGTCTGATCGTCGACCGACCGCCGTTGTCAAGCACCATGCTCCAGCACCTTAGCACCGTGTGTTCCTCTTTTCAATGCCTTTCAGGTAGACATCCCAGACGTGTCTATTATCATTAAAGTTAATGCCAAAAATTTACCAATCACCTTTAGATGTTAATTTAAATATATTTGTGAATATTGGATGTGGTGATTGTTCATATTTAGACGTCATATTAATTTGGTAGATTCATGTTATATAGTTATTGATTTTATTAAATCAATTAATTTTAATTGTTAATTAGCATGTGCTTTAGAATTTAAATTACATAATTTGTGAATTTGATATGCCTTTATTTATTAACCCGATTGGGTCCATGTTAATATTTGTGATTGCAAGTTAATTAAATTAGTTAGAGTTTTAAATCAATTGAAAAATTGGATTTCTTGTAAACTCTATATTAATATTTCATATTGCTGATTACTTAATTTGGTATATAATGTTTATGTCAGCATATTTCATGCATGAAGGTGTTAAATGCATTTGTTAAACATCATAGATGGAGTGTTATTGGCGTGTGGTCATGTTATGTCAAGTAAATATGCATTTCTTTTCATAGATGTACATTTATTGTTTTTATAGATGGTTAAATGCATTAGATGTACATATTCATATTAGTGGTTATAATTTGCATAGTAATTGACGTGGCATGGCATGTCATGACATGGCATGGTTGGAATGAATGCATGTGTGCATTAATTAAAATGGAAGACTGAGCTACACCAGACTAGTTAGTCGTGGCCTGTGGGCAGCGGGGATTAGAACAGTCTGGTGCATCCTTCGATCCCGGATACCGCAGTTTGTCCAAAGTGCCACCACTGCCTAGGTGCACTAGGAGACTTCGTTTTACTATATATTATTGCTATATATGATACATCTGGTGGTAGCAAGTTGAGATGGCAAGACGACGCATTCCTTGCCAATAAGAAAAAGATGTGATATTATATTAGAGGATAGGTGTATTCATGGCATGATTTAACGTATATGGTCATTAAATGTGCATTAGTTTATTTTAATTGAGTCGTGTTGCATAATATGCATGGTATCTCATTTGTGTGGTTTCATCATATAGGTCTGGTACTATGTATTCATACATGCTTTATTCCTTCAAGTTAAGTTCTTCTTTTGATATTTATAGGTGCCGATTGGGTCTGTTTAGTTAGTTGTTGGTAATTTAAAAATATGTAGATAAGCCAGATAATTATCGTATTGTTTAGTTCTATACATATATAGAACAAGTGTAGCATTGGGTATTTATATAATTATCATTTAGATATATTTATTATCCGATTCAGCGGATGAAGGGGTGTCTACTGAGTCGGTGTGACTCATACCAAATCTTTTAACAATTTTCAGGTAATCAGGTTGAGCGCAGCAGAAGCGTGGTGATCTGGTTCTCGAGGATTTATTTGGAAGATCATTAGGTATTCTTTTTGAATGGTATATGAATTGGTGTATCGTGGTATGATTTTAGTTGATAGAATTATTTGAATTATTTATTAGATCCTAAGTTACTCTTCAATTTTTCCAAACTGATGTATTTGTGGGGTTAATTTCCCCGGTCGCATCATTGGATTAATCTGCTGCGTGTATGAAAATCCGAGGAGTGACACCAGTGCTACCGAGGCAGAGATCGACTGGGATGACATTGTCCAAGTCTTTAAGGACAAATACATCCCCAAGTATGTCAAATATGCCAAGAAGCGTGAGTTCTTACTTCTTGAGCAGGGCAGCATGACAGTTATGGAGTATGAAACCAGATTTGTGGAACTCGAGGCATATGCACCAAATATGTGTGAAAATGAGAGAGAAAAGGCCAAGAAATTTGTGGACGGGTTGAGAGGACCTATCAGGGACCGCTTGGTATCCAAGGCATGGCGCAGCATGATAGCAGTTTATGAGGCAGCATGCAGAGTAGAAGAAAGTATGAGGCCTTATTAACCACCATCACAGTTTCAGAAGACTCTAGCTCGTGCTCAACAGGCAATAGATCGAAAAAGAAAGATGCCAGAGTTTGTTGCACCATGTACTAGGTGCAAGAGGTACCACTCGGGTACCTCATGCCAATATAGCAGAGGAGTTTGTTTTGGATGTGGACAACCAGGTCATTTGGTGGAGAATTGTCCGAATCATGGAAGAGGCACAACATCAGCATCGACAAGTCAAGCCAGAGGAGAGGGTTACCGCTAGTCACCTCGCCAACCAGCCCTACTACCGCTTCCTGCTCCTTCACAGTGTTTTGCATCACAGCCGCGACCTGCACCACCGAGGAGACCGTTTGTAGCTCCTCGAGCACCACAGCCGCCACCACAAAGCTCGTAGGCTAAAGTTTTTGCCATGGAACGCCTGGACCTTCCCAAGGTAGCCACCGCAGCAGAAGGTACACTCCGAGTTGCTGGGTTTCATGCTAGGGTTCTGTTTGATTCTGGTGCTACAGATTCTTTCATATCTTTCCGTTTTGCTACATTTTTATTTAAATTCTGTAAGCACCCAGTAGAAGAATGCAAACTTGTTAGTGTCAGTGTGCTATCGGGGAAAACGGTAGAAGTTTCTTTTTGCATACCTCAGTGTGACATTGAGATTGGTGGAAATATCTTAAGGGCTAGGCTATTTGTGCTAGAAATGGAAGGGTTTGACGTTATTTTGGTAATGGATTGGCTGGAACACCATCATGCTCTTCTTGACTGCTTCAAGAAGAAGATGACTTTTCAGATACCAGGTTATGACACTTTCTCGTATAAATGTCCTAACTATGGCAAGACACAGATGTTAATTTCTGCATTGAAGACTTCTAAGCTGATGGGGATACAATGTGAAGCATATCTAGCTTGTGTCACCAAAATCAACAAGTCAGAGGATAAACAATCCTTGGAAGAGGTACCTATAGTTAAAGAGTTCCCTGATGTGTTTCCTGAAGAGCTGCGAGGTTTGCCGCCAGTTCAAGATATTGATTTTGCTATTGATCTCGTCCCAAGGGAAACACCTATTTCCAATGCGCCATACAGAATGGCACCAGTAGAATTAAAAGAGATGAAGAAGCAATTGCAAGAGTTACTGGATCAGGGATTTATACGCCCTAGTGTGTCCCCATGGGGTGCACCAGTTTTATATGTGAGAAAGAAAGATGACTCATTGAGATTATGCATTGATTACAGGAAACTGAATCAGCTGACTATTAAGAACAAATACCCTTTGCCTCGCATTGATGACTTGTTTGATCAACTTCAAAATGCAAGAATATTTTCCAATATTGATTTGAGGTCAGGGTATCATCAGCTAAGAATTAAAGAAGAAGATATCTCCAAGACTGCTTTCAGAACACGCTACGGACATTATGAGTTTCTGGTAATGCCGTTCGGACTTACCAATGCACCTGCGGCATTCATGAGCCTAATGAATCAGATTTTTCGGGAATATCTAGATCAGTTCGTGGTGGTATTTATTGATGATATATTGATATATTCACCCAGTGAAGAAGAACACTACCAACACTTGAGAATTGTTCTGCAGACTTTGAGAGAGCAGCAGTTGTATGCAAAATTCAGTAAATGTGCATTCTGGCTCCACAGTGTAAATTTCTTGGGCCATATTATTTATGAGGCAGGAGTACAAGTTGACCCAGCTAAAGTTGAGGCAGTGCAACATTGGGAACAGCCGACTAATCTCACAGAGGTGAGAAGTTTTCTTGGCTTAGTAGGTTATTATCACCGATTTATAAAAGGATTTGCAACCATTTTTGCTCCATTAACTGCTTTAACCAAGAAAGGAGCATTCAAATGGAATGAGAAATGCGAAGAAAGTTTCCAAACCTTAAAAGAAAAGCTAACTATGGCACCAGTTCTTGTACTACCATCCGGTTCAGGTGGATTTGTTATATATACATATGCTTCCAGAGTTGGTTTGGGCTGTGTCCTGATGCAACATGACCGAGTAGTGGCTTATAGGGGTGCAATCGAGCCGAGCCGAGCCGAGTATGGCTCTGTTCGAGCTCGGCTCGATCGTTTATTTAGTTGTTCGAACTCGGCTCGATACTCGTCGAGCTTTAAAAAACCTTGTTCGAACTCGGCTCGATTTAAGCTCGACGAGCTCGAGCTCGGCTCGTCGAGCCGCTCGTTTATGTAAACGAGCTAACGTAGCTCGAACTCGAATAAAACTATACTCGAACTCGAATAAAAATCATTTCCAAACTCGTTTTCGAACTCGAAATCAAGCTCGTTTACATAAAACTCGAGTTTAAGCTCGAACTCGATTTCAAAAATATTTTAAAACATGATAAAACACCTAAAAAATTTAAAAAAATTATATGCCAGAATTTTAAAATGACAAACACAACTTGTTAAACATCATTCTCAAAATATAATACAAAATAAACATTCAAATCTGAATTTAAACATTCGTAGTCCCAAACATAAAATCCAACGTACTTAAAGCATCTAAAAATCTGAAGAACATCAATCATCAAAGATTTTAACGTATTCTTTAAAAATACATAACATCAAGCACATCAAATTAAACATGAAAAGCACTATCTTCTCCCATTTTTGAATCAGCCTTTGCCCCATCCTTAAATCAACCTACAAAATAATTTAAGATGTATAAGAGCATGAAGAGTCAATTAAAAAAATATGACATAAGAAAGAAAGGTTTTCTTCTTACAGCTACAACAAAGATAATGTAGAATAACACTTCATAGAAGACCAATCTCTTTAATCTCTTCTGTGGTCTGAAAAAAAAAACAAATCATGAAAACTATATAAAAAGTAGTAGAATACACTCATTGTAAGTAAGAATCATTACCTTTGCCCTTCTTTTGATTCCATAAAAGTTACGGAACCAATCTTCTCCACACATTAAAACTTGAACTGTGTCTACTCCTAAAGTACAACGATACGCGTCAATCACTCTTCCACCAGCACTAAATGTGGCTTCAGATGCAACTGTTGTTATGGGGATCGCCAACACATCACATGCCATCTTTGACAAAATTCTAAACTTCAAATTGTTAGCTTTTCACCATTCTAATGCATCAAATTGCCCACTTGATCCTTCTTCACAAAAGAAAACACCTTCTTGCAAATAAACTTCAAGCTCAGATTTCATGTTCTCAATTGTATCAACATTTCTTATATAATTATCGAACTTTTTTCTTCCACTTAGACACCTTCCTCTCCCAAAACTAGAAGTGCTACCAGAAGTGTTACTCACAACAATATCAGAGCCACCTTCTGCACCTTTATCAACATTGGCACTTGTATAAGCTTCGACATATTCTTTATACATCATGGATAGATTTTCATGCACAGAAGAAATATGTCTAAAAGCTACATCCTCGGGATATATAGAGCGGAAACAGAATTCAATCAACTTCATTTTATTCCTTGGATCCAAGACAACAGCAATGGATATCAACAAGTTGCATTCACCCCAATATTTGTCAAATTTTACTTTCATCCTTTGTGCCATGTCTTGTATAAAATCACTTCCATACACACTTTTTTCATCTAGCAACTCTTTGATACTCACTAACTCAGGAAGAAACAAGTTTGATGTTGGATATTCAGTACCTATTTTTAGTGTCAATAATAAGGAAGAAACAAATTAGAAAACTACATAAAAAGATTCATAATCAATTGTGCAAAATATAAATAGGTTTACCTGAAATTATGTTAGTGACTTCATTGAACACTGCTAGAAAAGAACATACTTCCTCAACTCTATCCCAATCTTCTTCAGAAGGTAAGTAAGTATAAACTTGATCTCTTTCTTGATATCGTGGAAATACATTTCTGAATTCTAAAGCACAAGATAACATGTTGTATGTTGCATTCCATCTTGTACAACAATCTAAAATTAACCTTTTTGATGGAAGCTGTAATTGTTTGGCAATTTCACTAAATATGGTCAAGCGTTGTGTAGAAGCAGAAATATGCTTGACACTATCTCTAACATTTCCAATCACATTTTGAATTTCAGCAAGCCCATCTTGTACTAAAATATTTAAAATATGAGCACAACAACGTACATGAAATAAAGCTCCGTTGCAAATCAACTTTCTTTGAAATTTAATGCTATCTTTCAACATCCTTACAACTGTATCATTATAAGATGCATTATCCACGGTGATAGTTGCCAACTTCTTCTCAATACCCCATTCTTCTAAACATTTATAAAGAGCATCATGAATGGCTACACCGGAATGAGGAGGAGGTACAACAACAAAATTTATCACTCTCTTTTGTAATTTCCAATTGTTTACAAAATGACAAGTTATAACCATGTATTGCACCTTTTGACCGGATTTCCACAAATCAGTAGTGATACTAACACTATTCACAGCTCTAAGCATGAGTTGCAATCTTTTTTTCTCAATATCATAACTTGAAACACAATCATTCTTTACCATAGTTCTACTGATCTTCTCAAAAAGAGGATTTGCGTGTTTCATCAAGACATTAAATAGATCATATTCAACAAAATTAAAAGGCAACTCATGCACCATGATCATATGAGAAAGAACTTCTCTAATCTTAGCATGATCATATTTCCATGTATGGGTCCTTTGAATAGCACTTTCACTTTCAGAATTATTAGGAATAGAGTGCTCTAAGCCAATATGCTTTTGCCCTTTAGTTAATTGATGTCGTGGACAAGAATCCAAATGTCTTTTATATTGGGTAGTAGTGCCGGTTGCACTCTTCCTGAGTTTGGTTTTGCAAAAATTACATTGCACTTTTTCACTTCCATCAGGAAGTTTTATAAGAGAAAAATTTTGCCAAACATCCGAAGTCTTCTTTCTTTTTCTCTTTGTATAAGGGTTAGTCTCTTCAACATCCTTATCGACATCCACAACGTCCACATTTGTCTCATTTACAGCTTGCCCACTTTGTTCCATAAGTGTATTTGATGAAGATGCAACACTAGATGGCACAAGTTCTAAAGATGCAATATTGTTTTCTTGGTGCTCTTCTTGTAAAATGTTATCAGACATACCTTGACATAAAAAAATAAAATGATGACTAATAAAGTAAGAACTTAACAATTTGAGATCTTTAAACACCAATACGGTATACCAAATTAGAAGATGTCTGTGATGCCAATCTGATGCCTATGATGCCTGAACTGAAAAATAGAAGAAAAGCAAAATTAAGGACACACATGGAAACGTTTAATCGAATCCTCCGACAGAATCCGAATACACATGGAAACCATATTAACGACAGGGTAAATGACAAGGGCAAAATAAGGTAAAAAAACTAAATAGCTAAACATCATCGAGGCATGGGTTTACTGCGTCTAATTTGAGCATCGGGGAGAGAATCAGTGGGCACTCGGTACCTCGATGGGGACAGTAATGAGCGCTGCTGCTTGGATGCTTCTCAAATAATGTAAGAGATAGAGAAATGCCAACTGTCAACTGGGCGAGGGAGTATGGCTGCGGACCTGGGCGCTGCGGACCGAGCTGGAGATGCTGTCAACTGGAGAAGCTGGAGATGCTGTCAACTGGACCAACCTGGGCGCTGCGGACCGAGCCGGGAGTCAACTGTCAACTGGGCGCTGCGGACCTGCGGTCCCATGAGTCCGTGAGAGTCTGTGAGAGAGAGAGAGAGAGAAGATGAAGACCTGGAGATGCTGGAGAAGCCGGAGGCGCCGGACAGTTGCGGCCGTCGATCGCCGGAGGGATGCGGCCGTCCAGGGCTTGTTGCTGGAGAAGCTGGAGATGCTTCCGTCGATCGCTTCCGGATGCTGGAGAAGCTGGAGATGCTGGGGAAGCCGGAGCCTGGAGGCGCCAGGCGGCCGTCGATCGCCGGAGGGAGGATGCGGGCCTGCGCTTCCGGAGGGAGGATGCGGCTAGGGCTTGTTGCGGTTGCGGGCCTGCGCTTCCGCTCGGGATGTGCCGTGTGCGCTTCGGGAGAGAGAGAGTAAAGACTAAAGAGACATGTGATGTGTTGGCCGGACAGTATGGAACATTGAATCTACGATATAAGATTTACTCTCCGGACAATATAAGATTTTTATCGCGAATGGGTTGGCCCGGACATTTATCTTCGAAGAATTTTTTAAACACTCGGCTATATGGGTTGGCCCGGACATTTATGTTTGAATAATATTTTTTTATATACCCGGACAGTATAAGAAATATATTTTTTAAATAACATTTATGTATAACTTGATTATTTAATCGAATAATTAACGAGTACTTAAACGAATATTTAATCGAGTAATTAATCGAGCTGTTCGCGAACTTATCGAGTCGAGTAGGTCTCTGTTCATACTCGGCTCGTTTATAAGTCGAGCTTTTTTTTTTGTTCAAACTCGTTTATTTATCTTAATGAACGATCCGAGTCGAGCTTTTAACGAGTCGAGTATCGAACTACTTGTCGAGCGTATTGGTTCGCTTGCACCCCTAGTGGCTTATGCCTCCAGACAGTTGAAGCCACACGAAAGGAACTATCCCGTGCATGATTTGGAAATGGCTGTAGTAGTTCATGCATTAAAGGTATGGAGACATTATTTATATGGTGAAACCTTCCAGGTATACATAGATCATAAGAGCTTAAAGTATATTTTTACTCAGAAAGACCTTAACTTGAGGCAAAGAAGATGGATAGAGTACATGGAAGATTATGATTTTAGTCTTCACTATCATCCTAGAAAAGCCAATGCTGTAGTAGATGCTTTAAGTAGGAAGAAGCTTATGGCTATGCAATTACACCAGACATGGGAAAGTATGGAAACAATAGCATATTGTGCACCCATTGTGACAGTTGACAGTTTAGCACCATTTATGGCACAACTTTCTATCGGGTCAGCACTTGTGGATAAAGTAAAAGAGGCTCAAATTGGGAACCAGAAGTCCAGGACTTGGTAAAGAGACCATAAATTTCAATATATGAAGATGAAACAATAAGATATCAGGGGAGACTATGCGTGCCAAACAATGCTGAGTTAAGACAAGAGATTTTGACTGAAGCCCATAAATCACAGTATGCTATTCACCCCGGAGCAACCAAGATGTATCAGGATCTTAAGAGACAGTTCTGGTGGGAAGGAATGAAGAAGGACGTTGCTGAATTTGTATCTAGGTGCTTGGTATGTCAGCAGGTTAAAGCGAAACATAGGAAACTGGCATGACCTCTTCAGCCATTGGAAATTCCGTAGTGGAAATGGGAACACATTACTATAGACTTTGTAACTGGGTTACCTAAAACCAAGAAGCAGCATGATGCCATTTGGGTGATTGTGGATCGGCTTACTAAAGCAGCCCACTTTTTACTGATCAAGGAAGCCCAGTTGACAGAAAGCTTGGTCAGAATATATTTTGATGGTATAGTCAAGTATCACGGTGTACTGGTTTCCATTGTATCAGATCGAGATCCCCGTTTCACGGGAAGAGTATGGAAAGGGTTGCAAAAGGCATTTGGTTCACAGCTCAAGTTTAGCTCAGCCTATCATCCCCAAATCGATGGTCAATCGGAACGAACTATCCAGACCTTGGAAGATATGCTGAGAGCCGGAGCTCTTGAATGGCAAGAAAGCTGGGATCTACAGTTGCCATTAATAGAATTTGCTTATAATAATAGCTATCATTCAAGTATTGGGATGGCACCCTTTGAAGCTTTATATGGAAGGCCATGTAGGTCACCTTTATGCTGGGAAGAAATTGGAGATAGAGGTTTAGTTGGACCCGATTGGTTGAAAGATAGTAACGAGAAAATCAAACTGATTCGCCAGAAATTGCTTACAACCCAAAGTCGCCAGAAAAGGTATGCTGATTTGAAGTGCCGTGATATACAGTTTGAAGAAGGGGATCATGTCGTCTTAAAAGTATCTCTTTCTAAAGGAGTTATCAGATTTGGACGGCGTGGGAAGCTAAACCCGAGATATATAGGCCCATTCCAGATTGAGAAGCGAATTGGAGAGGTTGCATATCAGTTAGCTCTACCACCGACCATGGCAAGGATACATCCGGTGTTCCATGTTTCTTTGTTAAGGAAGTACGTGCCAGATCCGACCCATGTGATTGATTTTCGAGAGATCGATGTGCAGCCGAACTTGACTTTCGAGGAAAGACCGATTAGAATCATAGATCGAATGGTGAAGCAATTAAGGAAGAAAAGTATTCCGATGGTTAGAGTGTTATGGAAGCATCATTCTTCTAAGGAGTCTACATGGGAGATCGAAGACGAGATGAGGCGATTGTATCCACAGTTATTTGGTAAGTTTGATTAGAAATTTCGAGGACGAAATTTTATTTTAAGAGGGAGTGAATGTAATATCGGAAAAAAAATCGAAAACGAGGAGGAAAAAAACAAAACAAAACAAAAATCCTTACCTCTTACCACGTACCCCTCCTTCACTGCCTCCGTTCGCCGCTCTTCTTTCCCCTTCTCGAACCCTCCCTCCACTGCCTCCGTATCGCTGCCTCTGTCCCGTTTTCCTCCCCATCCCATTACCAGCTCGCCACCGTCGCCATCGCCTCCCTCTCTTCCTCTTCTTCTTCTTCTTCTTCTTCTTCCGCCGTTGTGGGCGTCACCATGAGCTACCGTCGACGTCATCGCCGCAGCGGTTGTCCCCCCTCTCCTTCCCGCCGTTGCCGTCTCCTCCCTCCTCTTCTTCTATTTCTTCTTTTCCCCCTCCGGCCGCCGCGGCCGGCGTCACCCCCCTCCTCCGCCGCGCTCCCCTCTCTCGCTCTCCCGTTCTCTCTCTTCTCTCTCCCGCCCTCGGGCGCTCTCTCTCTCTCTCTCCCTCTCCCGCGCTCTCCCGCCCTCCCGCCCGCTCTTCTCTCTCCCGCGCTCTCCCGCTCGCACCCCCCTCCTACTCTCTCTCCCACTCTCTCGAGCGCTCTCTCTCCCTCCCTTCTCTTTCTTCCGCCCCTCTGCCACGCTCTCCCTCGGGTTTCTCTCTCTCTCCCTTCTTCCCCCCCCCCCCCCCCCGATTTAGCCGTGCATGCGCAACTTCCGCACGCGTGCCACTGAAGGGGGGGGCAGCCGCTATGCCACCGGCGCATGTGGCTGCGCCGCCAAGGGGGGCGACACTTTGCGCCGCCCCCCTATCTCTCTCTCCTCCCCCTGTGCTCTCTCTCTCCCGCACTCTTCTCTCTCTCCTCTCTCTTCTCTCCGCTCGCTCGCTCTCTCTCTCTCTCTCTCGCACTCTCTTTCTCTCTCCTGATTAACTCCCTCTCTCTCCTCCTAGTTTTTTTATTAATTAAATGGGGTAGGTTAATTGACCATTTTATCATTTTTAATGCCAATAGGATTGGAAGATACCCCGGTGTCGCAATCGACTCGGTCACCTCGTGATTAAACCAACTTGGGTTTTTTGGATTCGAAAATTCATTGGACTCCTTGAGGTAGGCATCCCAACTTATCCTTAGCACATAATATTATAATTAATGTGTTAAAATATGTTTATTA
The DNA here is from genome assembly GCA_036172225.1 of Cryptocoryne crispatula var. balansae. NCBI lineage: Eukaryota > Viridiplantae > Streptophyta > Magnoliopsida > Alismatales > Araceae > Cryptocoryne > Cryptocoryne crispatula. The sequence continues at coordinate 16,779,830 of CM069934.1, forward strand.
GATTATTAATTAGAAAATGATGAATAATTGATGGTTGTGTATTTAATTGTCTGCATGAGATTAGTTAGATGTTTATCATGTCATTCATGCATAGTTCCATAATTTGCATTAGCTAGATGCAATTTTTAGTTAATGTTGTTTATAAATCATTAAATTAGACATATTGTGATGATTAATTAGATTAACTGTGTTAATTCATAAAAATTGAGATATGACCTGTTATGATTATATTTATACCTGAATTATGTTATGAATGACATGAATTGTTATATGGAAATGATTTGTGACCTTTTCTGATTATAATTATATCTGATCCATGCTTAGAATGATCTTAAATCATTAATAATTATATTGGAATGGAAATTGATGGCATGATAATTATGGAATGTGGTTAATTAATATTAATAGTTGTCTGATCATGTAAAGTGCATTATTTGATTAATTGGTTTGGGAATTGTGCTTAATTGAAGTTAACATGTATGATTATGTTACATATTCTGTTCTAATTGGGTCTATTGCATGAATTATTGGTTTAATGAAATTGTTGTGCATGACTTGATAATTGACATATCTGATTGATTGAATTGGTTTTGTCTGAGTAGATATATGGCTTGTCTGAGTAGATAAATGGCTTTTACTTGTGAGGTTCTCTAGCCTACTTTAGTGGTCCTGGGGTAGCAGATGACGTAGTGAAATCCGGTGCATCCTTCGATCCCAGATACCGCAGTTTATCCTAAGTACGCCCTGCCTAGGTGTACTAAGGATCTAGCTTACTATATGATACTTCTTATATATATTTTTAGAGCTGGAGTTGAGAGGTCCAAGTATAGCATATGATTTACTCAGACGCATGGAATGGAAATGGCATTAAAGCATGCACAGTTGGCTCATGCAAGTCTAGATGGCATAAACATATAGTTTAGTTTAGTTGGTAGCCAAGTTCCCGTAGAGGCATGTTTAATTGATAATTTAGTGAAAGAAATTTCATGTAAATAAATAAACACGATAAATAGTCTATATGATATTATAGCAATTGGTGGGACTGGTTTATGCATATAATTAGCAGTTAGATTTGTTAGTATATTAGGATAGTTGGGTATAAGTCCTACTGAGTCACGTTGGACTCACCCCTTTCTTTTATATGTTGTTTTACAGCCTATTTTGAGCACCCCTTTCCTAAAGATCTGTTTGTTGGAGATTTGACTCCCACTCCAGGTTCTGGCAAGGCGTGATTGTCAGATCCAGGTTAGTATCAGTCTTTTGTACCCGAAATAGTTGAATCGGGTTAGGCCATGTGAATGCGGATTTTTGGTGGTTGTGTTAGCCAGTGTTGTGGATATGTTTGTACCGATTTTTTTTTATGTGGTGTAATCGGATATATGAACCAGTTTCTGGTTGCCAGTTGTAGAATTTGTGGTTAATTGAATATCAGGTTGTTTTACTACCACGGGTTTATTAATTTAAACCCAGCTATCGTGTTCTCGAGTTGTCGTGTTTTCCGCTGCGCGTGTTTATAATGTGGTAATTCGGGGCGTGACAATTGAGTATGGAGCGGAAATCTATGATGTATCTTCCATCTCCAGAAAATAAAGTGGCTTTGATACCAACTTGAGTTGCTCGATCAGATCAGCAGCACACTGAAGAAGAATCTGACGATCTCTTGATCAAATGAAGAGAACCTGCAACAAGGAAACAGAGGGACGAAGCCTAGAACAGAGTGAATAGAAAAAACATAGAGAAGTAAGAAATTGTAAAATCCCTGATCAGCCTTCCCGCCGTCCGTGGGATATCTTTCATATATATAAGAGAGTGCCGGCATGTACACCCAATGTACAATAGAACTCCACATGTACAAGTGGCTAGGATTGTCCGATCCGGATCATCCTGGGTCAACACTACGTAATTCTAACTACCGTAAAGCACTGACCCCATCCGCCGCCGGTAGATTTCCCGGCAGGTGGAGGCACCGGGAGGAGGACCCCCGCGCAGCTTAGTCGTGGCATGTTGGTCTCCGTCGCAGGGAAGGAGAGTGGCGAAGGGTCCATCCGTGTAGATGCCTGGGCGAGCGGCGCGCACATCCTTGCAGAAAGGATGAGAACGATCAGGGGCAGCGCCCGGAGGGCAGCGGTGATGCGCCCTTTCATCCCTGGTTCCGACGTGAGAACGAGAGAGAGAGAGAGAACGAGAGCACAAAGTGACTGCGTTCATGTCTTTTATAAGTTTTTGAGAGCAAGAAGACTCTGTGTTCTTATTTCTTTTATAATTTTATATTTTAAATAAAAAATCGTAACTCGGTGCCTCCGTCCGGTTTTCAAGCGGAGGTATTTATCCTTCCTAACTCGATTTTTTCGATTTTTATTTTTATTTATAATATTATTAAAGAAATACTTGCAGAGATATTTATTGTTAATGGAGTGTTTGGTTGCATGACGAAGGTTTTTGTTTTAATTTTTAAAAATTGTAACAAAACTTGTTAAAAGAGGTGTTTGATAACCATGACAATTTTATGTTTTAAAAGTGATTTTCTTCTTAAACAAAAAAAGAGTCTCATCTCTTTCTTTTTTCTTATGGTCCCCACTTTGTTTGGTCATGTGTGATAGTTACTCTTTTTTGTAATCATATCCCTCCAAACATGATAATTTTATGTCATGAGTTGGTTCACTTTTTATTTTAATACAGTACAAAAAATTATCATGCAACCAAACACCCCATAAGGTTAAATTTATATATTTAATTTTTAAAAGTTCTCCAAACAAATAACTAGACACATTTCGTGTGTCGCCGCCTGGAGGGCCATGGGTCACGTCACTCCAGTGCACTGGACATGAGCTTTGTTAATACAAAATTCATGTTTTGATTTGACGACAAATTCACCACCCTTGTTGCTGATTGATTACCCAGCTCAATAAAAAATTTATATTAAACTTAATTTAGTAAATAATATAAGAATACATAATAAGTATCTTAAATAATAAATAACATACGACGGAAACTACTATGTAGTTAATCGTATATCTTTCGTCACTAGTAAATGAACGTGCTTCGCACGTGTACCAACAAATAAAAAGTAAAATTAATCTTTAAATAATTATAAATATGCGTAATATAGTGAAATATAAATATGCATATACATTGAGAATATTATACAAAGTATGAATTATTCAACGATAAGAAATAAATTTGAAAATATTAATTGATTATAAAAAATATCATCAATCAGTTATAATAGTTTTATTAGTTACCAATGAAAATGAAATACTAAAATTGTACAAACAATATGTATAATATTTAATACATGTCCACAAAAAATATGTTATTGATAAAAATGAACGAAAAAAGATATATTTAATTGTATGTGATATATCAATACAACATCTGCAGATATCATATTAACTCATTATAGATAGCAAGTTCTTACTACCAACTCAAAAAATATGATATATGTCATGAAACCCTTGAAGAAGAGGGCTAAGAGGAGGCCGTCACCGCCGCCACGGCAAGAAGAGCCGGCTAGGGATGTGCTGCCACCAACTACCGTCACCGCTACCGCGAGCTCTTGAAGAAGGGTGCGAAGAGGGCACAGAGACCGGGAGGAGCACTGGTGAGGAATCGGGGTTTTGTTCGAGGAGAGGATGAGTCGCTTTCAAAAAAAAGAGGGTTTGACCTCTCTTTTTTCTTGTCACGAACAGAAGCGTAGAAATATTTTCAAAATAAAAAATGAAAAACTAGATCAAACATGATTTTAAGATTCTTTTCATCACAAGTTTCAAAAATTAAAATAAAGATGCTCATTGTCGTGCAACCAAACACACCCTATAAGAAAATTGTTCATTTTTATTCTGATTTTCCTTGCTGACTTATTCATGTTTGTTGCTACGATGTACCCGAGTTAAAGAAACTTCGCAAAGATCTCCAAAAGTTTTCAAAAGATTTATGCAACATCGGGATGCAATCTACGTTGTATTCGTAATAAGATAGATTAACCTTTAATATATAAAAAACAAGATGACAACAACAAGAATAGATCCAAGATACATGAAAAAGTGGAACTGCTCATCAAGGTTGACAAAATTAGCAAGCCACTTGTTTCCAACACGGTAGGTGTTTATACGATCAACTTCGCTTTTAATATTGCATGTGAGTAATCTATAGATTAGCTTGATGTATGATTGAACTGCCAAACTCATGGAGAACCAACATGAGATACAAAAGCAAGGCATAAAAAAGATTACTTACGCCCTATTTGGTAACACTATTAGGTACTTTTATCACTATCAATTTTGAAATTGATATTGAAAGAAACTATTAAGACGTATTTAGTTAATTATATCAATTTCAAATTTTGTAGAACAAACAAAACATATTATGTAATACAAGTGTCCACTTGTATTAATTTTGATATTGATGCTCCATCATTTGAAAATATTAATATCAATATTGATATAGTACCAAAAATAAAACTCTAACCAAACAGGGCATTAGATGGTTATTTATTTGTATAATCCAATTATATATATTATAATATAATTGTCAATAATCAATATGCGAAGCATATACATTAATGTCAAATTTTCGGTAACTTCATATATCTAATATCTATTTTAGCCTTTAAGGTCCTAAACCTCCCAAACTGAGAAATTGCCAAGTACGCATTCCCTAAAGCTTACCATAGGAAATCTAACCTGTTATTGGTAGTGAATGACCACCTACGTTATTTATCAAGAATGCAGAGCTTTTAACATAGTTGGTGTCGGATGTTGGGGGAAGGGGTTCCAAGGAAGGGCTTGCTTGTTTTATTTGTTGTTATAAAATCACTTCTTCAGATTTTTAACACAAGAATTTTTGTCTCCTTGAAGCTTCACAGAAATTAATCTACCCATTCTTCTCCACCCCCTTAATCCTCTCATCTTTGGATCTTCTTTCGTCTCCCATTCCTACCTTCGTGTGTTGAAAGAAGAAAACTAAATGCATCTTGTTGAGAAATGTAACTACATCAACTTTGTACAGCTTGATCTCTCAACGGGCCAGATTCATAACATGGCAGATAAACCATTCTGCTAGTTGTAGCACTGAATATGATTTTATGAAGGTGGGTTGAAGATGAACTTGGGAAGAATGGAGAAATACATATAGGGAAGATAAAAGTTGGGGTATGAACAGAACAAAGAATTGAGGCATAACCCACAAATCACCCTTTGCATATATGCAATCATAAACAGTACTCTCCAAGAACAGTTCTCATCTTTTTTTCTTGTCTTTTCTGCTTTTTTTTTGATAACTTAGTAGGATAAGGACAGAACATTGAATTAGCATGGCAATTATTAATCATGGTCAGAGTAACATCGATCACTAAGGAAACCGGTCAATAATTACACACAATTCATCCGTCAAGGAAGAGGAGAAACATGGAAGAGATTAATTAAAGTAGATATGAAGTTCATGACCAGTAGTTGGCCATTTATTTTCTAGCAAGACTGCAAGAGATAGGGGGTTTCAATTGTGTCAATCAGTGTAATTTTTTGCTTTTTCCTTAAGCATTACTAAATGCTCCTCAGCTATCAAATAAAATCATAACTTTTCTAATTTTATACTAACCAATGAAAGTTAAAAAGAAAAAGGAAGGATAGTCGTTCTCTAACCCAAAACCCTCCTACTTCTTCCCCTTCTTCTTTTCTTTCTTCTCGTCTTTTCATCTCGCTAGCAGTTGTTGGTAGGTGGTTACAGCAGCTGGGAAAGGGCTGGGGAGAGGTATCCCCTTCTTTATAGGAGGCTCAAGGAGGTGTTAAAACCTCTTTATTGTCAAAGGAGGTGTAGAGAGCGATTCCACTTCTTCTAGAAGCCCCCTGGGTTTCAATAGCAAGGCCATGCTTTTATCATTGAAAATTTACCAATGACATCTGTAAAATTATAGAAAACCCTTAACAAATTTTATTTGCTCATGTGGGTGTAATATTTTTGGCAAATCAATATGATCATCTTGGATGGGTTTCGATAACAAGGTAGCTGATATGTTATCTAGGCCTTTATGGTTTCTATTTCTAGTTGCTATGCTGATTTAGCCATGTTGCAATTGAAAAAAAAAAATCTAGGAAAAAAGGGATAATGATGATGATGGATCCAAAGGAGGAACCTTCTTTAGAGGAACTCCAAGGCCAAAACATCAGTTAAGGGGAAAGGAGAGGCGATGAAGAAACTTTTCATTAGTGGAATTCCAAAGCCTCAATACGCTTACCTCCTTAGCTGTCCCTGGTATAGGGGCATGCTATGGCCCATGGAGCATGCCTATGGAGGAGAAGACTGGAAGATTGGGGATCTCCAAGATTACTGATGTTGCCAATGAAGAAGCCATGAAGAGCTTCAGCTCCTCTCTCCAAGCATCCTCTTGTGCTAGATGGAGAAGAGAGCCTACAGTCCTTATGGAGTCAAGAGAGAAAGGAGGACATAGAGAGCCAACTACCTTGAAGATGATGTCTCCTTCATGTCATTATATGATGAAGAGGCTTCCTTTACTGCCTCTCAAGTGGCCCTAAAAAATCATCCAATGTTATCAGGATCAAAAGGTTATGCTTAGGAAGTAATGGTTTTCATCTTCAGACAATGTACAACTCAACTTATTTATCAGAAAATGGAAATAAAAAAGAACAATATAACACAATCAAGAAGATATTTTTATATATAAACAAAAAGACATTAGTGATTAGTGGTTAAGTCATGATCAAAGTACACATGGTTTTGGAGCTGCAGAGCTAGTTTCCTAACTAATTACAAGATATGACAAGGATCCCGTCAAATGTTTAAGTCATGACCCCTATTTTAATCAATGTACATAGTTACTGAAAATTCCTCAGCCATCGATAATTAAACAAACCAAATGCTTTGCTCTCCACTTTTATATTTGGGTTTTAACCCCTATCCCTTTAGATTTTGAAATTTGAGAGCTGAGTTTAAACTTTCAGTTCTAGAGAATTTTGATAATTTAGATTCAAATTTCAGAATTTAAACCAAGTACGAGATTCCAATTATACATTTCAAAACCTCAAAGGTCCGAAGGTTACAGAAAACTCTAAGTCCAAGAGTTTAGTAACATAGCAAATCCAGGATGTTCAAATGACCAAAATCTATAAAAATTCAAAGAAACGATGTTGGAATGAATGGATTTGAAAAAAAGAGACTGGACTTGAAAACTCAGTAAAAAAATCACAATTCAAAGCCCTCAAACCAAAACTAATGGGGTGTTTGGTTGCATGATAATTGTTTGTACACTTTCATGATAAAAAATTATATTAAAATAAAAAGTGAACCAACTCATAACATAAAATTATCATGTTTGGAGGGATGTGATTACAAAAAAAAGTAACTACCACACATGATCAAACAAAGTAGGGGACCACAAGAAAAAAGAAAGAGGTGAGACCCACTTTTTTGTTTAAGAAGAAAATCACTTTTAAAACATAAAATTATCATGGTTACCAAACACCTCTTTTAACAAGTTTTCTTACAATTTTTAAAAAATAAAATAAAAATCTTCATTATCATGCAACCAAACACCCCATAAGAGTCTAAGATTTCCATCTACAAAATTAGTCCAAAGACTCCTAAGATTCCAAACTCTGAGATTGAGAACAAAAAAATAGCACCGCAAAATCCAATCCCTATCTAACTTTCTTGATCCCATGTCATATTACGAGTTAAACAGAAACTATTGGAAGAGGCTTCTGTCTATATGCATTTGTTGAGGATAAAATAGATGGATTAGAAATATATTGTTGCATCACGTTACATAAATTCAAATGATAATGTTGGGGTTAGGGGTGTACACGGTTATGTTTAGTCTAATTTGGGACTATTTTTTTCATAAATGAACTAAACGTAACTAATGTACAAAGGTTGTGGCATAGAATTCACATGAATATTTAATCGTTACTATTTAAAAAGTCATGTCATGAATTAAAAAAACAACTAAGTCCAGGTCGATCCTCTCATTCAAAGAGGCAGATAGAATTGTTTGTATTAATAATGGCAAGTACAGGTTTGTGTTCATAAAGTTTAGATAGTGCCAATGGTCTAAGTCCCATTAATATCACATGAAACAACTGTACAGCACCAACCATGGGAGATGAGGAATGACACAGTTGCCTAAGTATAGAGCATATGTTAATTACAATAACAGTAATGGCATCACTAAAAAGTGAATAACAAAAACATAGATAACATCATAGAGCATGACAGCATGAAGACATTCAGATAAAGGCATAATCAGTAGATAAGCACATGGATGTTTTTAACATATAAAACATCAATATGTAGCATTAAATTTAAAAATCATAAGTAAAAAAAAATTTTAGTCACATGAAGAAACATGTGACCAGATTATGCATTAAATAATGTTTCTAGTCATCAAGCCTTTCCATATATTCACCTACAAAATAGAAACTCCAGAAGTATGGAAATCAAACATGAACAAAAGAAATATATCTACCAAGACATATGAAGCAACATGATGTCAAATATTGAAAGTGTAGTATATCCAATAAGAGAAAATTTACATGAAAGATGAATATTGTATTGGAAAAGCTAATGACGTATAGAAATTATTATAAAAGTGTGCATGCCTGTACAAATTTGTGATGGTTACCGAATTTTGTCATAGATCTTTTTAAAGCATGGAATGATACTCATTAAAAGACATGCATGTTACTCGCCAATTCTCCCAACCAAACTAATATAAAACATTAGACTTGATAAATCACTATAACTGGGTAGGTCTGCTACAACAAATTTGGAGAGCAAAGGAATATTGAATAGGTACATATTCATCTGTACATGAGACAGCTCATACCACTTATAACCGCCAATCTCAAATATACTGCTTCGCAGCTCCCTTTTGTTAATTTGAGAAAATTCATCTATCTACCAAGTGTACTTCCCAAAAAGATCAGACGGTTTGATTCCTGCATAGATAACATTCATTAGTAGGCGTGTAGACATACCTAACTTGAGAAGACGAAGAGACAAGAACTCACCAAGATCATCGTCTTGGTCTGTGTCCCAGTAAGGAGGGGATGTGGATGGAGTCCCATTCTCAACCTGCTCTGATGACCATCACTCTGGACGAGACTCACTGGCTAGACAATGCTGGGTACTCTGCACACGCTCAACGGAAGGATATTGCGCTTCTAACCCGTGATCCTCACCCGTACTATCTGCCATTAGCCTCTATGATAAGGATGATAATCTGCCCTTCAAAATAAAAAAATATTCCCCTACTCTGCTCTGCATCTGCAATCATTTACGAGATGTCGGACGACGTTAAAGAGATATGGCAACAAAAATAAGAAATCTCGCTGTTGAAGAACGTTGATTTGAGGAACGCGCTGACGAACCGAAAAAACAAGTCAACCGCGTGAACACATGAACGAAGAGTAGCATGGCAAACCAAAAAAATCTGTCTTGTATAAAAAAATGATTAGCCGGCGGGGCAAACAGAATCCCTCCGCGGCGACATGCCCACCCATCAGAAACGCTAAAATCTCCCACGGGAAAAAAGAAGGGAAAACATCTACAACAATCAATCGAAATAGATACAACCCAACACAAGAAATGGATGCATTGGATGGTGGATAGGGGTTGACAAAATCTCATTTGGGATCCACGGCATGATCGGCGAATATCTCCTCGAAGCATCGACGTCGCAGACTGTGGCGGCGGCAGCTGAGTTGGGAGCCGGGATTTGGATGTTCGAACACCGAAATTCACACCTTTCTGAAATGAAAGCCAGCCCTCTCGACTGACGACGAAAATACGCTTGAAGGATCGTAACGGACGACGATGGAGACGGCGGGCCGTGTGGACATTGAAGGAAGCATATTTGGGGAAAGGAGGAGTACGGGATGAGCACGTAACGTTTTCGCCGGCGGAGGGAACGCATGAGGCGCCACTGTGCTGCCGATGCTGGAGGAGAATGGGATGCTCGCGTAACGGGTTCGCCAGTGGAGAGAACGCATGAGGCATCACTGTCACTGCCGATGCTAGAGGAGAACGGATGCTCCATTGAAGGGCAACGAGAACATGGCAACTTCGTTGAAGGGTCCATTGGACGGCTAGAACAGGAAGAACGAAAAATCGAACGACTGAAACAGAAAAGACATAAAACAGCTACTCGCGTTTGTATTGTACAGGTATAGATTATCACATTTGAAATTAATAATTATAAAATTGTTGATAAATGTTAGGCTATCAATATCAATACCACTATTGAAGTTCCGGCAGTTGGCACCAATCTTGCACCTGGGGGCACAAGGTGGGGGTTTCGCTTCCTAGCGGCGTCAAAGCCGGGCACCCCAGGCTCGAACCTCCACTGTCTGCAATGCAGCAGGCCTCAACGGCCATTGGGCCATCGCGTGACCAAAAAAATACCACTATTGAAGCTCTTAACAAACAAACAAAAACATGACATGTAATAAGCGAATATTGATATTGATATACATTCTTTCTTCAACAAATATTAATATCAAAGTTGATAGCATCATTTTTGATATTATGAGCAAACAAATCATAAGATAATCAAGGAAATCTTTTAATTCAAATAGAAAAAAAAGAAGGATAGACGCATTATATTAAGGGGATTGGGGCCACCAAGTGGTCCAATGATATCAAACATCTATGTGGTGAAGGGGCATAGAGAGTGGACAGGTGCATGGAAGATGTAAAAGAGTGAATCTTGTCGATATGGAGTTAAAATAGGTGACATTACTTGTAATACCTGGCATTTTTAAAAAAAAATAGTAACCGTCGTCCCCTTCCCCGGTTTGGCGCCGTCATCCCTGCCGTAACACTGCCCCCCCTCGCCGGTGCCCTGCTGGGTCTCTCTCTCTTTCTCTCTCGCTCGTGCCATCTCCCCTCTGCGAACCCTTCTTCTCTTTTCCTTCCTCCTCCTCCGTCGCCGTTGCCGTCACCGGTCGCGATCGCCGTCACCGCCGGAAGCCAGCGCCGCCGAGCCCCCCCTTGTCGCCCCAGCCTCTGGTCCCTCACCCCATCATTGTCTCCAGCCTCCGGCACCTCTCTTGCCGTTGAGGTCGTCGCCATCTTGCCCTTCCTGCACCGCCCATCGCCGTCGTCGGAAACCGCCGCCATTGACCTCCCCTGTTCCGGCCAGAATCGCCGCGATAGGTCCTCTCGCCACCATCGTCGCCGGCCTTCGCCTTCCTCTCGCCGTCACCGTCGTGGCCAGCCCCTCCCTTGCCTGTCGCCGTCGCCGTCGAGCGCCACCACGAGCGCCGCCCCTTCGTCGCGAGCGCCACCGTGCCCCGCCATCGCGAGCCGTCAGTTGAGCCGGCCCAGCACCCCGGTCCAGCCGCCGGTCCAGCGTCTTCGAGCCGCTCCGGTTCAGCCGGTCGAACCCCCCGGTTCGGCGCCGGTTCAGCATTTTCTGATTTTTGGAATTATTAAATCTAGAAATTAGATTTAAGACCAAAAAAATAACAAAAAATTCCAAAAAAATCAGGAAAATTCACAGAAGATTCCAAGTAGGTTTCTCAAGCTCGTCTATGTATTTGAATCCATTTTGATTAGAAAATATGCATGATTTAACTTATGGACCTTGATTTGACTAGTTTAGACTTTTGACTCAAAATTAGTGATTTTTCTCAAAATTCTTGAAACCAGAACCTTGAAAATGATATTTTGAATATTATGAAACATGTTTGACATGATTCTGGATGGATAGAAATATTTTTCATGAGATTTGACCATATGTTATTTATGTATATGATTATGTGCTAGAATGGACCTAGAATCGAAATATAGTTATGTGGAGGTTTGGAAAAATCAAAAGTCATCAAATTACACTTTTTGAAACCTGTTTAGGTCAGATTATGAGTGTTGACATCAGAACTTAGCATGTTTTGGTTATGCCAAACTTGATTTTGATTAATTGTCTTGTATATGTAATTAAGCATGTCTAGTTTGGTTTGATATTGCATGTGCATGGATCATGTAAAATTTGTTTGGTTTGGTTTCAGATTATGTAATATGTCTTGCATGATATGGTTAGGTTCATATTGTCAAGTTTGATATGAGTTTTGTTTAGAATATGTTAACCAAGTCGGTTAGTACAAGTCTTGTCTAGTTTATGATAAAAACAGTTTATTTTGCATGGCTGACATTAGAAAGAATGTTTATGTCTTGTGTATATGATAATCAGGTGTGTCATGTTCTGAAAAATTATTATGAACTCTTGTACCACATGTTATGAGGCTTCACCAGCCTATTCTAGTCAAATTGCCCGTGGGCAGCGGGTATCTTAGATAAATCCAGCCCTCCCACAGATCCTGGATTACCGCGGTTTTTCCCTAAGTGTCACCACTGCCTAGGTGCACTAAAGGCTAACTTAGTATATGTTATTACTATATAATTTTAGAACTGGTGAAAGTGATCTGTATATGTGATGTGAAAAGGCAAGACGACCAATTCCTTGCTATATGACTATGGGTTTAGAAAGAACATGAAATTATGCTCATTGCATGTTATGTTTAGATGTTAAAGCATGATAAGTTAGAAAAATTCAGATATGTCCCATTTTATATTGGTCATGTTAAGTTAAGTCTGGAGGTCATCTAATTGATTTTTTTTTAGTTTTATGGTCTTGTATGCATTGGTCTAGAATTAATTGGCTTTGGTATAACCTTTTCTTTGAAGATAATTATGGTTGGATATGGGTTGTGAGATTAATATAGAAGACATTCTATACTTTTGTATTACATCTCAATTTAGATATGTTACATACCATTACTTGATTATATGGTAGTTATCCGATTGATGGGTGAAGGGTGTAAATCCTACGGAGTCCCCGGTTTCACCCCGTTGTGGGTTAATATTTTTCAGTAGGTTTTAAAGATCAGGAGATTGGCTTGGAGGCTCAAGTAGAAGCCGTGGAAGAATCATAATCTCCTGGAGTTGGAGCAGAGTGATATATTTTATTTTCATCAGGTTGCTTGGTTTGGACTCTTAGGTTGTTGTGTGCTTAAACAATCTAGTGGTTTTTCTTTAAAGATGGAACATATGAATGAACTTGGTTTGGAATTTAGTTGTTTTGAATGTTTAAGTTTTGGTTGGAGTTGAACTAGATGAAGTTGGCTTGGTTTTTAAATTGTTGACTCTAGGTTTTGGAAATCTTGAGGAATTTTGTAAATTTGATTGTGTTTGTTGATCTATATGCTTGTATGGGTTATGAAATCCGAATGATGGATTTCTCCCACTGTCACGATGTTATGTTTTCCGTTGCATAGTTGTGGTTTTATGTTGCTTAATTTCCGGGTCGTGACAATACTATATAAAGATTGAGCAATAAATTAAAAAATTGGTGACTTTTGACAAAAAAAACTTAGACACTTATTTTTTAGTTCTATAATTTAAACTACATGTAACATGTTGTAATTTCTAAAATACAAATAACCATGCAAATAAAAATATTGTATCCAAACAACCTATTAAACTTTTTCTTTCTTTCATTCTACAAAATAATTAGTAGAAGCTCATGGTAACAATCAGACCCAACTAAATAATTAATATAATGAAAGTTGTGAATATAGATTATGATATAAAAAATTGTACTAACGTGATCATACCACTCCACTTTAGGTGGGAGAGCGGATCACCTCTTCCGGAGGGAGTTCCCCCACGTCATAGATAAAAAAAACCCACCTGCAGTGAAGGACACGGCCATAGCCAGTTGGTTGCAGCGGGAACTTCCTCCTCTGTCAACCGAGCTTAGCTCGGTTGGCGCGACGCCCTGCTCCTCGGGTAGCAAGGCGCGGGATCGATTCCCGACTGATGATCAGCCGGGCCACCCCATTGGGGGGTGGTATATTGTGGGGATCGAGTGGCAGCACTTGATCCCTTGCCTGCGCGCAGTGCAGCGCGCGCCCAACCATTGCGCCATGTGTTCAAAAAAAGGAACTTCCTCCTCTACTCAAAGCAGATGATCTGCTCTGTTTATGTAGAGATTGACATGTGATACAAGTAAGAAAAAGATCACCTATCCAAACTTAGCCTCGTAAGAAAAAATTGAATCGCAATATTATTTGTCTTTAATTTTTATTTTGATAAGATTTATGTTATTTTGATTTCAAATCTAATTAAATTTAAATTATGACTTTCTAATTTATGATTCAATTTTTATTTTTACATGAATTGGAATAATCTGATAATTTTTTAAATCTATACTATATATTATTTATTATTAAAAAGTAAAACAATTATTTTTCTATTATTTTATTGATATAATAAATTTATATTTGTAATTTTATTTTATAGTATCTATATTCATAATTTTAATGGTTTACGTATTATTTATTATAATAATACTTTTTACACATATATTAATCAAAATTGGATAAACTAATACAAAACCAACTAGTTTCTTACTCTTATCCTGTCAAACTATTAGAAAATTGAACCGGTTGCATCCCCATCATATATAGGTTGATGGTAAACATTTTAAAAAATTAGATATTGTAGCTTGGAGAATAAGGGTATGTTAGTCATTGCCCTTTTATATATAGTCAACGGTCCCTTCTCCTAAGGTGCTGTCGAAATGTAGAGCAGAATTTAGAGAAAATACACAAAAACGGTAGCTGCACATATCGGTCCCTTTAAACGGATTGGATATTAATTTGTGAAATAATTTAATTATATGATAATAGAAAATTGAAATTAGTATGTACTGATTCATTAAATAGAATTATGCAAAAAAGTTGTTGAATAGCCAGAAGAAGCAAAGACATACTTATCTGTAGTAAAAATATAAACGAAAACGACAAGTGAATGGACAGTTGAATTGGACTTCTGTTTATTTAGCCGAAAAGAAATTTTGATCAGTGCCATTAATTTATAATATTTTTTCAGCGATTTATAAAATTACAAACAAGAATTATGCATTTTGACCAGCAAATCCCTAATAATCAAATCAGAACAAGTTTAACCTAAAACATTTAGGCGTCGTTTGATATCGGGATAAAATTGATGAGGATAAGAATAAACCAGTCTTTATAGTTAATCCTATTCTCATCATGTTTGGTTGAACTTAGGATAAATTTAGGGATAACCCTATCATATGTTTGGTATGTTAACAATAAATTCGAAGATAATCCTATATTTTTATATTTTTACTTTGTTTATATTATCTTATTTTATTATCCATAACATATTTATAAAAATCCTAACCAACTTATATATTTATATAATAAATATAAATATAAATATAAATATAAATTTGAAGATATAAATAAAATATTTTTAAAAATATGACCGTTAAAATCAAATTTGAATTTCGTTTTTAAAATTTAATTAAATTAGAAACATTGCAACTAAATACTCTTCAAATCAATCTACATCTGATAATTCAAATTTAATCCCAATCATATACAACATGTAGTTTTGATTATTCTATTATTTATAACATATTCATAAACATCTTAATCCACTTACACATTTATATAATAAATTTAAAGTATAATTTAAATATATAAATAAAAATAAGCTTAAACACTGACGGAGCTCAGCCCGCCCCCCCTTCGGACAGAACCCGGCGGACGGAGACGGATGATGCTCCCCGCGGAGCCACTTCCCCCCCCCCCTTCCTGGTTAGGGGTGGGTACAAAACGGTTCAAACCGAGAAACCAAACCGAACCAACCTATTCGGTTCGGTTTGGGACCCGTTCGGTTTAGTTCGATTTAGAAAATCTCTAAACTGATTTAAATCAAACCAAATCGTTTAAATCGACTTAATAAAAAAATATAAAAAAATTATTATAATATTAATGAAAAAACTATTCCCGGACATATACCCCCCTCCCGGCGCACAGAGTGCCCCACTCCCTCCCGCAACCCCCCCCCCCTTTCCTTCCCCCCCGCCGTCCCGCAGACCCGTTTATTACATAACGTTCGCGCCCTCGCCCCGGGCACCGCGGCGTTCCCCCGCCCCGGGCACCACTTTGTTATACATATACATTCAATTATTTTATTCAACATTACAAGTTTAACAATGTTAACGTTTTCATGGCTCAAAGAACGGCAGCACCGCACCGCGGGGAGTTGCTGGAGCACCCGCTGATAAGTCTCCGGGTGGAGCAACAAGCTAGCTATGTGAAAAATCTAATCTTGCATAATTCAGCGATAACAACTCGATCAAGATCAACGTATATCGTGCTGCTGGACTGCAGTCGCCGGACGTCGACCAAAAATTAGGAGGAACCCTAATCATGCAATACAGCAAACTACGCAATATCCTCGTATATCCTCCGGTTCCGCCGTCCAGCAAGAACGTGAGACGTTAATCAAGCAATTCAGTTGTTACAACTCAAGATCTATGTAAACCCTACGGTATTGCAGTCGTCAGACAACGATCTAAAAGATCAAACCCTAATCGTGCAATTCGGCGATAACAACACAAGATGACTTCGTATACGCTGGGAGAAAGGTCGCTGTGACTGAGTCAAAAGTCCTCCATTATTGACCCCTTCCACAAGTCAAATGCAGACTGTAACGTATCATTTATTTTAAGTTAATAAAAAAAAAATTATTAAATTTTAATTGTTACTATCCTAATTAACCTCTTTCTAATTACCCTCCACGGTTACCTCTTTTTTTTCCTTCCCATTACGTCTCTAACCGTTTCCCCTCCATCTTCATCGCACTTCCTTCTCTCTCTCTCTCTTCTCTCTCCCCTCGCATCGTAGCATCGCCGCCATCTCCGTCTGCGCTGCACCGTAGCCACCCATGGTCGTCCCGCCATCCTCACCGTCTGCCTCACCCTCGTGGCCGCCAGCCGCCGCGCTACCTTGCCCACCCTCGCCGACGTCGCCGCCATGCCGTCGCCATCATCGCCCGCTCGCGTTGCCGTCCCCGGCCAGCCCCATGGCCATCCCGCCTCGCCGCAGCCTTCTTGCCACCGCGCACCCTGCGCCACCTGTCGTCCCACGTCGCTGCCCTCGACCGGCCGCGATCTCTGCCCCCCCTATCGCTACCGCGCCTCCCGCGCGCGCCACCCGCCAGCGCGACGCCGCCGTTGCTGCATCCTGCGTGAGCCCCGCACCACCACGCCGCCACCACCTGCGTTGTCGCCCACACAGCCCTTGCACAGCCGCCCGCGAGTGCGCCGCCACCCAAGTCATCGCCGCCCAGCACGGCCAGCCGCCTCAGCCGTCTCACGTCTCCCCGCGCGGTGCGCCCGCGGCCAACAGCCGGCGCCGCCCTCGCCGACGACGTCGGCCGCCCAGGCAAACAGCCATGCTGCCGCCGTGCACCTCCGTCGCCCTTTCCGCTGCTGCGCGAGCGTCCGCAGCCACCGACCACATCTGTCTGCGCCACCTGTGCGCTCCGCCCCCTATTCGCGGTGAATTCTCTCTCTCTCTCTCTCTTATCTAATCAGGGTATTATTTCCCTTCAAATTTTCCTCTCACTTTTCCCTCATGAACCGATGGCCTAATCCCCCTCCATTCTATTTGTCTTTTACAGCAGCCTTGGAGGAAGAGAATCTCTTGTTTTGATAGTTTGAGTGTGTGCTACGTAGTCGTCGTTCGGTATCACTTTCAGTCACCAATTCTCGACTTTCTCCAACGCCGTTTCGGTAGGCATCATTGACGTGTCCATTAATTATCATTAATTTTTTATTTAATCCTCCATGACTTGTAGTGATTATTATTGAATTAATTAGCCGGTTTAGTGTTGTATGTCGCGGTTAACTAGCATGGTTAGTCTACTTGTTCTATGTTGTGCATAATAGGGCTCTTGTTAGGGAGATTATTATATCATCATCATCATGATTAATTTAGTAGATTGTTAGCTGATTTTAGTTCTTTTAGTTGGTATGTTTTTAACTATCATTTTGTTATACGATTTGAGTTAACTTGTTATATAGGTGTGCTAATAGGTTAATAAGATTAGATAATATTTATCTAGTTTATTACATTTGTTTTGGCTATGTTATTGTCATTAATTTAGGTGATAGGGTCCGATTGGGTCTGTTCCTATCATGTTAGTCTTTACTTCTTCTTGTCATTTTATGGTTCTAGCATCATGAACATATTGTTTAGGTGTGGTTGGTCATGGTATTTGCATCGATGGTATATTTGTCATAGCATGGTATGGTGTATGTCATTTATCTTATAAATGTGATCATGGCATGGCATGATTGAGGTGGATGCATGATGCATTGAAATTATAATGAAAACAGCTACACCAGACTAGTTAGTCGTGACCCGAGGGCAGCGGAGGTTAGAACAGTCCGGTGCATCCTTCGATCCCGGATACCGCGGTTTATCCCTGTGCCACCACTGCCTAGGTGCACTATGGGATTTCGTTTAGCTATATGGTACTGCTATATATGATAGATCTGGTGGTAGCTGGTTGAGGTGGCAAGATGACGCATTCCTTGCTAATAAGAAAAAGGTGTGGTTCTTATTAGAGGATAGGTGCATTTGTGAATGTGGTCCTTTATTAGAGGATATGTACACTTATTGCATGGTATTGTATAGGTGGTCTAATGATGTATTTCATTTTGACAATTATCATATTGTGTTGCATGGTGTATGCATAGTTTGTCTCATTTATAGTGATATCATCATATGGAGCATATAGTAGGTGTTTATGCATATGTTCATACCATCTTTTTAGGTCATGTTTTGGTGCATATAGGTGCTGGTCGGTGTGATTATAGGCTTTGGTTGGTGGTGTAAAACACATGGATTAAGTCATATATCTAATGTATTGACTAACCTATATTTACATATAATTGGTGCAGGTCTGGGTACCTATTTTAATTAACATCTAGGGCCTTCTAGCTATCCAATTTGGCGGATGATGGGGTGTCTACTGAGTCGTCGTACTCATCCCAATCCTCTTATCAATTTTCAGGTAATCAGGTTTAGCGCAACAGAATCGTAATGGATCGATTCTCGAGAAGACAATTAGATGATATTTATGACTAGATGGTATTTAGTTTTGTTTAGATTGTAGTGATTAGTGATGTATTGGAATTTGAATTTGTGAAATTATGAACTTGGATCTAGTTGTTTTCATTCGTTCCAAACCGATATATTTTTGGGGTTATTTTCCCCGGTTACATCGTCGGATTATGTTCTGCTGTGCAGGATTAAATCCGGGGCATGACACAGACAGTCAGACACCTATCCGAGTACGTAGTAGAGATTTACAAGGAAATAATACAAGAGCAACGAGGAAGCCGATGGCGGCGGCGCCCGTTCTTGGCACATAAGGGCAGCGTAAAAGGAGGCGCCGCTAGTTGTGCAGACGGTTGGGCCCGCTGGGCACCACCCGCTTCGCTTCGCCGTAAAGCGGGTGGACCCCATCCGCCGCCGGCAGATTTCCCAGCAGGTGGAGGCACCGGGAGGACGGACCTTGGCGTAGCTTCGTTGTGGCGTGTTGGTCTCCGTCGCAGGGACGGAGGGTGGCAGAAGGGTCCGTCTGTGCAGACGCCTCGGCGAGCGGCGCGGACATCCTAGCAGAGAGGATGAGCACGATCAGGGGCAGCGCCCGGAGGGCAACGGTGATGCGCCCTTTCATCCTTGGTTCCAACGAGAGAACGAGAGAGAGAGAGAGAACGAGATCACGAAGAGACTACATTCCTGTGCCTTTTATAAGTTTTCGAGAGCGAGAAGACTCTGTGTTTCTATTTCTTTTAGAAATAATTTATATTTTAAATAAAAAATCGTAACAGAAATTCAAACTTCTCGGTGCCTCCGTCTCGTTTTCAAGCGGAGGTATTTATCCTTTCTAATTCAATTTTTTCGATTTTTTATTTTTTTATATATCATTAAAGAAATGCTTGTTAAGGTGGAATTTATATATTTAATTTTTAAGAGTTCTCCAAACATATAACCGGACATATTTCTCGTCTGGAGGGTCATTCATCACGTGACTCCAATGGGATGGGCACATGAGATTTGTTAAAACAATATTGATGTTTTGATTTGACGACAAATTCGTCACCTTCCTTGCAAATGGATACCAGCTCAGCAAAAAAATTAATAATTAAACTTAGTTTAGTAAATAATATAAGAATGCATAATAATCAATAAGGAAACTACTTTGATGTTAGTCGAATATTTTTGTCACTATCAAATTTGAAATTAATAATTATAAAATTATTGATAAATGTTGAACCGTCAATGTCAATATCAATATTGAAGTGTTCTTAACACAAGAAAACATGATATGTAATAATTGTCCACTTGTCTCAATTTTGATATTATCATCTTTAACAAATATTAATATCAAAATCGATAGAATATCATTTTTGATATTCTAACCAAACAGATAATCGTGAAAGCTTTTTAATTCAAATAGAAAAAAAGGATGGACGCATTATATTAAAATATATGGACTGGCCAAAAATCAAAAGAAATTTATGAGAGGTAAATGAATCGGAAGGTTTACGTTGGGCTAGAGATGAGATTGTAACTGTTGAGAAGTTAGTGATAAAAATATTATTTTATTAAATAATTTGTTATATAATAGAAAATTGTTATTAATTATCTATTCAAAATTTATAAGAATTATGTAAAGAATCTGATTTAGATGTACATTAAGTATCTTTTGGGGAAAAGGTTATTCATCACTTGAACTTCTAGGATGATGTGCACTGATGGCCTCTATGATCACATTAAACCAACTGAATCAAGCATCCTTATCAAATATCTAACATTCTAATTTTTATGCCATATATTAAATCTTACCTAGTATCAATGTCGATACTGGTAAACTAGCAAAGGGAATATTAATATTAATACAAGCATAGGTATCCTATCCTATGTTTGGTATGTTAAAAATAAATTTGAGGATTACCTTAGGCTTTTATAATTTTACCTTTGTTTTATTACATTGTCTTATTTTATTTTTCATAACATATTTGTAAAGATATTCTTAACCAACTTACATAGTCATATAATAAATCTAAAATATAGTTTAAAAATATAAATAAAAATAAAATAAAAAATTAAAATTATAAATAATATAATTTTAAAAATATAATATTAATTTTTATCTAATCAGAAGTGGTAATTACAAATATTATCTCATCAGTCCTAAATATATGATTTTGAGCCATTAGATTTTGTTTCTTTCCCCATTCATCTCCTATGACTAAAACTATGTTATGTTATGAAAGTTCTGAGCATAGATACCACCAGCAAGTTCAGGTAAGAACATATACAATTTCAATGTTTGAAATATATACAACTTGTTGGATGTTTTACTGGATGTATGAATACATAAAAGTAGTTCCGGGACACAAATACAAAACCTATGCAGATGATTCTCATTCAAAACTGCAGAGTCCACAAATGTGATCAATGAATAGACAAAAACACATAGTAGAGCAACTTGTGCCACACTGAGAGCATCTATCAAGGAAGGCATATCCTCGAAACTTAGATTTATCCCACTATTACACCAGATGATTTATCCCTTATATTATCCTCATTTTTTAAGATAAACTTGATTAAGTGAACCTAGGTTAATTTTTTTTTTCATCTACCAAACAAAGGATTAGGGATAAACCAAGGTTATCCCTAATTATCCCAATACCAAACATGGCCTAAACCTATCCTAACTTAAACTAAACAGAATGAGGATAAGGATAGCTACAATGAGTGACTTATCCTTATCCCCATCAATTTTAACTTGATACCAAATGTGGCCTAAAGGTGCTATCGAAATGTAAAGCAAAAGTTAGAGAAAATTCACAAAAATGGACCTTCTATTAAAAAAATTTGGTGGCTGCACATATCATTATACCTAGTCCTCTTAAAACAAAATGGGTATTAATTTGTTGAATAATTTAATTGTACGATAATAGAAAATTGAAATTAATATGCACGGGTCATAAGTCATTAATTAGAATTATACCAAAAAGTTATTGAAAAGCTTGAATGTACCTTGCCCCATCATATAACTCATGCATGGTTTTAGGATAATACATGACCAAAGCATTTCTCAGAGCCAGTATAGCATTGGCAACGATCATCTAGACTTGTTCTAGCTCTGCGATTGTATCTTTAAGCTTATCAACCATTGACCTCCACCTATCAACGTATTGCATAAAAAACTCATCCCCTTTCATCTTCATGACAATCAGTTTAGTGATAGAGTAAGTGGGCTCTACACAATCTCGATACCGCTGTAGGAGCTTAGTCTTGACAATATTGAAGTTTCCCGCTTCTATGGAGTTGAGCGAGTAGAACCACTCTAAGACTGACCCTTTCAAAGAGCATCGGAAGAAAAATGCAAGGGCCTTGTTGTCATTCTTCCAGAAGATGAGTCATAAAGAAAGTTCTTCTTGTGAAAGAATGGGTTGCTGGTGCCATTGTAATGCTAGAAGACTGAGATCTCAGCAGGGGAAATGTGAAGGTTTGGGAAAGAAGGAGTGGAGACTTATGGTGTAGCCTTGGCAACCAATTTCTACTTTAACTCCTTATATTGTTTATTCATCTGATTGATCATACTCATTAAAGCTGAATCAATAGTGGGTGTTTTTTGTTGAAAACTTTTGCTGTTTTCAGTTTTGATTTGATAAACAAGTTTGAACATAAAATTAAAAAGATTTTTTTGTTATTTTGGTACTTTGAAAGTTTTTGTTGTTTTTAATTATTGTTGACAAGCAAGTTATGCAAAGACTCTTGAATGATTACGTAATGGTTTTGTTTAAATCTTAGATTAGGTGGATTGTTAGCGATTGTTCACTTGACAACAATAGGTTTGAATCCTATTGCTCCAATCCCTAATGACTTAAGGTTCTCACAAACTCACCTTGTATAGGTAAGTTGGGTTCTTCGGATTTTGGGATAAATGGTACAATTAGTGTCACGACCCGAAATTTAAACAACATAAAACCACAACTATGCAGCGGAAAACATAACATCGTGACAGTGGAAGAAATCCATTATTCAGATTTCATAACCGATACAAGCATGTAGATCAACAAACACAATCAAGTCTACAAAATTCCACAAGCTTTCCAAAACCTGGAGTCAACAACTTAAAAACCACGCCAACTTCATCTAGTTCAACTCCAACCAAAACTTAAACATTCAAAACAACTAAATTCCAAACCAAGTTCATTCAAAATCAACTCCAGGAGATTCTGGTTCTTCCACGGCCTCTACTTGAGCCTCTTAGCCAATCTCCTAATTTTAAAAACCTACTGAAAAAATATTAACCCACAACGGGGTGAGTCCGGGGACTTCGTAGGATTTACACCCTTCACCCATCAATTGGGTAACTAACATATAATCAAGCAATGGTATATAACATATCTAAATTGAGATGTAATACAAAAGTATAGAATGTCTTCTATATTAATCTCACAACCCATATCCAAACATAATTATCTTCAAAGAAAAGATTATGCCAAAGCCAATTAATTCTAGACCAATGCATACAAGACCATAAAACTAAACAAAAATCAACTAGATGACCTCTAGACTTAACTTAACATGACCAATCTAAAATGGGACATATCTGAATTTTTCTAACTTATCATGCTTTAACATCTAAACATAACAAGCAATGAGCATAATTTCATGTTCTTTCTAAACCCATAGTCATATAGCAAGGAATTGGTCATCTTGCCTTTTCACATCACATATACAGATCACTTTCATCAGCTCTAAAATTATAGAGTAATAGCATATACTAAGCTAGCCCTTAGTGCACCTAGGCAGTGGTGACACTTAGAGAAAAATCGCGGTAATTCGGGATCTGTGGGAGGGCCAGATTTATCTAAGATACCCGCTGCCCACGGGCAATTTGACTAGAATAGGCTGGTGATGCCTCATAACATGTGGTACAAGAGTTCATAATAATTTTTCAGATCATGACACACCTGATTATCATATACACAAAACATAAACATTCATTCTAATGTCATTCATGCAAAACAAACTATTTTTATCATAAACTAGACCAGACTTGTACTAACCAACATGGTTAACATATTCTAAACAAAACTCATATTAAACTTGACAATATGAACCTAACCATATCATACAAGACATATTACATAATCTGGAACCAAACCAAACAAATTTTACATGATCCATGCACATGCAATAACAAATCAAACTAGACATGCTTAATTACATATACAAGACAATTAATCAAAATCAAGTTTGGCATAACCAAAACAAGCTAAGTTTTGATGTCAACACCCATAATCTGACCTAAACAGGTTGCAAAAAGTGAAATTTGATGACTTATGATTTTTCCAAACCTCCAGTTAACTATATTTCAATTCTAGGTTCATTTTAGCACATAATCATATACATAAATAACATATGGTCAAATCTCATGAAAAATATTTCTACCCATCCAAAATCATGTCAAACATGTTTCCTAATATTTAAAATATCATTTTCAAGGTTCTGGTTTCAAGAATTTTTGAGAAAAATCACTAGTATTAAGTCCAAAGTCTAAATTAGTCAAATCAAGGTCCATAGGTTAAATCATGCATATTTTCTAATCAAAATGGGATCAAATAAATAGACGAGCTTGAGAAACCTACTTGGAATCTTCTGTGAATTTTATTTATTTTTATGGATTTTTTGCTATTTTTCTTGGCCTTAAATCTAATTTCTGGATTTAATAAATCCAAAATTCAGAAACTGCTGAACCGGCGCCGAACCGGGCGGTTCGACCGGCTGAACCGGGGCGGTTCGAAGGCGTTGGGCCAGCAGCTGGACCGGTTTCTGGGCCGCCTCGACCGGCGGCTCACGACGGCGGGGCACGGCGGCGCTCGCGACGGAGGGGCGGTGCTTGCGACGGCGGAGGCGGCCGGTGGAGCTCGCGGCGGCACTCAACGGCGACGGTTCTGGCGACAGTGACGGGCAGGGGAGGGGCTGGCCACGACGGTGATAGCGAGAGGAAAGCGAAGGCCGGCGACGACGGCGGCGAGAGGACCTCTCGCGGCACTTCCGGCCGGAATAGGGGAGGTCGACGGCAGCAGCTTCTGGCAACGGCGATGGGCGGTACGGGAAGGGGCTGGATGGCAACGTCCTTGATGGCAAGGGAGGTGCCGGAGGCTGAGATAGCGACGAGGTGAGGGGCCAGAGGCTGCGGTGGCAAGGGGGGGCTCAGCGGCGACAGCGATTGCGACCGGCGATGGAGGAGGAGGAAGGGTTCGCGGCGGGGAGACAGCACGAGCGAGCGAGCGAGCGAACGAGTGAGAGAGAGAGAGAGAGAGAGAGAGAGAGGGAGGGAGAGAGAGAGAGAGATCCGGCGGGGGGCTGCGTATCCGGCGGGGGGGGTGGTCGGCATTACGGTGGGGACAACGGCACCAAACCGGGGAAGGGGCTACAGTTACTAAAATTTTTTTTTAAAAAAATGCCAGATATTACAATTAGCTTGATCGTACGGAGAAGAATACTCTCTGGTTGGGAACTTACGGAGGCATTGATGAAAATAAATCAAGTCAACTAGAAAGGAATATCTCAGAAGAGAGATCGAAATCTACGAAGAAGGTGTTTGGAGGGTGGAGGTATGTTGAGAGAGTAAGCTCCAGCCTCAAATGCCCTACAGATCGGAATAAGTTCAGTATCCAATGCAAATCTAATGCAAGTAAAGAGATAACAGGACGAGAAGCAATCAATTTATGCAAGAATGGAATAATATGAATGAGATGAAAGTAATCAATGATGAAAATCAAGTATGTGAATAAGATATGCACAATCAATCATGTAACAAAGTTAACAACTAGTAACTAAAATTTAACTAGCCACTGCCAATTAAATGGCTTTCTTAAAGGGATAGAAACTTAATTTTTCCAAGACTCAATTTTGGAGTCTGACCAGTATAATTGTAGCCTTTATAATTAATAAAATGATAGATTTATATTCTTTATAATTAATAAGAATGTTTAAAAATAATATCAAATTTTTTTTATTTTAATTAAGTCCTTCACTGGATAAGTCTTATATCATGGTACAACAATGCAGCTGGGTTGCACCTTCGAGATGTGCTTGGATTTTAAAATGATAGTTATTTATACGATCAAACGGCTCAAATACTCTTTAATATATATATATATATATATATATTCTGTATCATCTTTCGACGTATAGTAAACTGAGCACGCGCTAATAAAGAGAGGCAGATGCCTGCACAGATCTATTAAAAAGAGTTAATTGAGAAAGCTGCGGTTTAACCTGAGAGAAAAAACAGGTAGGTTTTCATATAAATTAACAATAGAGAACTAATATTTTGAACCAAATATATAATACATGGCTCATGTGTGGTCAATTAAAATTATCTGACAGATAGGCATTCAGACTTCAGATTGACGATTAAGAGACAGAAAGATGTTTGATAATAAGATCTAAAAAATTTTAAAATTATTTTAGATTTCAACATGACTTTTAACTGAACCCAATTAAAGTTAACAATGAGATTAAAATAACTATGAAAGATGAAATCAATTACGATTATTTGCCATGTGACATGGGGTTGAGTTTAGTTACTTCATAAATTTGCGTAAATTTATTTTTGAAATATTGTATGGTTCATAAAATAGATTTGTAAGAAAACCACCAACAAATTTTTAACTAGTCCCGCGTTATTTTCTTTTCTTTGTCGTTCAACAAATTTTTAACAAAAATATAATTTTGTAATGGTGGCCAAAATCCCTTCTTATAATAAGTTTTATTACAAAACAGATCTCAATTTGTTACCCAACCAAACACCGTATTAATATATTTGGGGAACCTTGTGTTTGAACTGGAGCTAGCTACTTACCTCTCTCTAGATCCTTTGCTCCACGAGCTGACGGGTCACCTTAAGGAGGTAGTCTCGAGGCGTGCCTCGGAAGGTTTTCATGCGGAGTCTTTTCTGCCGAAGAATTCTCTTCATCTTTCGATTTGCTTCACGTGTCCGGTGCTGCCGTCAACCAGTTGCTGAGATGAGTTGCTGTGTTTCACTTCAAGTGAGTGCTGTCAGTGTGTTTTACATGGGGAAGCTTCTATAGTTTGTTGGTCTCATCGCTTCCAGGTCAGTCTTCTTGCCTTCTTTTCTTCTCTTTCTGAGATCTCGCCGGATGGATAATGAACAGGGAGGGGAGGCACCTGGAGAAGAAGCCATAGTTAAAAAATTTCAAGAACTTCTTAAGTTTCCGAGGAAACCACAGCCAGTGGTTATTCAAGAGCGGGTTATAGCGGATAATCAGAAATGGAGAAGAACTTTAGTGGTTGTTGTCATGACAAAGGAAAGGATACGGCCTGCGGGCTTCAAGGAGTGGATAGGGAGAATGTGGAATCCAACCAGGCCTTGGTCCATGCTTGATTATCCAAATGGCGCTTTTTTATTGACCCTGCAGCAAGAGGAAGAAGTGAACAAAATATGCAGAAGAACTCCATGATTTTCCAATAACAACCTTGTTCTTGTTGAGAAGCGTCGGCAAAACACATCTCCTTCAGCTTATTCTCTCAACTTTGTTGATCTATGGATGCAGATTTATGATCTCCCACAAGAGCTACTTGAGAGAGTTGTTATGCATGTTGCTTCACAAGTGGGAAATCCTATGTTGCCGAATCAGGAGATAGCCGATTCATGGAGTAATTTTGCTAGAGTTAAGATCTCTTTGAATGTTAATGAACCACTGCCTATTGAAGTGTCGGTCCACATGCCTGGTGGTAAACTATCAGTTTTTGAATTAGCCTTTGAAAGGATAACAATTTTTTGTCATTTTTGTGGGATGCTGGGTCATAAGCATGAGAGCTGTGATAAACTAGCAATGTTGAAATCCTTGATTGATCCAAGCATGTCGGTGTCACTCCAATTAGCATTGCAAAGTAAGCTTCACTTTAGATATGGGGACTGGATTACAGTTAATGGTAGAAGTGATTATGGTGAGAAAAGACAGGATAACATCTCCGGTCAAGGAAATGAGCCCTCGTCATCAGCTATTGTCCTACATCCAGAAAGGTCATCCATACCTGTTGAGCACTCCACTCCGGTGACAGAGGCCATAAAGTCAAACGAGATGGTGTCAGTCTCTTCTCCCGCATTAATTACACCACTCCAGGCACCCATGTCAGTGTTAACTAGCAAGTCAGACCCAGGTAATTCCAATCCAACATGGTTTATCTCTTTGTACTCTCCTACCTCCTAGAAAACGACAGAAGTGGCAAATCTAGGTCCTCCTACTCAGGCAGAAGTATATAAATTATCAGCTGAGAATAAACAAGCCTTCGTATTCTGCTAGGACCAGTGGAAATACACATGCACAAAAGAAAGGAATAGACAACAAAATGCTGAACCTAGTAAAGCTTTAGAAAAAGGTTCTTTTACTGTTAAGGCTCAGGAGGTGATGGAAATTGATTCTAGGCCTAAGATGCCAAAATTACAGAGGATTCCAGCTCCGTTAGCAATAAAAAGGCCATGCTCTATTGACAAGGGAAAAAAGCACTCTAAAAGAAGACTATTTATACAAGATTTATTGGCTGAAAAAGGCATAGAAAATTCCTCCTCATCTATGGGAAATTCTGCTGTTAATCAAGAAATTGCAGCGCTAGCAGCTGGCCCCAAACAGCTGCAAGGTCATAAATGAGAATTATTGCATGGAACTGTCGGGGTGGGAATGGGCACCTGACAGTTCAATATATTGATAGACTTACCCATTCGGTCA
The DNA here is from genome assembly GCA_036172225.1 of Cryptocoryne crispatula var. balansae. Lineage (NCBI taxonomy): Eukaryota > Viridiplantae > Streptophyta > Magnoliopsida > Alismatales > Araceae > Cryptocoryne > Cryptocoryne crispatula. Next base: position 16,808,520 of record CM069934.1, read on the forward strand.
TGCCTGAGATTGTTTTCCTTGCTGAAACTAAGTGTAATCTGAATACTTCTGTAGCCTATTTCAACAACAGAAATATCAAAATTTTTGAAATTTCCCCGGCTTCTGGCAAAGTCGGGGGTATGTGGCTATGGTGGTCGGATAAGGTGGAAATTGAAATTATATCAAAGTGCAATACCTGGATAGCCAGCCTGGTTACTGATAATGACTTGGGTGAACCTTTCCTTCTCATTACTACGTATGCTTCTACCAAGCACAGAGATAGAATTGCCATGTGGGCTGATATGTCTGCCTTCTTAAGGAATCATAAGTTTCCTGTTTGTTTATTGGGGGATTGGAATTGCATAAGGTTCCAATATGAAAAATGGGGCAGAGCTTTGCCAAATCAGTCTCATCTCGGTGAATTTGGCAATTTCATCCAATTGAATGGTCTGGTTGATGTCAGGATGGAAGGATCAGCCTTCACTTGGTCCAACAAAAGGAGCTATCAATTCAACATCCGTGAGAAGCTAGATCGCTTTTTGGCTTCTATGGATTGGATTCTCAGATTTCAAAATGCTAAGGTATGTTCTCTCCCAGCTTACCATAGCGATCACACTCCTTTATTGCTCGTGACCAATCCTCATAACACGACTAGAAGGGGTTGGTTTAGAATTGAATCGGCTTGGTATCAGCATTGGTCTTTCAAAGAGGTTACTAAAACCACTTGGAGTTTAGGAGTGGGTCTTGCTACTGATTATAATAGAAGGATGGGAATGCTTAGGAGGAAACTTCTTGCGTGGAAAAAAGAAGTCTTCGGTAACATTAATTATCAGCTGGCTGAATTAAGAACTGAGTTTGGCCTTCTCCAGAGTATTCCAAATAACCAAGATCAGTTAGATTATGAGTTTGAGCTGTAGGAGAAGCTGAAAAAATTAGAATATATGGAGGACACCTATTGGAAACAAAGAGCAAAATCTTTTTTGCACAACCAGAGTGATAAATGTATCAAATATTTCCATATGAAAGTTATCAACAGAAGAAGATTCAACAAAATTCCATGAGTTTATAAGGATAATGGTAAGTGGTCTAATAGGTGGGAGGATATTCATGGGGTTTTTGGTCATATTTCTCTAATATTTTTACTTCTGTTGATACCCCTCATCCCCAGGGTTGTCTTGATAACCCTGTTGCTAAAGTGTCAGAGGAACAAGGTAAAGCCCCTGTCGAAATCCTTCTATCAGTGAAATTAAGGAAGCCCTTTTTGCTATGAAACCTGACAAAGCTCCATGCCCCGATGGGATTCCTCCAAGTTTTCTCCAACTTATGTGGAACGATATTCATGGAGATATAGTGAATCTCATAAGTTATATGTTTTCAACTCATACTATCCCAGAGGGGTTGAATCATTCCATTATTTCCCTGATTCCTAAGAAAGATAATCCCACTATTCCTGAGCATTTTCGCCCCATTAGTTTATGCAATGTGATGGTTAAAATCTTCACCAAACTACTTGCTAGTGGAATCAAAACTGTGCTCTCAGACCTGATTTTGGAAAACCAAGCGGCTTTTATCCCAGGAAGAGTCGGTTTGGATAATATAATTGTTGTTCATGAAATTATCAATTCCTTCAAGGTAAAAACTGGTAAAGTTGGTTACTTTATGGTCAAATTGGATATCAGCAAGACTTATGATAGAATCAAATGGCAATTAATAGAGTCCATGATGAGAATTTATGGTTTCCCACCAAAGATCATTTGCATTATTTTGTCTTGTATTAACTTTGTCTCTTATTTCATCAGCCTGAATGGCATGAGATCGGAAGTCATTTATCCCAGTAGAGGGATCAGACAGGGGTGTCCACTCTCTCCTTATCTTTATATCCTATATGCTGAAGCTCTATCCGGGATTTTTAAATTCGTTGGGGATCAGGGAAGGTTTAAAGGCATTACCTTAAGCAGAGGTGGCCCATTTATTACCCACTTGATGTACGCGGATGACATAGTCATTTGTGGACGGGCGAATGTGGAAGAAGCTATGGTTATGATTGACATTTTAAATCTGTACCAACGTATGTCTGGCCAAACGTTGAATGTGGCTAAATCAAGTATAACTTTTAGTAGAAATGTTCCGGTAGAGGTCTCAAACCAAATTTCTGCCATAACTGGGTTTGCAAGAGCTTCTCCTTATGAAAAGTACTTGGGTATACCTCTTGGAATATCCGATCACAGAATCAATCACTACAATTGGTTGTTGAAAAGATTTCAGGAGAGATTAGCTGGTTGGAAAACTAAATTTTTGTCAACTGCTGGCTGCACAACTTTGATAAAATCTACTCTAAATCAGTTACCCATACACATCATGTCTTTAAAGAGAATTCCAATCAGGATTATTAAGAAGATTAAAAGTTTTCAAAATTCCTTTTGGTGGGCTAACCAGGAAGAAGGTAAAAAGAAGATTCATTTCAGAAGCTGGGATTCTATCAAACAACCTAAATTTAGAGGGGGTTTAGGGATTAGAGATCTTATTACTATGAACAAAGCCCTTTTGCTTAAGTTAGCTTGGTCTTTTCTGTCGGATACCAACAAATTATAGGTAAGGATCTTACATGAGGAATATGTGAGACATGAGAATTTCTGGAAGTTGAAACCAAAATACCACAGTTCTGATGTGCAGAGGAATATTCTTAAGGCTAGACAAGACTTGGTTAGGGGCTGTATTTGGAAAGTTAAAGATGGGGTTTCGGTCAATGTCTGGAATCATCAATGGATCCTTGACAGGAAGGGTCCCCCCACTCTAAATCCGGGGATAATTACCAAGCCTAGTATGGTGTGTGATTTAATCCGGAATGGGAGGTGGAATGTTGAACTTCTTGAAAAGAACTTTAATACAGCTTCTGTGGATAGAATTTTAAGTACCCCTATCTTTGCTGATGAGGGTCGTGACAAACTAATCTGGAATTACTCCCAGAATGGTATCTTAAATACCAAGTCTGCTTACACCTTTCTCTCGGAAGCTACATATTTACCTGGTGCGTCGGATCAACCTCTGTGGAGAAAATTTTGGCACCCTAAGCTCAGTAAAATATTCCCTGCTAAGATTATTATGTTTCTCTGGAAGGGAGTAGAGTGCTCCCTACGAATGATGAAATTGCTAGATGATGTCCTAAAATCATGAGCAGCTGTATCATTTGCCAGGCCCCCTAGGAGAACACTGAGCATATCTTTTTCTCTTGTCCTCAGAGTAGAGCCGTGTGGTTTGGCTCTCCGTTAGGCTTTAATGAACTTTGGCTTTCGCAGACTTTTCATGAGGTCATTGAAATTTTTCTTAACTGGATTATAATGAAGAATAGCAATAAGCTTTATTTAGGGATTCTCGCTATTTCTATTATTTGGCAGATTTGGAAGAACAGGTGCGAAACATCTATCAGGGCTATTAAGAAAAGTCCGATGTGTATACTTACCTCAGCTACCAGAGAAGCTATGTATTTTCTTTCGCAAGCTAACTTAAATGTGCAAACTGAAGTCCCTAAGTGGGTTCCCCCAGCACCTTCTTATGTGAAGAACAATGTCGATGCAGCTTTAGACTGCAGCAAGGGAGCCATTGGAATCTTGATTAGAGATTGTCGAGACAGACTTCTTACCTGGAAGATGTGCATATCCAAGTTCACAGATCCTCAAATCCTTGAGGCTGAGGGCATACTTGAAGCCTGTTCTTGGGAGCTCCTGGATTAGTTCCCTTCGACTATTGAGAGCGACGCCCTGTTGGTGGTAAAGGCCATCCAAAACTCAGGACCGGACATCTGGAGAGCGAGCACTGTCATCAACATGTGTCGAAGGCGGCTGGAGACCTCGGCTTCCTCCGTCATATGCAGCCCTAGAGAAACAAACGTTGCTGCGCACCGTCTCGCTCGCTGGGCGTTGCGTACTGGGAAAGCCTTCCCATGGTCCTCTTCTGTAAAGTGTCTCCCGAATGTTCTATTTGACCAGCTTTTGACTGACTCTCCGCCGTGATGGGGCCGGGGTGCTTTTGTCCTTGTAGTTTTCTTTTAGTTTTACCGTTTTAATATATATATCTATTCCGTGACCAAAAAAATACTTACCTCTCTCTGCTCAGTAACTTAGACGACACTAGTCATCATATTCCATATTTTTTGGCAGGGATCAGATGATTAAGATGAATTTGCAATTAAAAAATATTTTTATTTTGGTTTCCATTCTCTTATCAATTAATCTAAAATAGGAAGTAATAGATTAAAATAAAGTATCATACATCAACTAAACAATTGGACATAAATTGCAAAATGGAATAAATGCATTAATTTGCAGAATTTTTAATCCAACAAACAAACCAAAGTGATTTCTCACTCAGTAACTCAAATCACATATAGCTTGCAAGCTTGTATACCCAAAATATATATGACAGCCCTAATAGTAACCACATCCAAACAGGAAGGTAATTAAAACATTAATAATTAGAACCAAGCACCCTAATTAACAACAAGAATTGGCCGGCGGCAGGGCCAATATTAATTTAGGTGCTTAGAATGAAGGTAGTTCTTGAGAGAGAAGAAAAAGAATGATCTAATTAACTTTGGTGGTAGGAGTAGACCGTGTAAATGGTCGAGTTTTTTTTTTAAATAGCACCCTTTTTTATTTCTTATAAGAATAGCACCCTAACTTTTAATTTTGCAGGAATAGCACCGTTTGATGAAAGTCGTACTTTCATACAACGACTATATGGATTTCAGTCAAAACCCTCCACCCGTGGCATTTGTGGGGTGTTTTTGAGACAAAAATAAGTCGGTACAATATTAAACGATTTATTAAATAAGTCGTTATATCATACAACGACTTAGTTAGAGCCTAAGTTAAAGTCGTTTTATAGTATCACGACTTGAGTCTTTCAGATTCCGAAACACAAACTTTAAAGTCGTATTATGATGGTACGACTTTTAAAAATGACTAAATAAAGTCGTGGTATAAAACAGCGACTTTAAAGTCGCATGATTATTTTACGACTTTATTAAAATTCATTAACAAAGACGTAGAAAAATACCACGACTAAAGTCGTTGTTTAATCGATTTTATTAGCAAGTCGTACATAAAAGGTACGACTTGAAATCTCCCAGAAACCGGCCGGCGGAAACTTAGTCGTGGTATTCCAGAGCGACTTGAAAGTCGCAGAATAATATGACGACTTTGCATCACCCCCATAGTAAGTCGTTAAAGGAAATAACGACTATCTGAAAAAGTCGTAGTATGATACTACGACTTTCGCAGATAGTCGCACTATTATAGTGCGACTTTACCCGTTACAGAAAAAAAAACAGAACAGAATTTGCTCCGGGGAAACTATGCTCCCCATATACAAAAAAAACCTGTACAATACATTTGCCACACCCCACCACATATATAAATCGTACATAACCTGTACAATGTCCACCTATTCAAAAAATATTCAAAGAAACCACATTGCACACATGCATTCCACACAACCTGTACATTCCACAACGCATGCATTCCACACAACCTGTACATTCCACACATGCATTCCACACAAAACCTGTACATTCCACACAACCTGTACATTCCACAACACATGCATCCCGCACACTTTGTTTAAGAAAGATGTTCTAACACCACAAAGAAATTTAAGTAAAAGTTACTTTAAACTAAAACAAGATATCTACATAGAAATTTAAGAAAGTCTATCAATCCTCTACTCTCCCTCTCCCTCTCCCAGCACCCTTTCTTCTAACATATCTTCGGTCTGGACGGGGGATGGGATTTGCATGTCTTCTTGGACGAAGAGGAGCCGGTGGAGTTTGATCTATGACATCGGACTGTTGTGTTTGAAATATAGCTTCTGCCGGTGTAATCACCTCCTCTTCACGTTCTTGGGCACCCTGTTGTGTACTTTGCTCTTGCAGTCTTGAGGAAGGCTCCCCCGGTCCACTATGAAAGAAAGGAGGTTGCAACCATGATCCAAACGGAGATTGCATCGGATCTTGCGCTGGTGTAAACGTTGGCATCACAATGTGGAGTTTGTTATACATATCTCTTTGTAGCTCAATGATATCCATCTTTGTTTGCTGAAGTTGATAGTCATTACGTGTAACCAACATTTCCGTGATACGTTTATGTGCACCAAGCTGTTAAAGAGATAAGATCAATAAATAATTGTTCAAAAATGCTATCATATGTAGAAATCTTAAATTTAAATGACTATCGGATCTTGCTTTACCATTTCTCGCTCTGAAGGTCCTCTTGGATAATATTGGATTGGAGGATCTAAAGTATTCCTGACAAGGTACGGAATTGTACGCTCCGTATACCAATCGGTATACCTTTGTGTTTGCACTTCATCCTCAACAGCATTTTCTCCTTCTCTATCTCTATATACATAGTCCATCCGTGCATTCCACCATGTAATGTACCGTGCATATTCAAGTGTCCAATCCGTTGACCAACGCCCACGTCCATCCTTTCTGTCATATTGTTCTCGATCATTTGGCTCAATTTGAAGAAGCCCAAATTGTCTCAATACTCTCTCAGGAGCATGCACTTCCATGACCGAGCAACACAATAATGGAACTGAAGCTAACCACAATTCTCTGCTTTCCAAACACACAGGTGGTACAGAATTCATCACCTGTTCCGTGTACGGTTGCCATATTATCTGTCATGGATGAGCAAAAAAATTTTAATTTACATTCATATTCAAGTAAAGACGAGAAAGAATGTTATTATATTATTACCTGCGTAGCATCCTCCATATCCAACTCATTCCGATAAAAAAGTAAAGTGAACCTATGCTTTGGACGTATAATGTCCGCATTTAGGTTCCACCTGCATGCCAAAATAACATACATAACATCACATTACACTTAAGTAAATAATTCACATCATGGTGACATCGAATTTACCTACACCCCACGGGTCGCTGAACTTCAAAATTCTCAATTGACCGTGCAATGAAGGGTCTGCCAACGTGTAGATGTTCCCAAGACCATATCTGTTGAACAACAATATTATAAAGTAGAAAATGAAATATTTTTAAATGAAATTACTCAATAAATAATTCAAACGTACTTGGAGGAGATGAAGACAACCCCCGATACGATTACGTGTCGAGGACGTGCTAATTGGCGGTATAAGAATCCCAACACCGCACTACCCCAAGATAACCTCCCACATAAATCTATATCTTCCATAAACAACAAATATTGCATATGAACCTCACTGCCAGAAGTGTCTGGCATCAAAAAACATCCTATGAACATTAACATTAATGCTCTAGTATGGTGAAGACACACCAACCGGTTCTCCTCGTTATCATCAACCGGTAATTCACCGTCCGATCACCAAAATGGCTAGACAACCATGTCCATTTTGCAGTTGACCGACTGGGCCCCATGTCATCCAAGGCTGGACGAACACCTAAAAACCGCTCTGCTACGTCGACCCAACTCTCGTAATCCTGGGAAGGAACTCATATAGGGCAAATGATAGGAGGTCCATCTATACGCAATCCCAATATCATCGAGACGTCCTGTAATGTCACAGTCATCTCACCACGTGGAAAGTGAAAACTAGACGTCTCAGGACGCCACCTCTCCGCGAGAGCGGTGATCAATTGCCGGTCCAAAGGGAACCAGCGAAGGTACGTGAGATAAAAAAAACCGCCCCGCTCTAAGTACTCCAAAACAAGGTCATTATTTACAACCCAACTGGACATATGCCTAAAATGGCTCACTAATGTCAGTAATGTACCACCCTGCAAATATCAAAATAAATATCAAAAGGATTGCTCGTTACAACTATGCACAAAGAATAATAGAAAAAAATAACAAAGGGTTAATAGAACTAATATTACCTCCGGATCTGTAGATCGATGTCTACCCTGTCCGTGCAAAAGTGACGTGTCACACGGTCCTAGATTCATTGCTGCAAGTTACAATCCAATGATAAGTTACAAAAATTTCAATCATAACATGCAATTAAAGAACATACATGATTGATTATATAGCAAAAATATATATACCAATAACGTGAACCAAAAAAAAACATTAAGAAGTAATATACATACTTGTTACGGCTATGAACACATGTAGAGCGGTTATGACCTCGTTCTTTACAGATACTGCATTGATTTCTTTGTCTACTTGGATTGCGATCCATTACCATTGGCAATCTTTTATTGCGTGGCCTCCCGGTCTTCCGGACAACGCTTGGTGGTAATAACGGGATCAAATTCCTACTTGAATCAAAGGGTGGCCAGTAACGCGCATCTAAGACAGTATGAAGTTCCCCTTGATATGCTAATCGATATTGATGGCTTGTAAACCAATCTGACACATATGCATATGGATCCCAATTAACAGAACCAATAGCACAAATTGCATGTTTACAGGGAAAATGAAGTAATTGAGGCTCACAACAAGTACAAGAAAGTGATCTTTCATGGATATCAATGCGAAACACACGGCCTAAAGAATCATTTACATCCTATTCTCCCATGTTTACTCGGGCTCCAATAATTATCTCTCTACTTTTTTCTTTCAATTCTGTCAACTTCTTCTCAAATCGCGGAGTAAGATGTGTCCCAAGATTGAAACCCTTTGCACGTCGTTGAAAAAACATCATTCTAAGTCTATGGTATGTCATGTGTATTAGAGCATGGATGGGTAATCCTTTAGCAATTTTAAGGACACTATTAAAACATTCCGAGTAATTCGTTGTCATAATTCCAAATCTCTTCCCATCTGTGTCACATGCTAAAGCCCAATGCTCTGGATTAACTTGTAATAACCAGTCGTATGCCTCTGGAGAACGTAGTTGGATATCGCCCATTCGACTATTGAAGTCCATCATGTTACAAGTAACACCTGCACTATACATCCTTTTGTAAAGATCTGCCCCAGCAAATTGTTTTTGAAAGTTTTGCCGATAATGACGTAGACAGTATCGATGAGATGCCAAAGGAAACCATTGTTCTATTGCATTTTTAATTGAAACATGCCTATCAGAAATGAAGCAAAGTTCATGTCGTTGTTCTCTAATAGATGGGATGTGTGTTATCATCTGTTCAAAAAACCATGACCATGAATGGTTATTTTCACTATTTACTATTGCAAATGTGATGAGAAATAAGCCTTGATCGGCATCCACACCACAAGCAACGAGTAATATACCGCGATATTTTCCATGCAAGAAAGTGCCATCCACACTTAAAACTGGCCTGCAAAACCTCCACCCTTCAATACACGGCTGAAAACTCCAAAAGAAAATTTTCAACCTTGAGTTGTTATCATCCTCACATAAGTAACTGCATGTTGTGCCGGGCATTGTCAACTTGACAGCTTCCATGTATCTCAAGAGGTGAGTATTTGAATTTTCCCAATCACCAAACAATTTTTCGAAAGCTTTTCTTCTAGCATTCCATGCCTTGTAGTATGATGGCCGAATAGAATACTTAACTTGTACCATATCCATTATATCTGTTGGTTGAACATTCAAGTGACATCGAAGTATGGGTAAAATTAAACGTGATATTGTAGTGGATGTAAGCAGTCTATGACTCATATTTTGTGCTGAAGTAGTACATGTGTGGTTGCCATCATATTTTGTAACCTTCCACAATCCACCTACTCTTTTGCTTACACAAGCATGTATCCTCCATTTACCACCTTGATGCTTCTCATGGCATATCAAGGTTAGTTTAGACTTCGACGACCTATCTGTTCAGTATTGCACATTACGTTTCAATGACCAAGCAGTAACAGTAGCTATCAAATCCTCTTTAGATGTGAAGACATCCTGTACGGCAATTTCAACATTTTCACCATCACTTCTAACTATGTCCTCATTCTCTTGCCCACCACCATTTGAATCATCACTATCTATGTATGTGTTATCGGCAATTGCACTATTGATCCAATTGACATCTTCACTTTCATGGTACTCATCAACAACGACAATGCTATCAAGCATTTGATTCGGTACTTCTTCATTATCATTTCCTGATTCTTTATATGTACCATCTGATTCAAAGTCTTCATTTATGTCTATCTCATTGTGACAAGTTGTATTACTCGGTCCGGCTTCAACATCCGAAGGAGTAATATTACATGTATATTGTGACAACAACTCTGTCATACTAAGATGATTCAACATGTATGGAATTCCATGAGGTTCTGCTCCTTTCCTTAATGACATGGTTAAAATCTATTACCCTGAAAACTTTAGTGAGTTAATCTAATAATCAAAGATAACTTCCTACCTAACTTTTTTAGGACATGACTTAAAGTCTATCACCGGACACATATCTAATTTATATGCAACAAAGGTTACATGAGAAGGTTACATGCACGGGTCCACGGAGAAGTGCATACATGGTTAATATAAGTATATGCACAATTTAGTAACCAATAAAAAATTTTACTTAACACTAAATGCCAACCTAGGATGGACTGTCTGCCCCTATATATATATGTGTGTGTGTGTACTGACTTGTGATACATAACACCGCACTGCATCAGATGAAGTCAATTTTTAATAAAGAAAAATGGAGATGGCAAGCAGCTAGATATGAAGTCAATTTTTGTGCATTATATGGTAAAAAACCTTGAAAGTTTTCTTTGCATAAGGATACATGTGCAGATATGATAGTCTTCTTTTTGTTACTTTATTTTTGTCAAATTCTCTAGAAGTATAAGACAATCTACAGGAATCTCTCTCTGACCATTAAGATACGTAATAGGGTACAGAGTACTCAGTTAGGCTTTGCTAATTTGGTATGAATAGATCATTAGAAGATCAATTTGAACTTGATGCCATAAAAATAAAATCAATTCTGTGAGGACGACCATGTTTAACCAAAAAAACAGGTGGGGGATCAAAAAATCGAGGTCTCACCTTTGTAATCTATTTAGAAATTCCCCATAAATATATTTTCATCATGGCTACCTACCAAACATTATTCATTATTTTGACTAGTGCTGCCAAATAAAACATATATATATATATTCATGGAGAACCTCTTTTTCGCCATGCAACCAAACACTCTATATAAGAAGTGTTGTTCGATTTGACTAAATGGAGATCTTATCAAGTAAATACTGATCAGATCACGAATATAAGGCTAAATTATATTATAGCTCAAAATCTCGTTCACAAAACGAGATGAAGGGCGCGAGACACACTAGAATATAGCACATACAAAGATAATTTGATTCTTTTTCAAAAGCAAATAATATGAAAGGAAAAGAAAGTCTAAGAAAATTTGAAAGAACCCATGGCTGCGCCGTAGTGGACACCAACCTAGGATGCACTGTATGCCAACTTTTGAGCCTCTGCATTGTATGCTAATTTTTGGCGAGATAAAAAAAACAAATATAGAAAACGTTTAGGCTAAGAAGCTCAAGAACATTTTATCAAATGGTCTTTATGATCACAGAAGCGAACAATGCCTACAAAAATGCCTCTTTTTGCACCCTAGCCGGGGCTACCAAGGACCCTCACCCCTCTACGACCACCGGCGCTGCCAAGGACCCTTCCACCTTAGCCGCCGCCGCAAGCTGCCTCAACGCCGCCGCAAGCCGCCTCAATGCCGCCGCCGCAGCCGCCACCAGTGTTCCTGCCTCAATGCCGCCGCGCCGCTGCCGTCAAAGCGCAGTCGAACGGGGAGGGCGAGCAAAGTCGAACGGGTGAGTGGGAAAGGGTCTGGGAGGCCCTAAAACAACTTAAGTAAGTCGTGATATCGTACAACGACTTTACACAAAGTCGTTGTGTATTTAAACGACATTAACTAATACGGTATCGGGATTAATCTTAACAATATTTTGATCACTAGTCGTATACTAGTTAAACGACTTTACTATATAGTCGTTATTATATACAACGACTTGTAATAAAATTGTTGAAAATCATTGTATGAAAGTACGACTTTCGTCAAACGGTGTTATTCCTGCAAAATTAAAAGTTAGGGTGCTATTCTTATAAAAAATAAAAAAAGGGTGCTATTTAAAAAAAAAGTGGAATTCAACTCCCGCCCCCACTTTTAGGGTCCTCTTTATTTTTTAGTCCCATCCGTTTGTATACTTATTTTTTAATCCCAAATCTGAAAATCTTGTAATTTCCGCCCCTATCTCTCCCTCTCACCGTTAACAACTTATCTTTTACCAATTTTACCCCTCATATCCCCTGTACGTAGCCTCATCCCCCTGTACGTAAATGGACTATGAATTCCATTCAAGATATAAGCATGCTCAATTGATGGCTCAACATCCCCTCATATCCCCTGTACGTACTCATGCAAACATGCCACTTTTTGGGGTTTTTAATTTTTACCAATCCATGGGTAAATATCACATGATCACGTAAATGAACATATGTTGAATCGAACCCAATATATCAAATCAATATGTTCTCTTGTACTCAATCAATTCATAAATTTGTTCATAAATATGTTCATAAATCAAACACAACACGTCCATAAATCTGTGTCATAAAGCAGATATTAAACAATTTAATGAAGTCATCAAAAAATATCCACAAAGTCTCCCAAACATTGAGCAATCAATGAAGTCATCAATTTGCCAACAAACCTGTACGTAAAGAGAACCTATCAAGTTAATAACATAGAAGAGGAGTTATAGATATTCAATACAAACAGTAGCATAAAAGTCTCCCATGTTCAAAGTTTTTGATCCCACAAATACCTAATAACACATAGCTTAAGTTTCTCCACAAGAAGTTAATACAAGTCATTTTCCAAAATTAACACTTTGTGCTTCCTCACAATCACCATCACTTACATCACTCTCATCCTCTCCAATATCCAAAAAGCTAAATGCATGTTGCAATGTTTTCACAACTAATTTGGTCTTCTTAAGCATAGCTCTTTGACATCTCATCTTCTTTTCCATCTTCAATATCTTGGACTCCAAAATTTTGATTTGAGAATCTTTTTGGGGACTACTATCACTTGCTTCGACAAAATTGTTAATTTCGTCACACCACATGAAGAAATCACAACTTGTTTCCTGCATGTTATGACAAACGAAAAATATATATTTCATGAGAAAGTCATATAATTCATAATGTAAACATCTACTTTATAATATGACCAGTTTACCTTGCATCTGTAAAAATGTCTTCCAGGATTTCTTTCTATTTGACTTGTTTTTACTTTGCAAAATCCATGTTGTCCACGTATGCATCACAATTTGGGTATTGGAGAGATTTCTGGCATGCTAAAGTAAATCAATGGAGTAAGCATACAAATGTTAACAAATCTTACCAATACAACGTATAAGAAATGTCAATAACAATACCTATTCAACAATTGGATTTGAACATGATTTTTTGTTGTGACCTTTTTGCTTACACCTAGAGCATGTGTAAGACATCTTTTCCCTCTCCAATGCTTGCTGAGAAGGAATTCTCTTTTTCTTTGGTCTACCTCGCTCTTCTTTTTGTGCTAGGTGGGAGGATATCAACTTCCTCTAATCTATCAATTTGTGGTTTGTCAAGAGTTGATATTGGACAAATTGTTTGTTCATAACATTTGAAATATGTTTCAACACTAAAATACTTAGAACAATATTCTTCAACATTTATCCCCATCTTGTGTCCTACTGCACAAACATGTTTGCAAGGGATTCTTGTCATTTGCCATTCTTTACAAGTGCATTTTCCACCTTGCAAATCAACAACATGAGAAGGAGATGTCAAAACTTCAAACACTTGTCCATTGGAGCAATTAACAACGCATCCACGGGAATTGTCCATTAAAGTTTTTATGCGTGCATCAACCTTTGGACACATAGTTGTCTCCCATGTAAGACATTTATTTCTTCTCTCATAAGCCAAAGTCATAATTTGAATTCGAATGCGGTCTATCATGGGAAGTATTGGAAGATTCCGTGCCTCCAAAATCAAGCTATTGAATGACTCGGCTGGATTAGAATACATCTCTCCATATCTATCGCCCTCAAAAAAAGTATTTAACCAATGATTTGGGTTTTCTTTTCTAACCCACATCTCGGCTTGCACACATAAAGAACGCATTTCATTCATTGCCTTCTCAAACTCCAGTACAGTCATTGCATAAGCTGATTTCTTTAGAAGATCAACCAATGTCTCCTTAACGACACTTGTGCATTTTCCTCTTATATACTTTGCAAAGTTTTCCTCTAAATGACGCAAGCAAAAAGCATGAAACGAGTTGGGAAATACTCGTGGAATAGCTTGAAGTAAACCTTTACATCTATCAGAAACAAATGTTAATTGTGTATTTTTAGACAATGATTTCTTTAAACATTCCAAAAACCATTCCCAATTGGCTTCATTCTCAGAATCACATGCAGCATATGCAAGAGGAAAAAGCTCATTCTCACCATTTAATGCAGTAGCCGCCAACAATTTACCTTGATATTTGTCTTTTAAGAATGTTCCATCAAGAAAAAGAACCGGTCTACATCCATTCTCAAACCCTATTATGCAAGCATGGTAACAAATAAAGAATCGTTTAAATCTATTCTCAGTAGTAATGTCAAGTTCTACAATGCTTCCAGGATTTGTTTTTTCCACTTCCCCCTTGTACCAACGTAATTGATCAAATGAGCATCTCTCATCCCCAAAGTATTCTTTATATGCCACATCTTTTCCTAACCATGCTTGATGGTAAGGAACATCAACTCCATATTCCCTAAAGATATCTTTTTTTATATCTCTGGGCCTATATAGAGGATCATCGGCAAGCTTGTCCTTAACAATAGAGCCAATCCATTTTTTCCTGCTTTAGGGTGTTTTTGAGTACTTAAACCTCCATCACATGTGTGCATATTTGTTAAAGATTTGATTATGAATTGAGGGCCTAAGCCAACCCTCCTAGCATGGAGCTTCCATGTACAATCTTGTATTCTACAATGCACTGTAACTCTCAATTGATCATTCTTCACAAAATCAAAATCGAATCCCCTTGCAATAGCAAACTTCCTCAGCTCTTTGCGGACTTCATCAACGTCAGAAAACAGTTGTCCAACAAAATTGATACTGTCGTGCCATAAATCACTTCTTAATCTCATATCTCGTATAGATGATGATGGTTCACCCGCAGAATTAGTACATATTAACATATTAGAAACAGATGATTGTTGACTAGACAGTCTGCATGAATAAGTTGAGTAGCCCTTAAGAAGCTATTAACTATTGAAAGATTAAGAAATGAGACACACTATACATAAAAGCATACTAATCTTAAGCCTACAACCTCATGAGATAAAGTTGTTTTCACCTCCAAATTCATTATTTTGCATCCAAGAATGTTGTGCATTTCAATCATTCTGTTGATATCTTCTCCATTCATCAGCTTCATTGTAGAATTCAGTTGCTCAGGAATACGACATAAGATTTCCACATTTTCTCTTGTTAAAGACCAATTGTTACAAACGTCATCAAGAATATGTGCTATATCCATTCCCCTTTGCATATGTATTATGTATGCTTCATTGTTGAAATTGAAAATTGCTGGGAACCGTTCCATATCTATCAAAATAAAGGTAATGTCTGAAAGTCAACATAAATATTTTTCATACCTATCAGTCGAATGAAAAATCCACATACAATCTGAAATTTGTGATATTTTACCTATCTTCACAACGTTTGATTCTGAATCCGAAATTTCTGTAATAGACACAGATACTGTTAGAGTCTGTAATAGGAACAAATTGAAGACGTAGGGAATAAGAACAAATTGAAGGGGGGCGCTGCGACCGGCGTCGTGCAGGTCGGTTTGCAGGCCTCTTTCAAGAGGCGGCGTGCCAATGCAAACACATTGAGAGAGAGAGCCACCGAGAATCCGCCCCCTCCGGTGGGCCTGCAAACCGACCTCGGGCGGGCCTGCAAACCGAGAATCCGCCCCCTCCGGCGGGACTGCAAACAGAGAATCCGCGTCGGGCGGGCCAATGCACCGACGATGGAGACTGCGATGGAGAAACAGAGACTGCGATGGAGAAACAGCCCCCTCGGGCGGGCCAACGCACCGACGACGCACAACAGCCCCCTCGGGGGGGTCCGAGACGGGCCTGCCGACGCACCGACGCACGCACAACAGCCCCCGTCGGGGGGGGGGAGGAGCCGCCTGCGCGACGGCGCACGGTGGCGCATGCGGAGGGGGGGACAGCGATGTCGGCCCGCGGCGACGGTGATGGCGCCGACGACCCTTGGCGACGGCGGCGGCGACCACGCCGGAGGGGGAGACGAAGAAGAAGGAGAAGAGGAGGAAGAATGAGACGGGCCTGCCGGCGGTGATGTCTGGACGCCGGTGATGTCTCGCCGCCGCACCTGGACGCCGGTGAAGTCTCGCCGCCGCACCTGGACGCACACGCCGGATGCGCTAGGGCTTCTCCGTTTGGATGATTTCTGCTCCTATGGGCGAGACAGGACACGCGGGGACAAAGGGGTATTATGGGAATGAGACATTTTAGTTAACGGAAAGGACTAAAAAAATTTAAATTAACAGAAATGGGATTAAAACTTAACTTAGATAAACGGTGGGACTTAAAAATAATTTTTTAGCCTCCGCAGGACTAAAAATTAAAAACCCCAAAAAAAAACCCGTAAATGGTCTGCATGACGGCGAGGATGAGAAGGATGACGGCGGCCACCAGGGAGATTAGTAACCATGCACGGGCTGCTGAAGTAGTCGCGTACCAGCCGTGCTCGCCACCTGTGAGTCGAGGACTTGCAGTAGTCGTTCACATCTGTGATGACCTCAGCGTACATGGATTTCTCGATGCAGGCTCCCCGGGTGACCTCAACGTACATAGTGGCTACATGGCTTCTATTGCCCAAGCAGCCCATGATTCCACTCTCTTCTAATATATCCACATCTTCTTCCTTGTTCACCAGACAACACATGAAGTGGCAAAAGCTCGTGAAGTAGTTTGAGATGCCGTGACCATGACAACTTTGTTCGAAAGCTAACAAGTTGCGGAGTTTTTTTTTGAAGTAACGCACTTTTTTTTATTTTTAAAACTAACACGGTAAAACTTAGTTTTGTAAATCTAACGCACTTTGGTCAAAGTCGAGTTTTCAAAACTCGACTTTGACCCTAAACAGTAAACCCGCCTCGACTAATGACGGCGAAACCGGATTAGCTTAAAGTCAAGTTTTTACAACTCGACTTGTTAAAGTCAAGTTTTTACAACTCGACTTTAACCAAACATTGTTTAAAGTCGAGTTTAGGAAGTTCGACTTTAAAGTCGAGTTTTTTAAACTCGACTTTGCTTAGTTTTTACCCGCGTTTCACCCCCCCCCCCGATTTACCCTGCGCATTCACCGCGGCGGCGCTCGTTCACCCCGGCTCCCTCTCTCGACGGCGGCGGCTCTCCTCGGCGGCGGCGGCGGCGGATCTGCTGGACAGTGGATCGACGGCGGCGGCGGCGCGGCGGTGGATCTGGCCGGACGGCGCGCATCCGCCGGGTGGCGGCGGCGGCGATTCTTCTGGGCGTCGGATCTCGTGGACGCCGGCGGCGGATCTCGTGGGTGGCGGACGGCGGCTTTGGATCTTGGTAGAGTGAGGTAGTGTGAGGTATGTGCGGTCTACATTTTGCTTGTTTTCATCCGCCAATAGAAGTTGTATATGTTGTCGACGTTTTCATCCGTCCTAGGGCAAGTTTTTGTTCGGCAGAGGGGGTGATTTAGGTATGTGTTGATATCAATTTAAATTGGAATGGAATGTAAGGGTAGGGCTGTTCACTATTCGGTTCAACCCGAAAAATCAAACCAAACCAGTACTTTGGTTCGGTTTGGTTTGGTTTGAACTACCGATCGGTTTGGTTTGGTTTTTAGGATCCTTCAAACCAAACCAAACCGGTAAACCGAATAACCCGAATTAGATTAAATATTTTAGTTTAAATTATATATAAGATAGTATTTATGTATCTTTTCTTGTAAAAATAAATTTCTTTAAAGTGTTTTTAAGGTAAAATTAATGTAATCTATAAACATGTACACAAGATTTTAATAGAATGTGATTTAAAACGAACAAAATATGTCTTATATTTTGATATATCTACTATACCTTAATAAAATATGGTTTGAACCGAATCAAACCAAACCAAACCGAATTAAATTTGGTTTGGTTTGGTTTGGTTTGGGAGATAATTTGGTTTGGTTTGGTTTGAGAAAAAATACTCAAAAACCAAACCAAACCAAACCATGAACACCCCTATGTAAGGGGTAGGGGAAGGGGAAAATGGAGAAACTTTAAGGGGTAGGGGAAGGGAGAAATGGAGAATTGGGGAAGGGAAAAAAGAGAAAATCGGTCACAAATATGGCATGGATTTGGAATTTTTTATTTTTTCTATTATTATGGAAATTAATCGAAATAATGTAAAGTTATTATCTGAAATTATAAATAAAAGAAATTTAAGATTTAAGACTTCAACAACGTTTTTGATAACTGAGGATCCGTATGAACTCTCCGATGGGGGTGGATTGATACTCAATTACATAGTATCACATTCTCCGCCGCAAGTGAGATTGGGGGGGGGGTGTGAATAGGTTTGAAACGAAGAGCAAATTTGGGATGGGGGGGGTCAAGACTTAAGGGTGTAAATTCTAACAACTTGCTAATTTCAGGTTAGTATCAAACAATTAAAAATATGGCATCGAGGGTTATCAACGTCCGCATCATGTTTGATGGAATGATTTCCATCAGTAATGAGTTTGTCTCTTACTATGGTGGAGATGAACGGAATATGAAGCTATTGCAAGGATGTAATCACGAAGACTTGTTGAGCTTTATATTTGATGCAATTGGTTGTAACCCGGGGTCAATGAACATAAGATTACTTTATAATTATTTTGATGGTGTGAATGAGGTATTAGATGACAGTACCACTCAAACACTGTTGACGAGATGTCGTGAAGTACCTGATATTACACTTTACATCGTAAAAGACTGTCAAGAAACGTCAAATCAGGCTGGATGTAGTACTTAGAATCAGGAGACATATAATCAACCAACAATGGGTCAGTTGTTGTCCCAAGTTGAAAGTAACATTAGTCCATGGAATATGGCAGTCAACGCATATCACAATAGTGAAAGTACTTTGAACGAGCAGTATGATGTCGAAGATGAGCAAGATGAACAATATGATAGTGATGAGACCGAAAGTGACAACGAAGAACTACCAAATGAGATGGTGAATAGTATTATGGCGATCGATGCCTATCATGACGACGAAGATATCACTTGGATCAATAATGCCGTCGCAAGCAATATTTACATAGAGAGTGATGAGGAGGATCTGCCGGAGGAGAAGATACAGTTGTACCAAGAGAAGAAAGAGATAATGTTGATGACCTTTCCGTTGGAGATGTCTTCAGATGTAAAGAAGACGTTGTACAAGCCATAGCTACTTGGGCATTGAAGCGGAATGTCCAACACCGAACGGATAGATCAACGAAATCATTGCTTACTTTGATTTGTCCGTCAAGACGTGAAGGATGTAAGTGGAGGCTACATGCAGCTGTCAGTACTCGGGTCGGAGGGTTATGGAAAATTATGAGTTTTGAAAATAATCATACATGTTCCACTCCTATTTGCAACATGGCTCATAGGCAATTGACATGCACTACAATTTGTCATTTAATCATGCCTATTGTTCGATCTCGCTTAGATATCCGACCAAGGGACATCATGGATATGGTTCAAGTCAAGTATGCCATAAGACCTTCATATCACAAGGCTTGGAATGCGAGAAGAAAAGCCTTCAAGAAGTTGTTTGGGGATTGGGAGAGTTCTTACACACATTTGTTGAGATACATGGAAGCGGTTAAGTTGACTATGCCAGGGACAATATATACTTATTTGTGTGAAGCTGATAATCAAAAATTATTCTTCTTCTTCTGGAGTTTCGCGCCATGCATCGAAGGTTGGCGCTCTTGCCGCCCGGTTATAAGTGTCGACGGGACATTCCTTCACGGGAAATACCGTGGTACACTTCTAGTTGCGTGTGGTGTGGATGCCGATCAAGGCTTGTTTCCAATTGCATTTGCAATTGTGAACAGGGAGAATGATCGATCATGGTCGTGGTTCTTTCAACGAGATGTTGTCTTATATTCCATCCATTACCGAACGAAGGCATGAAGTATGTATCATTTCAGATAGGCACGTGAGCATCAAGAATGCAATCGAGAGATGGTTTCCTTTAGCAGCCCACCGTTATTGTCTTCGGCATTACCGTCAAAATTTTCAAACACATTTCACTGGAAAAGATCTATTCAGAAGGATGTATGCTGCAGGCATGGCTTCTAACAGTCTAGAGTTCAATAGGCGAATGGAGGACATACAGTTGAGGTGTCCTGATGCATACAACTGGTTACTACAAGTGAATCCAGAACAATGGGCGTTAGCGTTTGATACGGATGGTAAACGATTTGGAATAATGACAACAAATTATTCCGAATGTTTTAATAGCGTTTTAAAAATTGCAAGAGGTTTGCCTATTCATGCTTTAGTACACATGACATATCATCGGCTCGTGCTTATGTCTTTTCAACGACGTGCATGTGGAGTGAACATGGAATCACAGCTAACCATTAAATTTGAGAAGAAATTAGTTGACTTGAAAGAAAAAAGTCGCGAGATCATCATTCAAGCCCGAGTCAATATGGGTGAGTGGGATTTGAACGATGCAAATGGCCGTGTATTTCGAGTTGACATTAGCCGTGACTCAATTACATGCACGTGCTGTGAGCCAATGCTTAGACACTTTCCGTGTAGGCATGTTTTAACTGCTCTCAGTTCGGTTAACTGGGATCCATATGAATATGCATCAAAGTGGTACACCAGTGCTTATTATCGTGACAGTTACGATACTGAATTTCACACCGTATTGGATGCACGCTATTGGCCATCATTCAACATAGAAAGGAACATCATTCATTTGAAAACTCGACTTTCCTACACAGTTTTTTTCTCAGTCGCTGAAAATCAGTTCTGTGGGAAAGTCGAGTTTTGGAAACTCGACTTTTACACTTTTCACTCCCGTTCTTCTTAGCGGGTAAAAGTCGAGTTGTAAAAACTCGACTTTAAGCTAATCCGATTTCGCCGTCATTAGTCGAGGCGGGTTTACTGTTTAGGGTCAAAGTCGAGTTTTCAAAACTCGACTTTGACCAAAGTGCGTTAGATTTACAAAACTAAGTTTTACCGTGTTAGTTTAAAAAAAAAAAAAGTGCGTTACTTCAAAAAAAAAACTCAACAAGTTGCGTAGCTCGGAGTTGGAGCCGCCATGCAGCAATTGGAAAGAGATCTCGATGCACCCTTGATCTTTGGTAAACGTCAGGTTCAACATCCCGCAAAAATGAACATTGTCTTTTTTTCTGGAATCTAACTCCGGCCTCCTTGAGCTTGGTAGCGCTAGGGATGAACCATGGAAGTGCATGTGATCTTTCGAAAGAAAAATTATTTTGCATTAATTGAAAAAGAAAGAAAGAGAAGACTGAGGAGCAAACCACAAAAGCTAAACGAAGCATCATCTTTCTCGTTATCCATAGAACTTGGTAGGGGGACCACCAGCCCAAGCTGTTATTCGACAACTCTTTTGGTGGAAGTTCCCCGTTTGTAATCATGCAATATGCCAGATCTGAAACTGAGGAAGGAGTGAAGCATGGAGAAGAAGGCTGGGGAGTTAGATGGATGCGATCAAGTGTTGTTTTCACTGACATGACATCAAGCAAGTCCTCTAAAACAAAGAAAGGTATTTAGTTCTCCACCAAGTAAGTCACTCATCAACATTGGAAGGTACCACTTGCCACCGGGGAAGCTTAAAACCGTATAGGTTGATCCAGAACCTACATTCCCTTCCATCAAGATCTTCTCGGCATTCTCAACAAGTTTGAACATGAGTTCGAGGATGAAGCAGCCATCCAACACCATCATCTTAACGAAAGCATCATCTTGAATATCTGGGAACCCCTCCGAGTATTGATGCCGTGTATTTTGCAGCTGATTGCTGATCCTCGAGAGGGAGGACTGTAGGTCGGCCTCTGGATACCGGAGGAGTAAGTCGTTGGGGTACTGCCATTTGAGATTCTCGGAGGAGCTCAGGTGTGGATTGTCGTGATGGAACGGTCCGATGGAGATAACACGAGGATCATAAACAGTAGGGTCATGGTTCCGGACGTTGGAGAGGACTCTACAGATATTGGGTTGTGGTGGACGGCCCTCCATGATCTTCACCGTCCCTCTCATCTCGTTGGCCATCTCTTCCACGTTCAAGATGGTGCATTCTCCCAGAGGTTGTGCCATCTGATCTTGCTCGGCCGTCGAAGAGAAGTGCTTGGTTGATCGAGACGATGCTAGCTATTTATACGATCAACCGGCAGACTGGTTATTATTTCTCGTTTTATATCATCTTTTGACATATATTAAAATGAGCACATCCAACACGCCAATGTATGAAGAGAGACTTTGAACAAGTCAAATGTGATATCATGGGACAGATCGACGTGGTTACCTTTGTACATCACAAGGTTTCATTTGACAAAGGGACCACATATATATCAGGTCGACTAGAATAACAAGGCAGCGGTTGGTACCAAAGGTGATTTCATGTTATTTCATGTTGTTTAAGACTGATGGCGATGGTTGTATGTGAATATATGCATGTATACATAGAGAGAGAGAGAGAGAGAGAGCGCGTTCAGGGAATATTTTTTTTAATCCCAAAATTTATCGTCGACCTGTATTTCCGAGGTTTATGCAGCTGAAAACTCACAGATACGTACGTTGTATTTGTATATGCATGTTTTTTAGTTTTCTATATTTACCATAAATATGAGAGGGAGAAAAGACTCAATCATATACAGTCTGACCATTGTAATTGTAGCCTTCACAGTTAATAAAATTGTAGATACATCTTCTTTAATATTAATAAGAATGTTTAAAAATAATGTCAAATATTTTTATTTTAATTAAGTCTATATATCATCGTACATCTACGCAGCTGGGTTGCACCATCTGGCGAGATGTGCTTGGAGATTATAATGATAGTGATTTATACGATCAAACGGTTCATATACTTCTCTAATATATATATTCTATTATTTCATCTAATTTTGACGTAAGGTAAACAGAGCACGCGCTAAAGAGAGGCAGATGACTGCACAGATCTATTAAAAAGAGTTCATTGAGAAAGCTGCCGTTTGCACGAGAGAGAGAAAAAAACACACGTAGGGTTTCATATAAATTAATAATAGAGGACTAATATTTTGAACAAAATTTATTATACATGACTCGTGTGTGGTCAATTAAATTTATCTGATAGATAGGCGTTCAGACTTCAGATAGCTGGCCGAGCATAGCTCGGTTGGCACTCCCTCCTGCCGGGTTTGCGGGAGGGCGGGGGTACGAGGGTGCCCGGAGATGCCCGGTCCTTCCCCGGGGGGAGAGTTATCCGGTGGGGATCGATCCCCCATCGCACGCGTGTGCAGCGAGTTCCTGGCCAACGAGACCATGACAAAGAAAAAGACTTCAAATAGACTGATTGGTGTCACATGAGGTGATCGGGAGACAGAAAGATGTTTGATAACAATAATAATAAAAAAATTAAAAAATTTTAAAATTATTTTATTATTCAACATGACACTTAACTGAACCCAATTAAGTTTAACAACGAGATTAAAATACCTATAAAAGATTAAATCAATTACGAGGGTTCAATTCTTTTTGATTAAATTTAACACGACAATGGCAATTTATCAACACGTACCCAACTAGGTATGAACCAACTATAGTTATTTCTCAACCTTAAGTTAATCAAGCCTATACCTCTAAATTGAAATATAATAAAATGCAATACAACACTTAAACTAATTCTAATAAAATATAAAAATGATAAAATTAACAAATCTCATCTATGAAAAAGCAGTGGTGTTGTGATTTTATATTAATTAATGTCCCATGAAAAAATAGATCAACGTACGAATAAATAAATATAGGACTAAATAATATGTGATTAGAAAAACCTTGTAACTTCAAAGACAGCTAATGCTGAAACCAAGTTGACCATCGAAGAGTAGGATGATCAGCATACGCGCTAATTAAAGAGAGACTTGTAATGGTCAATGGTGGCATCCTCGCTAGGAGCGATCAACCAAGCACTTGAATGCTGGATCGTTTCGTCCATGGAATGCTGGATCGGGATCCAGGTCCCGACCTGAGTCCGACCTGGTCGGTTTTGGGGCCAAACGACCCCCCATAAGTGTTTTTTAATTATTATTTTATTATATTTTTATTCCGATCCCGGCCGACCCAAGTCCCGATCCGGGTCCCGACCCTGGCCGACCCGAATCCATTTTGGGCCCAACCGACCCACTCCCGGCCCGCGACCCCGCCTTCCTTGGTTTCGTCTAAATAATGGATGACTAATATTATTTTTAACAAAATTGTAACGTTCGACAAATTTAAAAAAAAAAAACTCTCTCGATCGATTGAACCTTCCCACTAACATTTTTTTAAATAGCACACTTTTTTATTTTTAAAAGTAGCACAGTAAAATTTTAAATTGCAAAACTAGCGCACTTTGGTCAAAATTGAGTTTTGAAAACTCGATTTTCGGCTCTGATACGAACTTCGCATGATTTCAACGGTTAATGGTGTTTGATGAAAATTAGGTTTTGATTAAGTGACTTTTAAAGTCGAGTTTTTAAAACTCGATTCTCATACACTGCTTCCCCCTTTCGGCTGATATGCGACTCTGTTGAAAATCGAGTTCCTGAAACTTGATTTTTAGACAGAGCCGGTTGCCCCAGTTGGGCCGTAGTCACTGCTAGGTGATTGTCATAAATCGAGTTTCTACAGAGTCGATTTATGTAAATTGTTTTAACCCTCGTTGCCTCCCCCGACTCTTTTCCCCTTTACCCCGCTCCTATGTTTTTACCATGACACCCCCTACAGTTCTCTCCCGGTGGCAAAGAGAGCCTCTTTCGGTGACCACTCCTCCGGCGGTGGCGACCTACGGCATTTCCAGCAGTTGTATTGGCTGCTTGGGCGGCGACGGCGGAGGACGGCAGCGGAGGGACTGCGGCGGGGCAAGCTAGGGCTGATGACGGTTTTTGTTGGGGGCAGCAAAGAAGGGCGGATGGCAACTCTCTTGGTGCAGCAACGATCAACTTCTTGGTCTGTGGAGGTGGCAGCGACTAGTAGGTATAATTTTGTGCTTAAATTCGTTGATTAACTTTACATAAACACAATTTGAATAGATATTTTGTTGTAGGATAATATAAAATCTTAGTTTATCATTATCATAATTTATTGTTGTAGGATATTGAATTTTTTATGTTTTGATCGGTGGGCACAAATTAGTTTAGCATTGGATCAGATATTGTTGAACGGGATCAATTTGATCCCGAGGACAAATTGGACTAGCATTGGATTAGATATCGTCGGACGGGATCAATTTGATCCTGAGCACAAATTGAATTAGCATCGGATCGGATATCGTTAGACGAGATCAATTTGATCCCGAGCACAAATTGGATTAACATTGGATTGGATATACAAAACTGGAAAATCGGTAAACCGAACCGAACCGAATTGATTCAGTTCGGTTTGATCATTTGATGGGCTATCCATTCTGTTTTTTGAACCGAACCGATAATTTCTTATCGGTTTGGTTCAGTTCAGCACCTCCCCAAACTGAATCGAACCGGTAAACCGGTTGACCCGGTTTGATAAAGTTTGACCCACTTTATTTACATATTATATTACATTTAACTAAATATTATATCAATTTTAAATATATATTATTATAAATTTAAGTTAATTAGTATAAAGATACAATTATATATTATAAATAAAGTATTAGTCTTCAACTCTTCATATTAATTTTAAATAATTATTATAATATATATTTTATTTTATTTTATAATAACATATTATTCTATAATCAAATATGAATAGGTCTAGAAACCAAATCATTTAACACGTGCATTGTCCATTCCGATATGTGATCTTAACGAGTTCATATTTCAGGCTAGTGTCAACATATCAAACGTATGGCATCGAGGGTAATCAATGTTCGAGTAATGTTTGATGGAATGCTTTCTATAAGTAATGATTATGCTTATTATTATGGTGGATATGAACACATCATCAAGATATTGGAAAGATGTAGACACGAAGATTTGAAGAGTTACATATATGAGGTAATTGGGTGTAACTCAAGATCAATAAGTTTGAAGTTATTATATAATTATTTTGATGGTGTGAACAATGTTGTGAATGATAATTCTATTAAAACATTGTTAACAAGATGTCTTGAGATTGATAACATTGTACTGTACGTTGTAAAATAATGTCTAGATATGTCATCTGAGGTTGGATGTAGTACATGGATTTCACATACTTATAATCAACCAACCATGACACAGTTGTTATCTCAAGTTCGCAGTAACATGAATGAGCAAAATGAAGCACATAATGAAGATGATGAAGATGATAAGAATGATGAAGTTGAGGATTCGTCAAGTGACAACGATGAACTACCAAATGAGATGGTTAATAGTATCTTGGCGGTCGATGCATTCCATGACGGTGAAGATGTAACTTGGATTAGTAGTAAAGGGTGAAGGAGAAAATGTTGATGATTTTTCAGTGGGAGATGTATTCAGATGTAAAGAAGATGTTATACAGGTCGTTGCTAATTGGGCATTGAAGCATAACATGCAACACCAAACAGATAGATCAACAAAGTCGAAACTCACATTGATTTGTCTATCAAGAGGTGAAGGGTGTTTATGGAGACTACGGAACCGTTTGGCAACCCATTGGAAGCACTTTTATTTTACTTCTACTCTAAAAAGAAGTGCTTTTTATTTGAACAGACATGTTTGGATGATTAATATTTACACTTCTCCTCTCATTCGAAGGCAGAAGGAAGAAGGAGATTTTTTTCTCCTTCCGACTCCACAAAATCTCCTCTCGATCATTATTCCCTCAATAACCGTCTATGCCCATGCCGCTGCTGTCTTTGGTCACACCGGCATTGGGCCAAGCCCGCCGCCCAGCCTGCCGTCTATGCTGCTGCTGCCGCCGGAATTGAAGGTGGTGGGTGTCCTCGTGGTGGTGGTGGGGGAGTCCCCGCGGTGGTCGGCGTGCCCATGCCAGTCCCGGCAAGCGTAGGGAAGTAGACAGCGGAGCAAGAAGATGATCAGGAAGGGTAGTTAAAACATGCGGCTTTTCCTTCCCCGGGCAAAGAAGAAGAGTAAGGGGGAAGTTGCTGCCACTCACTCGGGTCGGTGCCGGTGACTACGGCGGTGCCAGAGAAATAATAATTGCCCAGGGTCTAGCCCTTCCTCATAGCTATTGATGGCATAGGAGCAGTGGGCGATCACCGTGTTGGGCTCATAGCATCCCCCTTTCTGGTGGATCGCACCTCAGTCGGTGCTGGCGGCAGGCATAGTTGATCGTTGTTTATAGTGGGGGGGGATGCTGCGCGATGGGAGAAGGGGAGATAGAGGTGGCTATACCCTCTGGGTGAGTGCGAGGGTGGGAGGAGAATGTTGTGCCATGGGGGAGCGGACACTGTGGGGCCGCAGGGGTGAGTGCGAGGATGGAAGAGAGAATGCCACGCCGAGGAATGCCATGGCCAAGGGGCAGAAGAAGTGGAGATTTTTTTCATTTTCTGGACAAAAAAATAGAACCAAACATCTTCCACTTCACCAAATGAGAAGACCTTCCGGAAGAAGTGACTTCTGAAAGAAGTTCATTTTGACAGAAGTACTTCGGTTAAATTGCCAAACGTACCCTACATGCTGTCAGCACTCGAGTTGGAGAGTTATGGAAAATTATGAGTTTTGAAAATAACCACACTTGTAACACTCCTATTTGTAACATGTCCCATAGGCAATTAACATGCACCACAATTTGTCATGTAATCATGCCTATTGTTCATTCTCGCTTAGATATCCGACCAAAAGATATCATGGATATGGTCCAAGTAAAATATTCCTTAAGACGTCCTATTACAAGGCTTAGAATGCTTAAAGAAAAGCTTTTAAGAAGTTATTTGGTGATTGGGAGAGTTCTTACACTCATCTTTTGAGATACATGGAAGCGGTTAAGATGACTATGCCAGGGACAGTATATACATATTTGTGAGAGTGATAGTAAAAAATTATTAATTTTCTTTTGGAGTTTCATGCCATGTATTGAAGGTTGGCGCTCATGTTATCCAGGTTTAAGTGTTGATGGTACTTTTCTTCATGGGAAATATCGTGGAATACTTTTAGTTGTTTATGGTGTGGATGCCGATCAAGGCTTATTTCCTATTGCATTTGCAGTTGTAAATAGTGAGAATGATCGATCATGATCATGGTTCTTTCAACAAATATTGTATCACATTCCATCTGTAACAGAAAGACGGCATGAACTATGTATCATATATGATAGACATGTTAGTATTAAGAATGCAATATAACGTTGGTTTCCTTTAGCAGCCCACCGATATTGTCTTCGACACTATCGACAAAATTTTCAAACACATTTCACTGGAAAAGATCTATTTAGAATGATGTACAATGCAGGCAAAGCTTCTAATAGTTTGGATTTCAACGAACGGATGGAGGACATACAGTTGCGTTGTCCAGAAGCATTTGATTGGTTATTACAAGTTAATCCAAAACACTGGGCTCTAGCATTTGACACTGATGGTAAAAGATTTGGAATCATGACAACTAATTACTCTGAATGTTTTAATAGTATTTTGAAAATCACAAGCGGTTTACCCATTCATGCTCTGGTACACATGACATACTATCGGGGTAGGCTTATGTTTTTTTCAACGTCGTGCATGCGGCATAAACATGGAAACACAGTTGACCCCTAAATTTGAGAAAAAAATGCTAGAAATGAAAAAAAAAGTTGTGAGATAATCATTCAAACCCGAGTAAATGTTGGTAAGTGGGATTTAAACGATGCATATGGCCGTGTATTTCGGGTTGACGTTAACCGTGAGTCTGCTACATGTACTTGTTGTGAGCCAATGCTTAGACATTTTCCATGTAAACATGTTATGACCGCTTCCGAGGTCGAAGAATTGGGACCCGTACACATATACATCAAAGTGGTACAGTAATGATTATTACCGATCAACCTATGAAATGAGTTTCACACTCTTTTGGATGCACGTTAGTGGCCATCATTTGATGCAGACAGGAATATAATTCCTTTGTTGCCTCCGTCTAATATCCGAAAAAGTGGTCGGCCAAGGAATAAACGGTTTCCAATGGTGATAGACTGTGACCCAAACAGGCAACGAAATACATATAGCATTTGTAAAGAAAGAGGACACAATCATTCAACTTGTCGTAGGAACCCACAATATATATTCTTAACACATGTAATCGAAACTTTTTATTACCACATAACATTTAATTTAAAACAATTTTGTTACCATTATTTTCTGACTTTTGTTTTTGTAAACTTGTCTCGTAACACTTATATGTTTTAAATTGAATTGTAGACATGGAGCGAGGACCTCATGATGCATCACTACTCTACGATCAGGCTCACCATCGTTCGATGCAGTCGGAGGTAAAATTCAATACATGAAATTGTCATGGTTATATAGACTAAATTCAAATTTTTTAAGGTTGAATATCTTAATCTTTGATTTTTAGGTTTCATTTATATGTTGTGCATTCATTTTAATTCTTTGATTACTGTCCATTAGCTTTTATTTATCTTTTACATTGCAAAGAAAAAATTATAATATATCTTAGAATTGATCTTGTATTCTTTGATATTCTTTGTTCACATATCACTGCATATTATGATCTTGTATTGACGATTTTTGATGATATTCT
This sequence comes from Cryptocoryne crispatula var. balansae, assembly GCA_036172225.1. NCBI lineage: Eukaryota > Viridiplantae > Streptophyta > Magnoliopsida > Alismatales > Araceae > Cryptocoryne > Cryptocoryne crispatula. Next base: position 16,838,384 of record CM069934.1, read on the forward strand.
TGAATAGAATAGTTATGCGTTTTATTGATTGTATTTCTTTAACAGGTTGGGTCAACACTATATTGGTCTCTCATTTTTGCCAGATGTCACTTTGGCCGATTGAAAATCATACAGTTTTGGGTTTTTTAGAGATGGCTGGTTTTATACATTTGCGTCACCTTAAGGCTTTCACTTTAGATAGACAACTTATTACAGCTCTCGCGGAACGATGGCATCCTGAGACATCGACTTTTCATTTTCCTCGAGGAGAGATGACAATTACTCTTCAAGATGTGTCAATCATTCTGGGTCTTTGGATAGATGGTCCTGCCATTATTCCCCCTCCTGGGTTCCTTCTGGGGAGTTTGTAAATTGGGAAGATGTTTGTGTCCGATATTTGGGAGTTCGACCCATGCAAGGGGGTGAGATCGAACCATTTGGTCAAAGTTCGTCCACGTTAAGGTTGGCATGGTTATATAGCGAATTTGGCCAACGGGTGGTAGAGTTACCGACTGATGATGATGAGGAGTCCCGCTTAACATGTTTATATCATACTAGGGCTCTTATGCTTATGTACATTGACACTCTTCTTCTACCGGACACCTCCGGAATCGAAGTCCACATGCAATATTTATTTTTTATGGAGGATCTTGAAGAGTGCAGTAGGTTATCGTGGGATAGTGCGGTGCTCGGGCATTTGTACCGTCAGTTATGTGGGGCTATAGCTTTAAAACACAATCGAGTAGGTGGATGTCTTGACTTATTGCAAGTACGTATTCAACCATGAAAAATTAATTTGTTATTTTTTTACTTTTGTAATACGTAATTGACACTTGTTTTTTGCTTAGATATGGTCATGGGAGCATATCCATGTTGGTCGACCTCATTTGCCACTCCCGGTTGGTGGAAAAAGACAGCCTCTTGGATACCGATAAATTTATTAAACAAGTATTTGAACGATGTTGATTATTTTCTTATTGATGATAGTATGTAATTTGTACAGGTGGAACACACAGTCAGGACGGAAACAACATATGTTTACTCTTCTTTTTTATAGGAATGAGCTTGATACTGAGGAGGATAGCCATGTAAATATACTGTCATATGTTCAAATGCTTCTTTCTCATTTATTTTGAAGCGTGTTTTGATATGATACTGTGCATTTGTATTGTGTAGATTACTTGGCATCTATATACCAACCAAATTTTAGAATTTGTACCTGAAATGGCTGTAGAGAATACCACACTATGTCTTGTCTCGGTACCACTCCTCTATTGTTCAGTGATGGAGATACATGCTCCAGAACGGGTGATTAGACAGTTTGGCCACATCCAAAGAACACCGCTTAATAGGAAGCAATATGACCGTAAAGATTGACGTGATCGTTATTTGACCAATTGGACTATTGTATATGCTTATTATATTAGATGGTGGAATGAACGGGCAAATCATGTATATGATTATTCTGATGAGGAGATGGATATTGCGGAACAAACACAATGGTATGAACAGTGGTATATGGAACGCACCATTCCAATCTTGTTCAAGATGCTCCTCAGCCTCTCGAGCAGTACTATCCTAGGAGTCCCGTGGAACGAGAAATGGTAAGATTAGGTAATTTTGATATCAATCATTTGTTTTTATATTCAACATTAAACACAATTGTTTGTTATGTAATTTGTTTATGCCAGCTTCATACACACCATGAGATTCAACGTATGCTCGTCTCTAGTCATGTCGGTGAGCTTGAGCAAACAAGAGAAGACATTTTGGAATTGCAACGAGAAATGCATGAAAAGCTCCGTATGACGATGCCAAGGTGTTCTACATCAGGGGAATGGCTCGAACGTCCGTTTACTTGGAGTGGACAAGACGGTGCCATACCTTCAAGTGTCGGACCTTCCGGTGCCGGACCTTCGAGTGCCAGACCTTCGACATACACAGTGTACCGTACATGTGTGAATTTTTCAACTTATATGCAGAGACGAGTACGTCATCCCTCCATGATTACTCTGACGGGCACACAACATGGAACGCAACAATCACAGGTGATTGACAACATCACTTCGTCAGCGCCTGTCTGCCCGACTCTACACGGAGAAAACATAACAAGTGATGTTTCTCCGAGTAGATTAGAATTTTCTCCTCCTGAAGAAGATGAAGAAAGACTTGTTAGGAGGAAGACTCGTCCAAGGAGAGGAAGGAGAGGGTGACTTCACTTATTTTTTTAATTGATGGACGAGTTTATTTTCAACTTGTAACTCATGTTATTCTAATATGTATTTAAGATTGTGGTGACATTGTTCTTTATATATAATCTGTTCTATGTTTGTATGTAAATGAATGATGGTGTATGGAATTCTCTTTATATATTTTTTTGTTCTATGTTTGTATGTCAATGAATGATGGTGTATGAAATGTTGATGGTATTTTTTTGTTTCTTTGGAAAAGAACTTCTGCATGTATGTTGGTCGTTGTATGGAAATAGATAGTGTATGTGATTGTATGGAAATGAATGGTGTATGTGGTTGTATGAGAAGGAAATGGTGTATTCTGAATCTGAAATCATGCAATGTGCTGCAAGGTGCTTGTATCACTCTTTGCCTCGGCATCCTTGTCATTTTTGCACTCATTATTTGGATGTTAATTATGTGGCATAGACTATGGGTGTTGGTTTGCCTTATATTGTTCACGAATGTTTGTGGTTGTATGAAAATAAACGGTTTGTGATAGAGCAAAATTTATGTCTTCTTTTATACGGGTGTTACCGGCGTTGCCGGACACGTTACAGTTTGTCTGTATTTTTTTTTGCGTTGTCTGAAAATCGAGTTTCTGAAACTCTATTTTTAGCCGACCATGAAGTGCCCAGACGGTGAAAATGGCTCTATCTGAAAATCGAGTTTCAGGAACTCGATTTTCAGCAGAGCAGACGCCCGGGAAGCGCAGAAAGGGCTCTGTCATGAACTCGATTTTCAGCAGACCGGCAGATGCCCAAAAAGAGCTCTGTCTGAAAATCGAGTTCCAGAAACTCGATTTTTATGAGAATCAAGTTTTAAAAACTCGACTTTGAAAGTCGCTTAATGTAAATCCGATTTTCATCAAACACTATTAACCTTTAAAATCACGTGGAGTTCATATCATAGTCAAAAATCGAATTTTCAAAACTCTATTTTGACTAGTGTGCTAGTTTTACGATTTAAAATTTTATTTTAAAAAAAGTGTGCCGTTTAAAAAAAAAACTCCCTTCCCACCACCGCTTCCCTTCCTCACTGCCTCTCTTCACCGCCTCCACCCCCCCTCTCGCGTTGCCGTCCTCATCACCTCGCCTCGCTCCCTCTCCCGTGCGCCTTGCCATCGTCGCCCCGCCGCCACGCCGTCGCCGCGTCGCCCCGCTGCCGCGCGTCGCCGCGTCGCCCCGCTGCCGCGCGTCGCCGCGTCGCCCCGCCTCGCCCTCGGCCTGCACCCGCACACCAATTGCGGCTATGCGTCCCCGGCGCCTCACCATCGCCATCGTCGTCGTGGCCATTCTCTTTCCCGTTCGCCGCCGGCGCCTTCCCTTCCTGGTCTGGCCCTCCCTCTTCTTCCTCTACCTTTCCGGATGCCGTCGTCGTCGCCTCCGCGCGACGAGCCTGCCGCAATCGCTGCTCTCCCCTCTCCGCCACGTCGTTCCTTGCTATCTCTCTCTCTCCCTCTATGTTTTGGCCCTCGCGCGCTCACACCGCGATCCACCCTCCTCTCTCCTCGCGTGCGTCCGCGTGGTCCGGACGATGTCGTCGGAACCCCTATGCGCTGCGCCGTTCGGCCATCGGCGCTATGCCGACGACCTCCGTGCGGCCCTGTGCGCCGCTGCGTACCCTGTAGTGCTCACGCCGCCTCGCGCAGTCGCTGCCGCACGCCAATCACCGACCTCACCACCGTCGACCGTCGTTGTCGTCTCTCTCTCTCTCTCTCTCTCTCTCTCTCTCTCTCTCTCTCTCTCTCTCTCTCTCTCTCTCTCTCTCTCTACATCGCTCGCACCGCGCCAGCCCTTGCGTGCCTCCCCTGCCATCCGCGCGTCTGTCCCTCCCTTGCGCGCTTACGCACCCACCTGCCCGTGCACCTCCCGTGCGCGGCAGCCAGTGCCGCTCGACCTCTGTAGTCATAGCTGGCACGGCTTTCTCCTTGATTCGTCGAGGTGAGTGTCTCTATCTTTTTATTTTATTTTATCTTAAAATTTTTACGTAAATTAATAATTTATTAAAATATTAATATCTTTCTAACTTATCATCATCGTTGGTCGTTGCAATGCTCTCAGTAGATTTGGGTTAAAGTTTATTTTCATCAAGATAAGTATTCTAACTTTTCTTAGCATTCTCATCTATTAATTAATACGCTAAAATTTGTTTACTAGATTATTAGATAAAAAATTGTGAATAATATTAGTCAGAGTATTTAACTATCTACATAAATTTATTTAAATGTCAATCATATTATTCATGTGTAATTGTATTCGTTTTCGTAAACTGGATTAGTTAGTCATAAATATGATTAATCATGTAATTAGCTAAATATTATGATAGTTAATTATATTGTTTGTATTAAATTATAAGAATAGAAATTATGACCTCTTGTAATTATATTTACATCCGATTTATGTTATGAACATCTTGATTTATTAAAAGTTAATTGAAATGACTTTGGAATTACTTGACAGATGTGGAATATGATTAATTAATGTTAATAGCTTAACAATTATATTGTGTGGATCATTTTGTGGATTATTATAAAATTATGATCAATTCAAGTTTAGCATATTTGTTCGGGTTGCATAGTATTTAATTAGGTCAAATACATGAATTTGAGCATGATTGAATTATGTGCAAGACTTGGTACATTTGCATATTGTTCTTGAATGGGTTTATTATATAAAAATGCAAATTAAAGAAATTGTTATGCATGACTTTGATAATTGGCATATCTGGTTCAGTGAAATTACAATGTGATTCAGTATTTTTGGATGTCACGACCCGGAATTTAAACAACATTACCACAAATACGCAGCGGAAATACACAATGTCGTGACAGTGGGATGAAACCCAACACTTGGATTCCACAACCCAAACTTAAACAATTAATCTCCTAAGATCCATCAAAACAAGATAACAGAATCATACTTCTAAGTCTATCCACACTCTTGTTCAAAAACAAGCAAGATCATCTACCTAAGTAGAGAATACCAAGAATCTCCATGTGCAAATGACTCTGATTCCTTTGGTTCCACCTGATCCTCATATTCAAGCTCTTAAATCTTCAGAACCTGCTAAAAAAATTTAACCCACAACGGGGTGAGTCCGGGGACTCCGTAGGATTTACACCTTTCACCCATCAATCGGGTAATTAACATATAAACAAGCAATGGTACGTAACATATCTAGATCGAGATGTAATGTAAAAGTATAGAATGTCTTCTATATTAATCTCACAACCCATATCTGAACATAATTATCTTCAAAGAAAAGATTATGCCAAAGCCAATTAATTCTAGACCAATGCACACAAGACCATACAAGCTAGACAAATATCATCTAAATGACCTCTGGACTTAACTCAACATGACCAAATTAAAACAGACAAATCTGATTTTTCTAACATGACATGGTTTAACATCCAAACATGACACACAAGTAACATATTTCATATCCTTTCCAGAACACATAGCCAAAGAGCAAGGAATTGGTCGTCTTGCTTCACATGTACAAATGCATTCACCAGCTCTAATATATATATAGAAGTAACATATACTAAGCTAGCCCAAAGTGCACCTAGGCAGTGATGACACTAAGGGAAAAACCGCGGTAATCCGGGATCTGTGGGAGGGCCAGATTCATCTAAGTTACCCGCACCCACGGGGCAATTGACTAGAATAGGCTGGTGAGGCCTTCATAGCACGTCATATCAAGAGTTCATAACATAATTTCAAATCATGACATACTTGATCATACCATGCATACATGACATAACCATCAATTTCATAGCCCTTCATGCAAGACAACATCCACCACGAACTTGACAAGACATATAATAACCCGACATAATTGAACTTGTTCTGAATGACAACGCGTACTAATCATGACCAAATTGACATGACTAACTATGCATAGCATAGCCCATGATCTGAAACCAAATTAAACATATTTTGCCATAACTAGACAAGACTTGTACTAATCGGCTTGATTGACATGTTCTGAATCAAACATATACCATACCTAACCATATGAACATAATCATATCATGCATGACACATTACATAATCTGAAACCAAACTAACCAAAATTTACTTGATTTACATACATGAAATGACAATCCGAACTAGACATACTTAATTACATATACAAGACAATTAACTTAAATCAAGCTTGGCATAATCAAAACAAGCTAACTTCTGATGTCCACACCCATAATCTGACCCAAACATGTTCCAAAAAGTGAAATTTGATGACTTTTGATTTTTCCAAAACTCCACATAATTATATTTCAATTCTAGGCCCATTCTAGCACATAAACATATACATAAATAAAATATGGTCAAGTCTCATGAAAAATAGTTCTACCCGTCCAGAATCATGCCAAACATGTCCCATAATATTCAAAATATCATTTTCAAAGTTCTGGATTCAAGGATTTTTGAGAAAATTCACTAATCATGAGTCAAAAATCTAAACTAGTCAAATCGAGGTCCATAAGTTAAATCATGCATATTTTCTAATCAAAATGGGATCAAATACATAGACAAGCTTGAGAAACCTACCTGTAATATTCTGTGAATTTTCCTGATTTTTCTGGATTTTATGCTATTTTTCTGACATTAACTCTGATTTATGGAATTAATAAATTGAATAATCCAAAAACTGCTGAACCGGCGCTGAACCGGGCGGCTCAACCGGCGGCTCGGGATGCTCAGCCGGAGGCTGGACCGGGCGGCTTCTGGCCGGTTCGTGGGCAGCTCGCGACGGCGGCAATGGCGGTGTCGACGGCGGCGACGGCGGGTGGAGCTCGCAACGGCGGCGACGGCGGGCGGTGCTCGCGGGCCGAGGAGGCTGCCGGCGGCGCTCGACGGCGCTGGCCTGGCGACGACGACGGCAAGAGGAGGGCTGGCCTTGGTGGTGACGACGCGAGGGGGCGGCTCGCGGCGGTTCCGGCCGGAACAGGGGACGTCCCGGCGACGGCGATGGCACGCGGCGGCGGTCGGGGGGGGCTAGGAACGACGACGAAGGGGAGGAGGAAGGAGGGCCGAGGGGCTGGTGATGACAGGGGCGCGATCGACGGCGGGCAAGGAGGAGGCACGGCGGCGCTGGGTTCCGGCGGCGATGGCGCTCGCGACCGGCGACGGAAACGAAGAGGGAGGGGGAGGGACTCCGGCGCAATGACGGCGCAGCCGGCGCAGGGATGGCCGGGGGGGCTGCGGCGGCGGTCGGCCCCGCGGGAAGGTGGTGGGGGATGCCGGCGATGGCTCGGTGGGGGGGGAAAGCAACGGTGGCACGGTGATGGCTGGCTCGCAGCCGGTGGTGGCCACGCAGCGAGTCAACGGGGGGGGTCAAGGCGGCGGCGTCGCTTGGGAGGGCGGCGCTGGGTGCGCCGACGATAGGAAGAGAGGGAGAGAGAGAGAGCTTCCAGCCGGCGGGGGGGGGGGGGAGGGGTTGTGTAACCGGTGAGGGCTGGGGGGCGGTTACGGCGGGGATGGTGGCGAGGAGTCCGGGACGGGGAGGGAAAGGGGGGGGGCGGTTACCAAAATTGAATTTTTTTTTTTGAAAACGTCAGATATTACATTGGACATCTATTATGTTGAATTTATAAATATCTAAGTAATTATATGACTTTTAGTTGTGAAATGTTGTTAATGCTATGATGTATGTGATAAAACATTTACTTCTCCAGCTTACGTTAGTGGCCCGTGGGCAGCAAAAATTAAATCAATTCGGTGCATCCTTCAATCTCGGATATTGTGGTTTATCTTAAGTATGCCCTTGCCTAGACGTATTATGGGATTTAACTTACTATATGGTACTTCTACATACATTTAGAGCTAGAGTGAAGTTCTGTTAAGTGGAGTATATAATCTACTCAGACAAATGAATTAATTGTAGGCACATGTAGGTTTATGTTGCATGGACACGTAGAATAGTTTAATTGGTTAAGTTGTAATTAATTTGGTTTATGTAGAGTCAAGTTAAATTGGTAATGATTTTAAAAAGACCAAATTTAATAATCAAACTTGGATAAATAGTTTTAATAGATATGGTATAATCTGACCTATGTGGTTTATTATTTATTACAATTATTTAGATTTTGATTAATATATTAAGAAAGTTCAGGTATAAGTCTTACTGAGTCTGTGTGACTCATTCCAATCTTATTAATAATTTTCATGTAATCAAGTTTAACGTAATAGAAATGTAGTGGATCGGGATTAGAGCAGTGGAGGATTAGTAGATTAGTTTATGAATTATTTATATTAAATCAAGGTATGATTTATTTCTAGTTGAATCATTTGAATTTATGAAATGGGACCTATTATTCTTTCATTTTTCTCAAACAGACGCATATAGGGGGTTGTTTCCCTGGTCTTGTACCCGGATTATATTCCACTGCGTATGTTAGAATTCGGGGCATGACAAAAATGATCGACATCTTGTGACTTGATTGGTCCGTTAAAATTATCTGACAGAAAGTGATCAGTTAAACTAGATAGCTAAAGGTGGTGGTGGATGTGCTTGAAGAGAGGTAGTTGACTTCTGATTTGTTTAATTTAAGAGAGAGATGTTGACGATCGCGATGGGATCACTGATATAGTGCAAAATCGAAATGTCGACAATGCAAATAATAAATAAACAAATATACATGAGAAGTAGAGATAGAGAGGAGCACACTGGTATTTACGTGATTCGGAGGCAATATGTCTTCCTACGTTCACATACGAAGACAAACAACTTCTACTATATGAGAAACAAGTACAAAGGATGGAGAACCTCTCAAGATCCAAAACTCTTTACACCCACAAACTCTTTTTATAATATCTCTCAAGAGAATACAAGAAATAGAGAGAAGAAGAGAATATGATGTGAGATGTGGTAGTGGCTCTCTTGCTTATTAGGCCTATTTTGTTTGTGTTAGTTCTTATCCTCTCCTCATGTCTTTATATAGAGGTGGTAAATAGATATGGTTAGAAGATAGTTTTCTGTCATCTCTATAAAATATCTAAACACTCTCTAGATGTGTTTAGAAGACATCTAAGCACTTTTGGATGCGCCTAGAAGATATATGATTAAAAGAGTCTTAAAAAATCTTTAAGTTGACAAAGTCAACATTTACAAGAGAGAGAGAGAGAGCACGCGCATGGGGAGAGAGAGAGAAAGAGTATTCATGTAAATAAGAAACTTGACTCGAAGAGGTTAAATAATAAAAAATTTAAACTAATTCTAATTGTAACCAAATTTTAATTAACCAAATTTTAATTAAACCAAATGACTCGAAGAGGCTCCTTCCTCCACCGTGATGGCGAGCACACCGCCACGCCCCATCAGGGCCTCACTCTTCCGTCGGCACCCCAACCTCCTCTCGCTGCCGCCCTCTCCATTGCCGGCATGTGCTGCTCTATTGTTTGATAAGCAAATCGGGAAAAAAAGACGAAATGTTAAGTTAGCTCAAGCATCTTGTTTTGCCGGGATCCAAACGCACTCTACATGAAAACATCTAATTTCAATCTCTTAGGAGGTGTTTGGTTGCATGATAATGAAAATTTTAATTTTAATTTTTAAAATTTATAAGAAAATTTGTTAAAGGAGGTATTTGATAATCATGACAATTTTATGTTTTGAAAATGATTTTCTTCTTAAACAAAAAAGAGGTCTCATCTCTTTCCTTTTTCTTGTGGTCTCCCACTTTGTTTGATCATGTATGGTAGTTACTCTTTTTTGTTATCACATCCCTCCAAACATGATAATTTTATGTCATGAGGTGGTTCACTTTTTATTTTAATATAATGTTTTATCATGAAAGTGTACAAAAAATTATCATGCAACCAAACACCCCATTAACATATATAGTCAGATACAAGAAGAGTTTTTAATAAAAATTATTTTTGTAGTGATTGTCGAACACATTTTTTTAATAAGTTTTGCTACCAAACAAAAGCCGAATTTGTCGTGTAGACAAACACCCAATAATATACATGTGAACCTCATCTTGTCTGTGTTTGATTGGAGCTTACCCCTCTAATCAGTTGGTTATAGCTAGACAATCACGAAGAGAAGTGGATTACTAAAACATGCAGATCCAAGCAAAGCAAGAACAAGAATTGAAGCACCGCGCGAGATGAATTACGGCAGTCCTGGGAGAAGAGTGAAAATGGAGAATGATGTAATTTTGGTAGTAGGAGAAGATCATGTAGATGGTCTGGAACAAGGTGAGGAATAGAATGATGGCTGCTATTAGGGAGCGTACCATCCTCGCCCGCCACACAGGATTGTTTTCTTAAATAACACATTTTAATAACAAAATTATAAAAGTTACACGTTATTTTTTTTTTACAAAACTAACATATTCGATGAAAATCGAAGTCTAAAACGTTGAATTTAGAGTAAAAAGTGAAAGTCAAAATTTAATCTTTGGGTGTTTCACCCGTTAAAAACTTAAAAAAGTGAAGTTTGAATTGTTAGACTTTGGTACTTTTTGCTTCCTTCTGCCAGTGTATTAAATACACTTATAAACTTTGGTTCGATACGTGCCGCTTAATGAAATCGAAACGTCTAAAAGTTTTGGGTTAAACTTTTGGAAATCCTGATTTTGACATTAAAAGATTAAAAAGATGATGCAATCTCGACCATCCAATTCGAAAAAATACTTATTTTGAGAAGTTTAGAAGTCTTATTCTATAGTTCCGAATGTTCTAAATTTATTGATTTGAATGGATCAAACAAATTTTAAACCGATGGTGTGATTTTTGCAATTAAAAGATAAAATTTTAATTAAATATTAATTATTTAATTAGTTATTATAATTTTTAGTTTTACTTGCATAAATCACATCTTTGGTTTAAAATTTGTTGGATCTACTCGAATCAAAGAATTCAAAGTATTTGAAACTATATGATTAAACTTTTAAACTTTTTAAAACAAGTAATTTTTCAAATTAGATTGTCGAGATTGTTCCGACTTATTAACATTTTGGAATCAAAATTAGAATATCTAAAAGTCTAATCCTACATTTTTAAATGTTTCGATTTCATTGAACAAAATAGATCATTCAAATTCACACCTTATGATCGAAATCAGTAAAGAATTTCAGTTCCACTTTACTTTTTTTTAGTTTTTAACGCGTTTACTTATATTTTTTCTCTAAAGTCAACAATTTAGACTTCTAGTTTCACCAAATTGTGTTAGTTTTACAAAAAAAAAATAGTATGCTGATTTTATAATTTTATTATTAAAATATGTTATTCAAAAAAACCCCACCATCCCATGTATCACGCTCTTTTTGGACGCTGTTTGAAATCTTTCGTCAATGTACTTGAACATACCCAAAAGATTGGAATGACCAACACGTTTAAGTGCTTTGATGATTGAAAAGTAAAGAATTGGACTCTCCTAACTAATAGAGTTTGATAATTACCATGAGATATGATATTCACATCTTAAAGATGTCAATATCATTCAAACTAACAATCTTACAAACAGTGACATGGCTATCGATTAGATATGAAAAGATGTCAAGGCATAATAAAAAATTAAGACAGATGATAGATAACAAACAAACTTAAGAAAGAAATAGCAAAGAACCGTATTAGTCAACTATGATCAAGCAATAGTAATTTACGTCATTTGTTAGTATAAGATACGTATGGATCTCAAAATAAATTCAAGAGAGATTATTAGTTGACTAACGGTGCCGTGTTTGATAACACTATTAGATATCTCTGTCATTATCAATTTTAAAATTGATATTGATAGGAATCATTAAGAGATGTTTGATTAATTATATCAATTTTAAAATTGGTAGTGCAAATAAAACATATTATGTAATACAAGTGTCAACTTATATTAATTTTGATATTGATATTTTAACATTTAAAAATATTAATATTGATATAATATTAAAAATGAAACTCTAACCAAACATGACATAAGCTCCTAAGAAGACAAGGGACAAGGGCAAAGAATATGAGAGAGAGAGGGGGTTGACGGAACTAGATTAGTCATGGCACGGGGTTTAGTTTGGTTCATTCATAAATTTGACTAAATTTATATGAGAATTATTGAATGATTCTTTCATTAGATCGTAAAAAAACCTAACTAAAGATCAGGACCACGTGAAAACAAGTCTCGCTTTACGTTTGTTTGTCATTTAACAAATTCTTTAAGAAAAGATAATTTCGTAATGATGCCCAAAATCCCTTTTAATAAGTTTTATTACAAAACAAAAACTTAACTTTTATCCAACCAAACATCGGATAATATACTTGGGAACCCTGGTGTTTGATTGGAGCTATCTCGCTCTGCTCAGGAACTTAAAGACAACGGTCACATAGTTTCTTTGATTCAAAGCTTTGTTCAATAGAGTCACAGTTTTTGGAGATTTTCAAGTGAAAATGTACCTTTCAAGTGAAAGGCACACATGTGCACAAAATTATTTACACTGAGTGCATTATTAATCATGATACAACTTTTCAATTACTGTTTGGTTGTTCTAGATATTATCCAGTCATGACCGATCAATCTTACGACTTGACAGTCAACATCTTAAGACATTTTTTGGAGAAGGACAAGTCTTTTTAATCCTTGTCATGTCTTATAGTACATCACTATACCATTTTGGAGCTTTTTCGGGGACCCCTTTTTCATAAAACAATCTATGTGCCCCCCTTTGAGGGTACATGGCCATGCGCCCTAAGTTGGGGGCACATGGTCATACGTCCCTAGTTGGGGACACATGTGCCCCCGGTTTTTTACTTTGATTCCAACTCCAATTTCGATCAAAACATTGTCCGATCGGATTTATTGCCTAAGATTCATGTGCCCTAAGTAGGTGCCACATGTGCCCTCCTATGGGGGACATGGATTCCTTCGTATTGGCAACCCTGATCAGATTTCTGGATTTTAGCATACTTTCGGTCTATTTCCCATGTGCCCCCAGGGGAGGGTGCATTGCCCCAAAGAGGGCTCTAGGTGTTCACTCCGAAAATGGGTCTCAGGTTGGCACCTCGGAAGGGTAAGGAAAAGGTGGAATACTCTCACCTCGGTCTCACACTCACATTGATCATCAAACTTTCATTTCTTGGCATCGCTTGAGCACTGAAGACATAGTTCGGGTCGTATGAGAGTAGAATGAAAAAAATAAAATAAAATAAATCAGAAATATAAAAAAAGATGATGAAGTAGAAGTAGAAATGAAGAGTGGTTGCCAGGAATCGCAGGCTCCGATTTAAATGAAATAGAATGCGGATTAGACAAAAGAAGATTGTGTGTACCTAAGTGCAAGAAACGGGTGTGCGGGTTCAACTTTCTTCTTCTTTGGCCGGCCGATGAAGAAGAGTCATCCGCCGATGCTACCTTGATATATCTGTGTAACTAGAAGACAAGAAGACAAGAAACAAGTGAAAGAAGGATTAGAACTGAGTGAAATATAATAACTGTAAAGAAAATGGCATGAAAAATGGCAATCGGAAATAAACTCACCAATTTCGGGGTTAGCCCTAACCCCTTTTTAATTTTTTTATGATATATGAGATGATGCAAAACTAAATAAAAAGGATGCTAAAATATGACCAAAATTATGTGTTTGAAAAGTTAATAAAAACAATATGAGTGATTAAAGATAACACAACCCGGGGAAAGTGACAATCAAGTTAGACAAATTTTGTATATGCTGGCGTGACGCTGATGTAGAGACTGCAATAGACAACACTAATGCCAGAGTCAAATACCATTGGTTTCTATGGACAGATAACTTGGAGCATAAGAGTTTCTCTGTTGACTTCTTCTCCAAAATGTGCTTGAACATAATTGTAGAAATTTTTGAAGTGGATGAAAACTGCAAGCAAAACCAAATTGTGCAACCATGCTAAAACAATCACCAAAGACAATTCAGAAATCAGAGTGAACTCCTGTTCATTTAAAAATAAATAAGACTCACCGAGGGTAATTTAAGATGAGAAAAGTTTGCTTGAATCCTTTGATAAAAGGTTTGAATTTACCTGATAAATCTGATGTTGGAAGGTGAAGATCTGAGAACCATTGGTGCAATGTTGATAAAGAACGTGCTACAGGCACCACAGATGTCAGAATTTTATGATTCTTATTGGAGATGGAAGATAACTCACCAGGGTACCGCTTGTATGAGATGGCGTAAGCTGAATCTACTAAAAAGTGTATAAAAATTGACCGAGAAGACGATGGCAGAGAAGGATAGACTCTGGATCTATCTGCGCAACATTGGTGTAAAAGCTGCCATGAGCCGAAGAAATGTCATAATCGATCACTGTTTGTTTGACACGAAAGATAACTTTACAGGGAACACTTCTTCTGAAGGAAGATTGGCTAGAAAATGCTCAAGAAAATTTATGGCAGCTAGTGATAAGTGAAACAACATGATGGAGCATATATCAGCTTCTCTTTCACTTCGGGATGATTTTAGGGCATTGGTACGAAGAGAGGACAATTTGGGGATGTTGGGACGAGCCTAGGGCGGTTGGAGGACGAGGAGAGTAACCCTGAATTGTATCTCAATGGCCCAAATTTATAGAAGTAGACCAGTGCAAAACAAGGAAAGAAACTATACACACCCCCGGGTTGGGGGGGGGGCGCTAGCCGCGCACTCAACCCAAGGGTGTACAGGCCATGCCCTCACATTGAGGGCGCAGTGGTCATGCCCTCACCCTAAGCATGCGTCTAGCACTAATTTCCATTTTCACCAAAAGCTTCCAGAAATCTTTTAAAAATCAGATTTCTAAAATGGACATGTCCCCGGGTCGATAGCAAGATGAAAATGGTCATTTTCTAAGGTGGCACCTTCCAAAATGGGTTTAGAAAGTCAGAAAACAAGAAAAAAATTGGATTTCCATAACTGGACACACCCTTGGTCAGGGGGCACACAGGCTGCGCCCTCACATTGAGGGCACATAGACCATGCCCTCACCTTGAGGGCATGTAGACTGTGCCCCCGGTTCGAGGGCGCATTCAGTTCTCTCTCCTTCCCAAACCAACTTTGTGAGCAGTAACTTGCGAATGGGGCGTCCATTTTGACTCTCGTTTGTTACGTATGAAAAAGGACTTGCAAATTGTAGCTTTCTAAATTGGGAAACCAGATGGTACACATTCCAAGACTTTTGAATGGGACTGTAACTTCCAGTTTGTTCTTCTAATGGTGCTAAAGGCCCGAGCAGTGGTTCGAAACTCGAAAAAGCCGGTGATAACTTGGAAAACTTCAAAATGACTTAGAAAGTCGGCAACAACCCATACAACTTGGGTTGACAACCAGAAACAATGGGAGAAACCTAGAAAACTCAGAAAGGTGCTCAGAAAAGCTGAGAATGACTTGAAGAACTCGGAATAACCGAAAAAGTTGACGACAACCTGTCCAACTCGGGTTGACGATTGAAAACAATGAAAGGAACCTAGAAAACTTAGAGAGATGCTCAGAAGAGCTGGGGATGACCCAAAGTACTTGGAATAACCAAAAAAGTCTATGGCAACTCGTACAACTCGGGTTGATGATCGAAAATGACGAGAGGAACCTGGAAAACTTGGAGGGTTGCTCGAAAGAGCCAAGGATGACCCGAAGAACTCAGAATAACTGAAAAAGCCAATGGTAACCCATACGACTCAGGTTGACAACCGAAAATGACGGGAGAAACCTAGAAAACTTGGAGAGATCTAGAAAGACCAAAATTGTTTACCAAGTGACCTAGAGATGCCCAGTGGGGTTCTGTGATGACTATTTGGTCAGGAAAGGATGGGACAAATCCAGTATGCCCTGGCCCCCCCAGTACTGACTAGGATGACCCGACAGTAACCAGGAAACTCTAACTGTAAAAACATACAATGACTTGACAAAAGGACATGACACATTGGTCCTCACACGGCAAACATGGATTCAACTAGGGATCAGTAACTTGTCCTCATATTTCTAGTAAGCTCCATGGCTCATCCAAAAGGGTGGTTCAGTTTGATTTTAATGATCCAAAAGGGATGTTGTCAATGGAATATGAGTTTTAAACTCTAAATAAGGCCAAATTGGCATGTTTATAGCTTGCCTCATCTTGAGGACGGCTTTGCAAGAGAATAGTATGTAGCGTAGCGAAGTGAAATATAAAGAAATGTAGCGAAGTGAAGTGAATTTTAATGGAATGTAGTAGAGTGAAATAGTGATGGACTGAAAAGGTGGCATCATAGTGTAGATATAGACGTGCTCATTTACCAAATTTGACGAAGAGAATCTTCTCAATTTCTTTGGATCACTGTCACGTTTCATCAAGCCTTCCTACATCTGATTGGTAATAGATGTGCCATGGACACGACAGAGATAAATTAAAAGAGTAACCAACCCCAAATGTGGTGGGGAGTCCCCGAATCATGGGTTCATAGGTTCATCACCTGATCTTTGCGGTGTTCATGTATTGTGATGAGATAAAGTTTTAAAAGTGATTTGTTTTGTAAAATAAAAGAATACTTATCGAGCATATTTAGGCTCTCATATCCCTTTGAGTTTTACAAAAGACATGATTTGATTCAGAATGGAATAACTTTGAATTCCATATTGCAAATGTTAAAGCTTCAAGTAGCAGACTGTGAGGATAAATGGCAATGTAAGAGTTATAAAGAAAATGGAAGCCCATGGTGGGATAGAAAATGGGGGACTGCCACAATGGGATAAGTTGCAAGAAAGCGTTGTAGGAGGCCACAGTGGGATAGCGATGAAAGATGTTACATGACAAAAGGCGATTGTGATAGATGACAAATGCGGTGGGGAAAACGACATGGTGGGAAATTGAAAATATTAGAATTGCGATAAATGATGGGAAGAAGAGACCCTATGGGATTCAAAGGAAGTGATGACCATAGAGAGATGTAGAGATGATAAGTAAGAATGCAATGGAACTAATGCAAAACTATATGATGCATGCTGGGCTAAAAAGTCAAAAATTACTTAACAAAATAGTTGAAGATATAAATTGAACATCAGAGGTTAAGATACCCAGTCGGGAACCATCATCCTTTGATATTTAATTTTAGCTTATTCGTGAGCATAAAGAGTGACCTAACCGAGGTGGAGTTTGATGAAGGGGATTGTAGACACGCCAAATTGGCCTGATTCGGTGCCCCAGACTCCTATTCCATTGGCGATATCCTTTTTTAGACCGTTATTTGATCCAGATTACCTTGTGGCTATGAGCTAAGGACGTTGGTGGAGTCCCTTGTTAGCTGGGAATGAATCGACGATTTTCGAAAAAATCCATAACCTCCGAGTGAGAGCTGCACGTGAATCGTGAAAACACGAAGCTTGCTCAATGATCGACCTTGAATGGTTCATACTCGAAGGTCTCGGGAGTCCCACGTGTGTTCCACATTCAGGTTTTCCAAGAAGTCATTTCGGTAGGCGTTGGTCTATAACGGCTTTTCATTATGACTTTTTCAATCTGTACTGACACGGCTATCCTGGCCCACGTGTTAGGCCTTTCCGGTCATCACCGGGTCTTTTCGGGTCATCCGGGTCGATCCTAGCCAAATATTTTCATCAATTAGGGCCATACGGCCGTTTTGGTCGATTTTAGGGTTTCCCGACTTTTCCGAGCTTTGGTTCACGTTTACCAGGTTAACCTTGGAATTTTTGATGATTTCAGGTTTTTTGACCGTACCGAACTTATTCGGTCATCATTTTAAGTCATCCCGAGTTGACCCAAGATTCCTCAACCAGAACTGTGCCCTTTCGGATCTTCGCCATGGTTTTTGGCTTTCTGCGAGAGGGTAAACCGTAGAAAGCCCCGTGCGAATGTCTCGGGAGTCATGTCGGTTGGTTTACTGACTAGAGGAGGTGCGGTTGAAGGCCCTCTTTCCAATGCAACAAACAGGAGCCGAATCAGACATCTCGTTTGCAAGTTACAGGCCGCGGAACACGTGCACAGGAGAGAGAGTGTAATGCGCCCCCTCTCCCCTTGAAATGGTAGGGCGCACCCTGAGCACCCTCAGTCCGGGGGCGCGCCCTGTGTGTCCTCGCTGAAACGCGGGGGTGCGGTCTGTTTTCGGAAACTGGAAATTACCCTGATTAGCGCCTTCTAAATCAGATTTTGGAACGTTCCCTTCACTAATTATCGTTTATTTTGACCATAACCTCGGGTCGGGGTGCTTTCATCTTATCAAGTCCAAATTTTAGCAATTTATAGAAGGTTCCGGTGATTTTTAGCAATAAGACATGTAACGCGCCCCCGCCTTATTTGAAATAGGGGGAGCGCAGACCGCGCCCCCAGGGTGAGGGCCCTCACCTCCTTTGAAACACGAGGGCGCGGTCGGTCCAGTTTCTATATTTTGCACCAGTTTTCATTCTCTATATATTGAGGACCATTCTCAATGACCCAAAGTGGAACCCCCCGTGCCTAGCTCGTCTTGAGGTTGTCCAAGCTCTCTCCCAAAGTAGTCTCAACGTCCAAAGCCAGTCCGACATCGTGAGTTCGATTCTGAAGCGAAGGAGAAGCCCGATCCATGCGTTCTACAGCAACCAAAATTCATCGGCTTCTACAGAAAATTCAGGGCTTTTGCTGCAAAGTCTTCAATAGAATATTTGTTCCTCTCCTCGTTATCTTTCATCGGCAATCGGCAGCACTCAATTCTGACTTTTCGTCTGTCCGTGGCGATTGCTGCACTGGGGGAGTGCATCCAGGTTCTGCTCTTCCATATCCGTCCATTTTCGGTTTTTTTACAGACTTACACAGGTGGATTTCGGAGCGGTCATCAACACTAGATCTCTTCCTCTCTGAGCTATCCATCCATATAAACAAACGTCACTTGATTCTGACATCGGGGTCGTCCGTAGCATTTTCTGCACCAAAGTCGCACTAAAAGGGTGCAAGGCTACCCAAATCGGCCTTCATCAATCAACTTGGCTTCAACTCAAGCTAATACACTTCATAAGTTCTTCTTAACTCATTTCATTCAGTTTATTTACTATTTTAGAACATCTTTTAGTTCATTTGCATCATTTTTACATAATCAAAAACACAAAAAAGGGGTTAATCTAGGAGAGATTTGGCAGAAAGGAACATCTAGAGCAGAAAGAGGAGATTTTTTTAGTCGAGTTGGAAGAGTTAGACGAGGGTGAGAGGCCTTGGTTCGATGAGATTGCAAGGTATTGTCAAGATCAGTGATATCCAGCTGGATCCAATGCAAAAGAAAAGAAGGCCATCAGGAGAGTATCCCAAAGGTATACCATCCTAGGAGGGGTGCTCTATAAGAGGAGCTTGAGTGGAATTTTGCTGAGAAGCATTTATAAAGAAGAAGTATAATTGGTGCTTAAAGAAGCACATTCTGGGGTCTATGGGGGCCATATCAATGCTCAAGCTCTTGCCAAGAAAATCATCAAGCAGGGGTATTATTGGCCAACCCAAGAAGAGGATTGCTCCATCTTGTCCGGCACTGTCATTCTTGCCAACTCCATGCCGACAAGATCCATTCTCTCGCATCTTCCCTTCATCCGATTCATGCCCCATGGCCCTTCGCCATGTGGGCTTTCGATATCATTGGCCCTCAAAGTGATCTTAACTCTGAAGTCCTCTCTAAATCGTTCATCCTCATGGCTATAAAGTACTTCACCAAGTGGGTAGAAGCATAAGTGTTCGTGGAGATCAAGGCATCAACACTGTGCTCCTTCATCAAACGTAACATCATCGCTAGGTTTGGGATCCCCAGTGACATCATCACTGACAACGGACCACAATTTCTCTCTCAAGATTTGCACGATCTTTGCAACAGGTACCGCATTTTATTGCATCATTCATCTCCATACTACCCGCAAGACAATGGTCAAGCAAAAGCCACCAACAAAACCTTGATCAAAATTATTAAAAAAACATGTAAGCATAGCAAATTCGCAGACTGGCTAGATAAGCTTGTAGATGCCCTATGGGCTTATCATACTTCTGTACGGACCCCCACTGGTCAAACCCCGTATGCTCTTGCATATGGGATGGAAGCGGTGGTCCCATACGAAGTACTCCTTCCATCACTCCGAGTTCAACTCGATAGGGACATCCCTGTCGATGAGAGACAAGAATCTCTCCTTGCACAACTTGAACTCCTAGATGAAAGAAGGTTGGCCACCTCCGAGCATGCCCGAACTTATCAAAACAGATTGAAAAGGTTTTATCAAAAAGGGTGGTAGAGAGAAAGTTCAAAATCGGTGAGATGGTAGTCAAACGCATATTCATTAAGCCAGGTGGTCCCCACTCCAAGTTACAACCTAACTGGGAAGGGCATTTTGTTATCACTAAATAATATCCAGGCAATGCATATGAGCTTAGCAACGCCGATGGAGAAAATTTGAATCATCCATGGAATGGTGTTTACCTCAAAAAATATTTTCCTTAGAAAAAAATGGAGAATGTCTGGTATGATATTAAGTCATCGATCCAAGGGTGTTAGCTAGAAGTCAAGGATAGACATCACCCTGCACACGCAACACCTCCCAATCCCAGAATCCAGATAGCCCGACACTCGAAAGAGTCAAGGTAGCCCGACTGTGGGGCGCTATCCGCAGGTGAGTGGGAGCGTGTTGTCCCTGTCACCCGCAGGTTGGGCGGTGGGAGCAGGGGGTGCTGTCCACGGGGGGGGGGGGGGGGGGGGGGGGGGGGTAGGGGGTCTGTCCCGGTCGTCCGCGGGTAGGGCGTCGGGAGCACGCACGGGGTGCCGTCTCGCGGGGGGTGGTGGGCGGGGGGCGCCGGGAGTAGGGGGCATTGAGAGTTCTACCGGCGTTGGGCGGCTGTCCACAGGTGCTAGGAGCTCCGCTAGTGTCGGGCTCCGCCGGCCGAGGGGATGAAACCGAGGTTGGGGGGGTTGGGCGAGGCGGAGGGGGAGATGCAAGGCCGTGCATCTTTGGTTGTGAATGGAAGAAGGTCCTCCGGGTGGGGGGGGGAGCCGCAGGTCCTCTCTTCAAACCCAAAGGTCCATTCTATTTTTGACTTGAATGGAACAATTAGAAAGTTGATTGTGAATCTTGATCTGCAACTTTAAAGTGCAGATCTTGTGCTAATGACATACAGATCCTTTGTCTTTCCCACCTAAAATGGGGGTGGGAAGATGTAAGGCCGTGCAGGAGATGGCGGATGTTAGCTACCCCTCTATATGAAGGGATCAACCGATCGATAATAACATCCATATTGATATATATGGTTCATTATTCATACATGTTATTTGACATTATATACGATATGGAGGTTGTGAGATATTACGTTGTATTGACATGTATTGTGTGTCGTATAAGTTCTTTTGATTTTAAAGTCATAACCAAACACTACTGTCTAATTTTTAAAAATTGTGATAGTTTTGCCAAACACAAAATAGTTGGATTATTTTGATTTTAAAAATAAAAGTGAGAAGTCAAATAATCTTGATTTCAAAAACGATGTTATCTTAGAATTAAAAGTGCTACCAAACACCCTGTTATACTTTTTGCTTTTTTTCTACATTTTCTATTCCTAATTTTTATAAACTTTATCTTTCCTATCTCTACACTTTCTTTCTTGACTATTTATTTATACTTTCTCTCTCTACCCTCTCTATACTTTCTCTCTCTATCTTCTATACACTCTCTACTTTCTTTGTAGATTCACTATCTACTTTCTATAATTTTTTCTTTCTACTCTTTATTTATACTTTATCACTACTCTTTCTCTCTCTACGTTCTATACACTTTCCCTGTCAACTCTTTCTACACTTTTTCTTTCTACTTTTATACACCTTTTCTTTCTACACTTTTAATGCTTTCTCTCTTCTTTACACTCTCTTTCTACTTTCTATACACTTTCTCTCTCTCTCTCTCTCTCTCTCTCTCTCTCCACTTCTCTTTTATTTCTATACATTTTTTCTCTCCTATTTATACACTTTCTCTCTCTACTTTATATACACTCTATCTCTCTACTTTGTATACACTTTCTCTCTCTACTCTCTCCACTATCTACACATTTTCTCTCTACACCTGCTTTATATACACTTTCTCTCTCTCTACTTTTTATACACTTTCCCTTTTTGTTCTATTTACTTTCTACACTTTCTCTCCCTACTTTTTATACACTTTCCCTTTCTATTCTATTTTCTTTCTACACTTTCTCTCTCTACTTTATATATAATTTTCTTTCTACTCTCTCTACTTTCTACACACTCTCTATACTCTCTTTGTAGATTCTCTCTCTATTTTATATAAATTTCTCTCTCCACTCTCTTTACTTTCTATACACTCTCTATGTACTCTTTTTGTAGATTCTCTCTCTATTTTATATAATTTTCTCTCTCCACACTTTATTTATACTTTCTCCTATACCTTTTGTACACTTTCTACTTTCTAATCACTCTCTTTCTACTCTTGCTACACTTTTTCTCTATTTTCTATACACTTTCTCTTTCTACTTTTTTTAGATTTTCTCTCTACTTTCTATAAATTTCACATTCTACTCTTTATTTATACTTTCTCTTTCTACTATATGTACACTCTCTCTGTAATATCTATATGTTTTCTCTCTCTACAATTTTCTCTCTACTATCTATATATTTTCTCTTTCTACTCTATACAATTTCTTTCTCTACACTTTCTCTCTACTCTCTCTACACTTTCTCTTTCTAATATTTGTACTCTTTCTCTTCTACACTTTCTCTATGCACTTTCTCTCTCTGCACTTTTCTTTATACTATCTGTACACTTTCTCTCTCTACACTTTCTACACACTCTCTCTACATTTTCGCGCTCTACTATTTACATTTTCTCTCTCTACTCTCTATATTTATATTGTTTTTCTCTTCATTGTCTACACTTTTTCTTTCTACACTCTCTCCTATCTCATAGTTTTCTTTAAATAATAAATATATTTAAATATATATATATATGTATAATGGTGCCAATGTGTCGGGGTTGGTTGACCCAACCCAAGCCCATTTAAACCCAAGGCATTAAGTTCAAGCCCAAGTCTAATAGAAAAGTCCAATGGGCCTAAATATGAAGTCCCATGTCTAGCTAGCCATAAGCTACCCAATGGGCCTTTGGACCAACCCAATCTATTTGACATCCTACTCTACATTAATGACTAATGAAATTGGTCATTATTATCATACGAGGATATTTCGCATATAGTAGTCTATTCGAATTTTTGATGTCTCGTCTTAAAGATCATATGATTATGAATATTTAGATCACATACATATAGATGATTGATCTTATTATCATAATCTTATTATGATTCAAGAACATTCTTACGTTATCTGCATCTAAATAGTGCAGGTAATGAAAGATATGTCATTTATATTGAATACGATATTTCAAAAAATGTTTGATCATATCACATGTGATTTGCTTGTATATCACATAATTCTATTAATATATTGATATTAGAGACTAGATGTGTATCTCATGGTATTAAATATTAGATAAACATCTTATTATATCTGCAAAGAGTTACAGATGTTGACAAGTAGAAGAAAGTTTAGTAAAGAAGAGCATCTATAATATTACCTTTTAAGCTTCTCTCTAAGTCTTTATGTCATTGTTGTTGTAGGTAGATTGTTTAGAATAGGCCTTCCAATGATGGGGAATACCATATCTTATGCCCATGTTATCCACACTAGAAGCATATGTTATGGACTTTCGGGTAGGGTCCTTAGGCTTAACTTTTTCACAGTTGATCTTCATATTGGGTGTCTCATTCCTCTAATGGCATGCCAAGTCAATAGCAATCATTTTGGCTTTTTTCTTGATTCAGGCTTGCTCTACATCTAGTGGCTCTGAATGCATATGCAACCTAGGTATATCCAAATTACATCAAGCTAGTCTAATAGTGTCTTTCAACCCTTCCACAAAATTTTGAGCTCTTCACCTTTCGCTTCTACATACATCTGCCACATACTCTTTTATTTTTTAAAATCAAGCCACATACACTACAATTCCATCACTTTGTATTTGGAAGAACTCGCCTCCTCATTAGTCTTATGCATCCCAAGGTATATATTTTCTCACAAATCATTCTAAGTGATGTGGTCTAGTTGTCCTTAAAATTTATTTATAGGTGTGGCATGACACCATCCATAGGTTTTTTTGTATTAGAATTCAGGTAGCTACTCAGATTATTTCCTCTTGTGGGCACTTGGTGGTTTCAAATATTATTTATAGACATTTTCTTCTAGTTAGGGTTAGCTCGAGGTAGCTCTTCCCCGTAAAAATGAGAGATCTTATACTTTCGGTTTCTTTGACCCATTAGTACCCCTGAAGAGGGGCCCACAGTGGTGTGAGTTTAGTTTGAGTTGTAGTTGAGGTATTTCTTGATTGGCCTTGAGTAGGATGCCTAATTTTGGGGATACCTCTGGGCGTGTCGCTTGAGACGAGAGAACTATGTGCTCCTTCTTCAGGTGGTATCCAAGGGCTTCATTTCTTTTGAGAGTTAGTTTGTTAGGATTGCATTTTTTAACTTTTTTTTGTTTCTTGAGGTTACCATTTTCTGTAACCATAATTAGTCAATCCACAAGTTTACTATGATTTAGGGCCTATTTGATAATATTATCAAATATCTTTATTGTTATTAATTTTAAACTTAATATTAATTATAATCATCTAAAGATGTTTGACTAATAATATTAATTTTGAAATGTGTAATTTAAATAAAACATGTAATATATTATAAATGTCGATTTGTATCAATTTTGATATTGATACTGTATTACATGATACTCTAACGAAGTAAACCATTAATTTGATCTTGCATTATTTTGAAAATTTGCACCCTATGTCTCACTATTCTAACTTAGTATTTAACTAATGTAATGTATGTACGAGAATTTATGTTTTTTTTACCATTCATATAGTTTGTGTATGAAGTTCGATGTTTCTGACTCCCTCGCGTCGTCTTTTAAGCTTGTTTATGTATTTATGTTGGCAAACACTTGTATGCTTGACTCTTTCCTAGATCCCATAGATAACAATCAAAATTTCCATGGTTTCCTGTACGTAACTCTGTTGTTTCCGTAAAATCATATAAGGCATCTAAAACATTATATGCAACTAGCTCTCGTTGATTCAATCATCAAGTCCAGTGAAGCGATAGGAAGAAGTATCAATCTACAGATTCAAAATATATCTAATGGGGTGTTTGGTTGCATGATAATAAAGGTTTTTGTTTTAATTTTTAAAAATTGTAAGAAAACTTGTTAAAAGAGGTGTTTGGTAACCATGACAATTTTATGTTTTAAAAGTGATTTTCTTCTTAAACAAAAAAAGAGGATCTCACCTCTTTCTTTTTTCTTGTGGTCCCCCACTTTGTTTGGTCATGTGTGGTAGTTACTCTTTTTTGTAATCACATCCCTCCAAACATGATAATTTTATGTCATGAGTTGGTTCACTTTTTATTTTAATACAATTTTTTATCATGAAAGTGTACAAAAAATTATCATGCAACCAAACCCCCCATAAGCATATAAAATTGTCTCAAATCCTCATTTCATACTTACAATTAAGAAAAGGAAAAACTCCTTACATAAGAAAAACTGTGAAGAGGATCCATATAAAATTTCTTATTATAAATCCATAACAAATAATATTAAACAAATATTTTTCTCATATAAATAATATATTAAACTTAAAATTAGTCATGATAAGTTATTTTATTTTGATGCAATGTAATTTAACTTTTTGTGTTTCAAAAAATTTTAATTAAATTTTATTTATAGATAATAAATAATATGTGTTAAACAAATCAACAAAATTGAACAGAATAGGTTCACTATCAGTTTGGCCAAACTAATAGTAGAAATGCATGTCTTACAAGGTATTCATATCCAATATGATTTTTACATTGTTTGTAATATATTCTTAAATTAAATGACATTTTTTTTCATTACCAACAATATTAGATGAACATATTACGACGAAATCTTCATAAGTAAACATGATTAAATCATGACAATAATGAGATCAATTATATATCCAAAATTTTATAATATAGATGTTACTATTCATAAGATTCTTGGGATAATATATTAAGGATACAGATAAATTAATATATATGATGTCTTTTCATTTGATGATAATATGTATGAAGACACTGACATATATGTATATATACTCATTAGTAGAATGAGTTCATTAAAATAATTTAACTTAAAATTCTTCAATGATATTTTACCTAACTATCAATTAAAATTTTTTATCATCACGTTTATATAGTTAGACATTTAACATGAGTCACCAAAGATATCTTATTAAATATATCTTACGTTTTAGCTATTGACATACAAATCACTGATACGATTGTCGAGTACAATCAATGGATCGAACACATAGTACGATTGTCGAGTACAATCATAGTGTGTGTGTGTGTGTGTGTGTGTGTGTGTGTGTGTGTGTGTGTGTGTGTGTGTGTGTGTGAGAGAGAGAGAGAGAGAGAGAGAGAGAGAGAGAGAGAATTAATGATATTTTAAATCCCTTGTTAGAATAGAGAGGATGATTTGAAATGAGTTTTTCTATTGATCTAATTTTGGGTATGGGATTTTATAATGTTAGAATATTAAGGGGGTTTAATAGTTCATGATGTACTCTTGTCCAACAGAGGCAATGGATAGTTGAGGATTTATATATCTGTATGATAACTAATCATGTGAAGACTAAATGGAGATAAGATCATCCCTAAGATTATTTTGGACAATGGGGTGTGACTTATATCTTACATGATAGAAAGTATGATTAAATGTGCTATCTAATAATAGGTTTAATTTCAAAAATATGTTCCTTTAATAGTCCTTAAATCAAATAGACTATTGTCTCTGGTAAGTTACTTATAATAGAACTAATTCGTTAATATTGATGTATAAATATAATTTACAAGAATTGTGTGTTTATGTGAAAAATGTAATTTCTATAAATAATAGTAGTCGAGGCCAAACCTTCATAGCGATAGAAGTGTACCCTATACAACAATCATATATGATATGTTTCGACATTTCTAAAAATATTTCATTCAATTAAATAGATAACCTTCATTATTAGCTTTAATAGATGTATTCATCATAGTAAAGTCCTTAATCACATGTAATGATGATTAAATCATGATGAAATTAGGATAATAAGATTAATCATTTAAAGATAAGTGATCTAAATATTCTTAGTCAGAAGATCCTTGAGATAAGACATTAAAGATTCGGATAGACTAATGTATGTGATGTCTTTTTATATGATGCGAATGATCGATCTCATTAGTCATTAGTGTAGAGAAATTGAAATACACATATATGTGCTCATTAGTCAAATGAGTTTACTCCACTAATCAAATTAGAAATCATAGATGGTATCTTACCTAATTATTGATCAAAGTTTTCTATTATCACGATTGTACGGTTGAATCTTCAACCCAAGTTGTCCAAGATGCTTTGTTGGGTACATCTTGTGCTTTGACTATTGACTTATGAATCATCGATTCAATGGTCTAGTAAAGTGATAAATTTGGTACAAGGGAAAACCCGATAGAGGTAATTAAGTGGACAATAAGGGATCGTGAATGTCCTATGAGATAGTACTCTAAATCACTGGTCAAGGTAGAGAGAATAATTATAAAGAGATTTTTTCAATTGATTTAACACTAAGTATAAGATCTCACAAAGTCAGTATATTAAAAAGTTGACAGTCGATGACGTAATCCTATTCGACTGGGATATGGAATAGATGAAGCTTTATATCAATGAGGTAAATGATGATGGAAAGGCTCAATAGAGAAAAGATTATCCTCATAGTCATTTAAGATCATGAGATGTGGCTTGTACTCTTCATGATTAGTAAGCCATTAAATCTGTTATTAGATAAAAAATTTAATTTAATTAAATAAAATTATTATATTTTAATTAGGTCACAACTAAATAGACTATTGGGTTTAGTGAGTCACATACATAATGATTGATCTATAAGTATGGGGCATGGGCATAATTTATGCAGATTTTGAGTTTTTATAAAACTTTTAATTTCTATATAAATATAAGTGAATTTGGTCAAACTTTATCAAGCCAAGGGATACATTTTCATGGCCATCATCCTCCCACCTCCACACTTACTCTCTCTCTGGAGCAAGTTTTCCTATAGTGGAGCAAAATCCGGGAGGAGTCGAAAGGTTTGACATGTAGGAGAACCCATCTATGAAGGAAGTTCGTGTTGATACTATTAGAGATAGTACACTTTGATGCTTTGAAAAGTATGAGAATATCTTCTTTCTGAATCTCTAGTATGCATATTCGAACCCGTTTTAATCAAGATTCAAAATTTGTCATTTAATTATAATCAAGACAAAGATCAACAAGAACCTATAGGAATCTTCGTTACCATTGCACCAAATTTTATAAGGTGATTTCTTACATATAGGATAAGAGAGTCTAAGCTGGACCCCAACCACCTTCGACACCCTCTCTCACCTTGGAGACCACCAACACATGTTGGAACTTCATTTAGGATGAGTGAAAAGTCGAATGTGAAAGAAAATCTTTTTACAAAGGTAATTCTTGTGGAGACCACTAGAGATCGTGCACTTGTATGATTTGGTGAGTGTATATTGTCCTACACTTGTTCGCCTCTGATATTTAGGGATTTTTTAAATCCGACAAAGGTATATTTGATTATGTTCAAATCCAGATTTTTGTAACATTGTCCAATTCTAATTGAGACAATAACAATAAAATTCAAGGAATCAGAACTTCCACTTTGCATAGATTGACTTCTTATAATTGGGTTGATTAGATTCAACTCCATACCATTTTTGTTCAATTTTGATTTTAAAAGCTCTAAATTTGAATCGAATTGAACGGTTTACATCTCTAATTCTTAAGCTAAATTAAGCAAATAAGTTAACATCTAAACATCTGAGATATGTATCCAATTGAACATCTATATAAAGAACATCTAAACATATCTTGACATTTAAACAAAGAAGAAGAAGTAAGCATTTAAACAATCATTTAACACTTATAAATTTAGCTCAATTTAGCTACCTCTATAAGGATATCAAATGAATAGAGAAAGAGTGTCATCATCTCGATATTTAAGGGGAAAAGAGACGTACGATTGTGGAAACTTAAGAGTTATCAAGTTCATATGCCAGACTAGGAGCTGTGAGAGAAGATTATGGAGAAGAGACGGGAGTGTACTAAGATCTCATGAAATCAATTTGAATTTTTAGTTGGTAGATTGACTATAGAGGCCATCTTTCTAGTTGATCCTTAATGGACAAGTACAAAAATATGAAGAGAGATCTTTATATGGTTTTCCTTGATTTAGAAAAAATCTATGATTGAGTCTCAAGAGAGATTTTTTGGTGGGTGTTAGGAAAGAAAATAAAGCACATGAGTTCATTAACATTATCAGTGACATGTATGAGAGTGCGACTACCTAGATTTTCTATCCAGGAGGGGAGTCCAGAGCATTTCCGGTGTCAGTCCGTAATTCTCTCACTGTTGAAGTGTTGTACGTAATGAGAGCTATATACTCTAGTTTGACTCCACCGTTTAATAATAATTAAATGAAGGATTATATGGTAATTATAAAATCATGATAAGATGACATATTTATGAGCTAGAAATTTATTAAAAAAATAGTAGGATCTTTATTGTAACGAAATGGCAAATTGGCATTAGAGTATTCCCTTCCACCGAGTGCTGAGTCAAGACGAAATCTTTCGTTGGGCCCAAGTGACGGCTGTATCCCAGTATTGTTACAACACCGTTACACCAGCAATAGCAGAACGCTTCTCTTCCACCGACGAGAGAGAGAGGCAGCCGGTGCCACAGCTCCAAACTAGTGCACAGAGCAACCATCGCAGTCACTGTGCACCTCCTCCCGGTCGCTATCTTGTTCTCGACTCTCGACGAGAATACTGATATTGGCCTGCAGGGACCAAAGAGGGCCCCAGGGAATGGTGAGCGGCAGGATTTTGGCCGTCGGCAAGCACCCGCGGTCGAGGCGTTACCTCGTTGTGCTCTCCTGCATCGCACTCCTGGGCGTGGCTCTCATCGCCGATTTCCTTTGGGCATCCTCTTCCACCGCTATTGCCTCCCCCTACTTCTCTGTCGAGAAGGCCATTGGCCTCATCCCTCCCAGCATTGATCCGGTGAGGAAAATGGACAATTGCTTTCTGCTGTTTTTTGATTGTGCTTGTGTTGTATGCAGTTGTTCTCTCTTATGTCGAGAATCGTTGAGCCAAGCTGTGTGACCGTTTTGGTTTTGTCGTCACTTGTTTCCTCTTTGGATTTTTTCTGAAGTTCGTATCAGATCTTGTGACGACAATGCAGCTGCTCCGTTTTGGAAATTATTGATATTTTGGGATATTCGATCTAGTGGGATCAGGTTGCAGACTTATTGGGCTTGTGATATTGATGCCGTATCTGGCTTGTGGAAATGGTTAGAGCAGTGCAGTTGCCACTATATTCTGTGATTGTTTGTCCTAATTTTGTTGTGTCTATGTGGTTTTCAGAGTTTAAAATCTAAGGAAGGGAGTTCGGGAACCATGAAGCTGCCTTGGCGGACGGAAGAGAAGTCTGAGGGTGTGAAGCTGCCTCGGCCGAAGGAAGAGCTGAATGCCACTTTTGCTGATTTACCTGCACCACAGTTGGAATGGGAGAACATGGCGGAGGCACCCGTGCCCCGTCTGGATGGGTCAGCTGTGCAGATCAAGAATCTCTTTTATGTATTTGCTGGATACGGAACTATTGATTATGTATCTCTCTCTCTCTCTCTCATTCACACCCACACCCACACCCACAAATGCGCATTTGCTTTTCGTGGACTTAACTTACTAGTCACTAGAAATTAACACCTTGTATTTAGCCTGTAGGTCCTTGAGTATGTAGATTGAGAAATTTATTTTGAAATGCCTCGATCTGTTTAGGCCTTCTTTCTATTTTATTTCCCATAATCTTGAAGCCTCAGGATTGCTTGCCTTTGATGTTTAGAAACAACTAGATTTTTGTTGGTCTTGTATGAAACTTGAGTATTCAAGAAATTATTGGATTTGATCGATTGATATTGGTGTTCCTTTTTAACTTTTAAATATTGCAGGTACATTCGCATGTTGATATTTACAATTTTTCAGACAATACATGGGGAGGACGGTTTGATATGCCGAAAGAAATGGCACACTCACATCTAGGAGTAGCAAATGACGGAAGATATATTTATGTGATAAGTGGACAATATGGTCCCCAGTGCAGGGGCCCTACTTCCCTGAGCTTTGTACTGGATACAGAGACTAAGGAGTGGCACAATTTTCCCCCATTACCTGTCCCCAGGTGAATGCTTTGGCTTGTAAGAGTTTTTTGTCTTAATTTGTCTTCTACTTCTCTTTTTTTGGATTGCTTCACAATTGGCCAGTTATCTCTAGCCTGTTGATTGTAATGCTTTAGTTCTTGGATTATTTCTATGATCTTATCTAGATATGCCCCGGCAACCCAACTTTGGAGGGGCAGGCTCCATGTTATGGGTGGCAGCAAGGAGGACCGCCATGAGCCAGCAACAGAGCATTGGAGTCTGGGTGTAAAAGATGGTAAAGCATTGGATGAAGAGTGGCGGCTGGAGACACCGATACCACATGGTGGTCCCCACAGGTATCTTGTCAATCATTTGTTTGTAGATAATTATTTGTCTTACCAGGATATTAAATGATGTGGGATGGGATATGTAAGCATCAGAACTGGAGTAGATAAACTGAAAAGTTTCATAAAAGAACACCTTTATCTCCCGAAAGATCTCACGCATTGATTTCTTTAAAGCTGATGAATTTCCCTTACATACAGTTGCTGTCAAAGGGCATTTTCGTTGCCACCTGGTAGACAGTGGCATAATAGTTTCACCTCCCTTTCCCGGTGAAATGAATTTTATTTGGGCCAAGATCAGATGCCTGACTGGCCTCTGCTGAATAAAATCAACTTATTCTGTTGTAGTGGCTGAAACTTTATAACTGGGAAATGTCTCTTGAAGTAAGGAAATGTCTCTTGAAGTAAGAAACTTATTTGTGAAAAATGTCTGTTAAATTTTGGAGAGACACTGCACAATTTTACCACAAGGCTCTACAAATTTCAGAAAAAATGCTTTATCCAAAACTCGACTTATTTAAGACATTTATGAAACAACATTAGATACTTCTTATAAATTGTCTGTGCATTTCTCAAGTGTGTATTTCTTGCTACATTATTTTTTAGAAAGCTACTCCCATGTTCAAAGGTTATGTTTCGGGGTTTGGAAATGAATTCAGTGGACCACCCTTGATTAATATTGGAGCAAATATCAACTATATCGAAATTTAGTTTGATGCTGTGTTGATCAACACTAAGTCATCTTAGCGTTTGCTTTTCTCTGATTTTGGTGACTTCTGTAATTTATTGGTGTTGGCGTAAGTATACAGGAGTAGTATTTGGTTTTTTAAGAGTGTTTCCTGTGACTGGCATCCATGTTGTGAGGCTCTGAGAAACAAATGTCATTTCAGGTTGACAGTCCAATCTCAAGAGAACCATGCGGCCATAACTGGTGAAGCTACCGACATCAATGATATATGCACAGAAACCAAGACAGTCCATTCCAAGGTGCTGCAACATAAAAAGCATGGTGATATTGAAGCACAGTAGTTTGTGTAGCAAGTTGTGTGGGAGGTTGCTAGGCACGTGGGAGCCCTGCAGATGAGTTCATATATTATATAGGTTGTGTCTGGTCTTGAGCATGAAATTGGACTTCGGGACCCCATGCGCAAAATGGGGCCTTAAGGGACATGTGGGGTGCACAATACCATGCTATAATTTCCTCAAGTGCGGAGGGCGACTTGGTGGGTTTTCAGTGCTACGAGCTGCTCAGGCAATTTTGGAGCAAAGGTAGAGTTTTTGGCAGCGGCTACTGGGGAGGCGATGGCAACCTTTCTTGGGGTGGTGTCCTGGTCTCAGAGCACTTGGGTGCTTTGGGGCTGCAGGCAAGTCTGCTGTCGATTGCTGGGGTCACAGGGGGCACTCGGGCAATCAAGTGCTGGTGGGTTTGGTGGGTTGGGCCTCACAGTTGCCGGGTCCTCCATCAGTGGTCGGGGTTGTCTGGAGGTGGCTGTGACGGACCGCCAAAACCACTATGTGGTGATGGGCATCCTTGCTGCTGGGCCTTCCCTTGGCCAGAGGTCTTACAGTGCTGTGGTGGTGGAGGGGAGGGGTTGTTTAAGCAGTTCATGCGGGTGGGAGCAGAAGTAGGTCATGGAACTTGAAAGTGTGGGAGGTGCTTTGGCCGATACCACGTTACGTCCGACTGTAGAGATGGTCTTCATTGCCGGTGTTGTTGGGGCGTTGGTCACAAGGAATGATTCTACCTTGCCAGGAAGGAGATGGCTTGTGATGTGGCCAAGTGGTTAGACCATTGCCTGAAGCTATTAGAGTGGCATTCGGAAGTTTTGATGGAATTCGAGGTTCCATCCATATTCCTCTGTCTCGTGTTATGAGGGAAGTGTTTTTGACTTTCATAGTGCAAGTTGGTCTAGGTTTCAGGGGAGGAGAGCTTGACTAAGAATAGGGCATTGTTGGAGTTATTTCTAAAGACCAATTGGCCAGTGGATTGGAGTTGCTCCTGGTGGTTCTTTCTTTGTCAAAAACAATTCTTATAAGAATTGGCTTTGTTACGGTGATGACGACCGACCAGGCGCCAAGATCTAAACTAGTTATGAAGACCTAGCAGTACGTTGACTGTGCAATTGGCCGGCTAAGAAGTAAACTGGTAGACTATCATGTCAAGTTTATCCAGCCCGGGAAACAGCCCCAACTAGCGGGAGGACCGGGTACACATGGGTGATACCGAGATAGAACATTTCCGACTATCAATGTAACCGATCTATGTAGTTCAAGATGGAGAACTCTACTCACATCGACAGCGATTAATTGAACTAGTCAGATGATCTATTCACTCTCGACATGACAATCGAAGTATAATAAACAAGTAAGTGACGTCGGTTAAGAGATCATACCTCCACACCTAGGCGTGGGTGTCGGTTGCCGTCGGAGTCTTCAATTTGGCTGATCGCGATGCACGTTCACCCTCCGACAATCGTACCACCTCCTCGTAGCTCTTTATGGACCATTTGTCGAGTTGTCCAAGTCTCTGAGTTGTCTACCGTGCGAATGAGAACCTGTCGAAACAATGGGGGCTGCGGCTGGAGGGAGTGCTGGAGGGAGGAGGAGGGCTGCAGGAAGGGGAAAATAGTGCTAGAGTCCAAAGCTAACAAGTGGAGAGGTGAAGGGGCTAGGTCTGTCACTGAATGGGAGGGGCACACATGCCGGGTGAGGGGTAAAGAGTGGGGAACGGGAGCTCAGCAGCCAAAGGAGGTGCTGGGGTGGGGGAATCGGTCCAGACGGACTTGGCTGGAGGGCTATAAGTAGGGGGAGGGACTGGAGGAGAAAGAAAGGCCGTAGGGGGAGGTGGTTTCCGATTCTGGTCCGTCGGAATAAGGGGAACCGGGTAAGAAGGAAGGGGGGAGGGGTTTGCAGGGGTTGTGGTGGTTTGCTGGGGGGAAGATAGGTCTGAATGGACCTACTAAGAGTGCTGGAGGTAGGAGGGAAGACCGAGGGGAGGCCCGGGGAGGAAAATCGGAAGGGCTGTTCCGGTTGGTGCACTGGCGGAGAAGGGAGGAGATGGGGGAAGAAGGGAAGCCTACCGCGGGTGCTGGAGGTGCAGATAGGGCTGTTTCCACCAGAGAAGAGGGGGAGGAGCACTAGGAGGGGAGGCTGCTGCCGCCAGAAGGAGGGGGAAGGAAGCTGTTGCTGCCCTAGCGGGCTGCTTCCGTCACACTCAAGAGAGGGGATTGGGAGGGAGTGAAGAGAGGGGAATTACAAGATTGCCATCGTCCCTTTTTTCCATTTATTCCATCATAACATGAACTTACATGTGTGGGTATAAATAAACTAAGCCCATTACATGTATACCCTCAAAAGACACCTATTTTCTATATGCCTCCAACTCAAGTGTAAGATGTATATACATCCAAAACATATAGATCCTCAAAATACATATAAAATGTGTCTCAATAAATCCAAAATGAAGTGTGTGCTACACAAAATAAACAAAATAACATCTAATCGTTGATCCAAAGTGACACAATCGGTCGTCGATACCACCAGTAAACAAGGGCGGGGTCTAACCGGTCTTGTATGCGAGTGTCCTCACTATATGGTATTGCTAGGATTGTCTTCATGCAGGCCATAAACTTGCCAGGAGGATTATTTCTTTCAAACCTTGGGAGGAGAAGGGTTGGAGAGATCGGCTAGAGGGGAGCTCCAATCAGTGTCGATTAAGGTGTCGGGCTTGTCGATCTTTGCTTGGTTGGTGAATGTTATTTCCAGTATTCTATACTCTTTTGGGATGGTGTGTTTTGTTGATAGATCAAAATTTTGGTGGTCCTCTTCCAGTGCCATTGATATGCTAGTAGAGAGTAGGGTGGATTTCTCATAGGCCATTTCCATCCTGGTCTTCATTGGTGGAGAGTTATATTTAGTTTGTTTAAGCTAATATTTTAAGCCACCGTCAAGGTGCTAAGCTGTTTCTGCATCGGAAAAGTTATTGGAGGTAGGGATGTCAATGGTTATCGATTATTCGATTATCCGACTCGTTCGTTAGTTAATGAATAGTTAAAGGTTAGTTTAAATTTTCCGAATAAGCTATCCGTGTTCGTTTACCGATTAACCATTATGTTAGCGGATACGATCATAGATACACCATAAATCGAACCCAAAAACTGTTATTTGTATTTTTTAATTAATACATAATATAATAACTCACAATCTATGACATCTAAACATATATATGTCCCATCTAGGAAATCTTATTGTTTTTAACTCTCTGGTTCACCCTCCTCCCTAAGACCTCAACATTGGACAAGCCTTGCCATGATGTCTGAGATTGAT
The DNA here is from genome assembly GCA_036172225.1 of Cryptocoryne crispatula var. balansae. Lineage (NCBI taxonomy): Eukaryota > Viridiplantae > Streptophyta > Magnoliopsida > Alismatales > Araceae > Cryptocoryne > Cryptocoryne crispatula. The sequence continues at coordinate 16,874,524 of CM069934.1, forward strand.
GTTTTCTTCCTTTTCCGCTTCCTGACAGTGCAATCCACGTATACGATGATGGCTTCTTCCCCTCTCGTTGAATTTAACATCCCGGGAGAATTGCCATACTAGAGAAACTCATCAACTGTGTGATCAGCCGAATGGTCGATGATAACATAAAATAGAAATAGACACTACAATTCCACTAGAAGATATTTCACTTTTACTGCAGATCGACTATCTCATATTTTATGTTGGACATGTAATGTCTTAGATATGTAACTAAGTTTTTTTTTCTATCTCATGTTTTGTGTTGAGCATCTAATTATTTATTGTAGACTCAAAAATCATTTTTACTATAGACTTGTAAATCATTTTTTGTATCATGTTTTGTGTTAGATATATAATTAAGAATTTTCTTTTAGTACATTGCTATAAATAGATGCTTTTAAATGTAATATGTATTTTTTGTGTGTTTTCATCGGTAAAATTATTTTTACTTCTTTATTTTGCTGGATTGTATCATACATATGTTATCTCTTTATATATTCGATAACCATCCATTATCTGTCCATAAACCATTTTTAAGTGGATAAAACAATGCAGTTCGCGGATACACTCGATACCGATAGTTAACGAACAGTAAGTGGATACACTTTTTTCTTATAGGATACGGATACGGATAATACTATCATACGACCTGTATCCGACCCGTTGACATCCCTAATTGGAGGTGGCGTCGATTGGATCCCTTCTTTATTCAAAATTTGAACTGTTGCCATAAATAGGATGCTCGGATTCCTTGAAGAGATGTTGGCGCCTATTTTAGAAAGTTTGTGTTGCGACTAATCAGGTGAGGACAAAGGTGCATCTGGGCCTAGTCCTTAATGCTTTGGGTTTGATTGAGGCCTACTTTGCATATGATTCATTTAATTTGTGGTTGGTTCAATCGGCTCAACCCGATAAGCCTCTAGTTCTCCGAGAGCTGGCTCCTGTTCGTGGTCCATACGAGCTTGTCTGTGAGCTTGTTGTGCCAGTTCACAATCATTGTGCTTTTGGCCAAGTGAGTTCGGTCATTTCTAGCTATCTGTTGGACATAGTTCGTGGTTTGCATTCCGACCCCAAATATCTTTGGTTGGGCCAGTTGATATCAACTCCCTTTTTGTGGCGTTGGGTGCCCTTGTCTATTTTGTTAACAACTTAGTTCCGAAGGATGCAACAGGCTCGGTCAAAGATCATCATATCGAAATCGGTCCCAGGATTGATCAATGCCGATTGGATCCGACTCGGATCAGATCGATTCAAACTGATTCTTCGGGAGGATTCTCGATTCATAACTGGTTCGGATCGAGTTTTTTTTTTAAAACAAAAAAATCATGATAAATCTTATAAAAATTCAAGAGCACTAGTAAAAAATTTTAAAAATTGAAAATAACATTTAACATATATTCATGTGACTATCACTCTCTATGAGAAGTGGATATAAAACAATACCAATATGGATTTGAATAAATATAGAAAATTGTACAATTCATATGAAAAAATGATACTTTTCCATCACCACCATCTACAGTGTTGGCCTATATAGTCTTCATTATTATGATTTTCTGGAATACTCCATTGAGATTGGTCAGTCATGATTAACCTATACCCATATGAAAATAGTAACTTGGCCATCTAACTAAAATCATATACATTGTCTAATACTAAGTGGAGTTGAGGATGAATTACATAGTTCAAAATCTGAAGCGGGTTTTAGGTAATTTGCCACCGTGTGCTCATCAAAGAAACCCATCTGGTTCTAGCATTAACTTTTTCTACTTAAATGTTGGCGGTGACCCAGATCATTAAGTGTCATGCTCCACTTGGACGTGCACAAAAGATTTGGAACCACCTTCTCCTCTTTCATCTAAACCATCTTGATTTTGCTTTTGTGTACGTGGAATGAACTCTTCCTCTTAATCTAAGAAGGGTGTTTGGGTACTATTATCGGGACTCACAGGTCTTCGATGGGCAAGTAGCTTCTCTTCTTTCCCACTTCCTCTTCTTGCGTACCCTATCTAATATTGCATTGGTACATTTTCTTTAATGATTGAGTCCTTTAAATCTTTCTTTATTTCATGTACTCTTCTAGACAGTAAAAGGACCTAGAGCTATGGCTGGAGACTTTGGAGCTAGCTCTGAAGCTGTGGTATGAGGTGGATCCTACTAAACTAGAGTTGTACAAGGAATTTGAGTATCTTATTATTGCATTTGTTCATCATCATCCTTAATACGCTATCGAGCTCTTCTTTGGCCCATGCTTGATCATTAGGGTCAAACTCAGGAGTTGGTTCGGCATCCTTATCTTTCATCTATACTAATAGTGGATGTTCTTTTTGGAATAGGTATTTCAAGTCACTATCCTCCCTGACCACCTGTATTGTGCCTTTACTCATAAGGACTACATGCATTGTGCTTTTGCTCATAAAGACCATATGCAAATCTTGCTAACTGTTCTTCAGAAATTTTTTGTCGGTCCTTAATATTCTTGATTCTTAAATGCATATTGTAGTGGCAAAACATTAATTTGTCCAATCTCTCATTCTTCAGCCTGTTCTTTTTTTGTTATGTATTAGGCTAAAAATGCTCTAGCTTATCTCACATTGTGAAGAACTAGTGCTTTGACTCAACTCATACATCAAAAAGAGTGAGTTGATTCCATTTACTTCTATTGGATACTTGAATTCACCACTCAGTTATAAAAAAAGATAGATAGTATAGTAAGTGTGTAATCTAAGCACAAAAATTATTAACATAATTCAAATATAAGTCAACATATTAGGAGAAAATTTGTCATATGAATATTATAGATATAAATCTCCATAGAGTCCAATATGGTGCTTGTATGTTGTCATCTGAAATATGATATTAAATAAAAGTTAATTTATGGATGGCATTCGAAACACAATTACTCATAATCACTCATTTCAATTTCTGCTTCTATTTTATCTTACGAAGTCTGACATAAACATTATATCACTAACAACGTGCCTCATATAACCTTTGAGTAGTTGGATACTTGTCTGCCATATTGTACTCTTGAGTTTAAGAAATATCCTAGTAAAAGGGGAAGACAACCAACCATTAATGACATTTTACACATTAATCACAATGAAATGCATGAAATATAACACAAAAAACAAATACCAGCATCATGGATATCATGAGGAGTGTCTTATTCCATTTGTTATTTATTATCTTTCACCATTTCGTGTAACTCTTTAGATGTTTCTTTTTTATTTTTATCTTGACTTTGTCCATTGCATCATATAAGTATCCTATTTGATTTTTGTCATTTGAATCTACCAATTTAAGCATATGTATCAAGGATTCTATGACAGACAAGTAATACTGTACTCTTTCCCACCACCTATTGCCCTCAATAATGTGCTTTATCTTTGCGAGGATATCAAACTGGTTCATTCTACTATAAATGTTAGCTATGTCATCGATGTATGTTGATAAAAGTATAAATCATTTCTGGTCATGTCGATGTCTCAATAGGCTCTTTCATGCAAGAAAGTGCATGGCAAACTTTGTTAGACCAGGTCGCACTAGATCATGAACATTTGTATGTTCTCTCATAATATGCAATGTCGGATGTCTATGTATAAATAATGCCACTAACTGTCCTTGACTCACCAAGGTTCTGACAGATGGCTCCATTTCAATGTTCTCCAACATCAAGTCGATGAAATGTCAACATAGGGCATTCAAAACAAGTGTGGTTTTGTCTCCATTAGCTTCTTTCCTTCAGTATTGTAAGAAACTTTGACAAACTGAACAATATCGTCTTCGTCTATTTCCTCGACAATATCGTTTATGAGACTAAACACGTATACTACATTCTTGATTTTCCCAGATGCATTAACACATTTGAAAAATGTGGTGCCCTCATGACAATATATGAAAAAGTTGTCCATTTGTCACAGAACAACTCTCTCCTTTTATATTGCTTTGAATTTATCTATCTGCGTGGTCAACTCATCAACCTCATCATCCAACCCACCCTTATAGAAGTATTTTGAACTCAAGACTTTTAATTCTGGTCCAACCTCAGTGTTAGCATCTACCATCGTTTAAAAATATGAATTTTTTGGCCACATGTGCAGGGATCTGTACATCAAGTCAACATAAGATAATGTTATTAATATTTATTTTAAATTTTAAAAATATCAAGGGACATTTAAAAAAAGTGATTTACTGCATATGCCTACATGTAAAAACCATTATGTATATGCTTCACTATCATCTTTGTAGCCTCTGCTGAAGCCTTAACTCCTTTGAAGGTTTGCTTGATACCCCTTTGCCCTCGATCACTCTACTTACACATGGTAGTGTTTGTCGGCGGCCGAACTGACTGTTATCGACGGAATTTACTCTCTCAGCCCACTTGAGGTGTAGGGCGATCCACATCTAAATGTCTAGCCGAAGATCCTCATGCCTTCCTTCTTTTCTCATCTTCTCGGATTTGAGCCCTACTTGCATGCATAACTCTTCTCATCTGTGCCTCTTTATCATCGGAACTTGATGAAGACTCCTGAACTGCATGGCCAACTTTCTTTTTCTTCCTACTTATTCCACGAGATTTGTGTCTTGTTACTCGAGCAACTCATCGTGCAATTCTTATCTTTGCTCAATTCGGTTCTCCCTTTGTGATGTTCAACCAGTTAAGTATGCACTTATTTCTTCTTTGAGCTTTGTTGGTATCTTGTCATATTTTTTCACATTCCCATCCACCCCACCTGTGTTATTTGAGGCGATAGACATTTGCATTCATCTCCTTCTCACATTTACATTCATCTTCTTCTCATTGTCCGACACTTTTTTTACACACCAAAAAAAATTGATCAAAATCTAAAAAATATATATGACAATTAGACTCCTCCTATGGTCCCACCTACTCCCAACCCACCCCTTTTGACTGTGTAGTCATCCCCAGGGTGACTACAAAATAGTCATCCGAATTGACAATCTTCTCTACGGGTGACTATTTAGGGATTGGAGGACTCTGCCCATCCCTACAATCACCCTGAGGGGTGACTGATTCTCCCCCTGACGGGGATCGCGCAAGCGGGGGGGGGGTAGCCCACGCATGAGGGAGGGGGATCCTCACCCTCATTGTGAATTCTAAGGGGAGGGAGAGGAGGAGGGGAGAAAATATACCTCAAAAAGAGGATGAAAGCCTTTATCGGAAAGATCAACGGAGTGGAGCCAGGGAGCCCTAGAATCGTCGAGGAGAAGGGAATTGAGGTGGGGAATCGGGTCCAAAATCGGATTCTCAATACGATGTTCAATCCAAGGCCGATTCTCATGATCTAGGCCAATTTCAACGGTAATCGATCTTGTATGGGTTGTTCAAGCCATGATCAAGGCCGATCTGATTCAAGAATCGGTCAATTTGGATCAACCAATTCTGCAAACTATGGGCTCCATGGCAGAATCTGTACATGAACAAGAAGATTTGTTGGTTTGCGGGAATCTTTTTATATCTCTCAATGGCAAACTGCCTTCACACCTTGGTAACATTCTCTGCTTGGAGGCTCCTCTTGCAATCATTCCACAAGGCGACATAGATGGATCTTGGACAATTTCTGATCAGGTTCTAGCCTTTATAGGAAACCTTATCGGTTTGAGTTTTTTGGGGAGAGAAAGGACAATGAAAGATTTTTTTGACAACCTGAGAAAGGAGCTTTCATGCTTAGGAGAGCTCCACTTAAATAAAAGTCATATTAGTCAGAGAGTTGGTGTCAGATAGATGAAATATATTATAAACAATAGGATCATGCTGGAGAGTAGGAGGAGCGAGGGAAATGGTCTTTTCATTTATCCATCATTAGTTTGTTGGAATTGTAAGGGAATCACAAATAAGGAGAATATTAGAGAGCTGCATAATATAGTGGTAGTGAGGAAACCCGATGTGCTTCTCTTACAAGAGATTAAAGCGGGGTTTGATAACACTATGGAATCTAATACCATGAAAAGTGAAAGATTGGCAGGTTTTCTTTTGTGCCTGCTATAGGTAGAAAAAAGGATTTGGCTATTTTGTGGGACGAGAACAAGTTTTCGGTGATTGTTGTGTTCAAAGATAGACACTTGCGAGTGCTCAAATTCACTTCTGGAACTAACAAGCATTGGTTCCTTTGTAATGTCTATGGACTGGGTAATGAGGTAGACAAACCAAGTTTCTTTTCTGTGATGAGGGACTTGCAACTCTATTGATGAGGTCTGGTGCATTTGTGGTGATTTCAATACTGTGTTAAGTTGCAGGGGAGGCAAGGTCAAGGGAATTGGACTCAATAGATGTCTATCTTCTGGGTAAATGATTGTGGTCTCCTGGAATTTTCAAATTTCGGTATCAACTTTACGTGGTCGTGGCCTAATTCTAGATCTAAGTCTAAGCTGGATGGGTTCTTCGTTCCTTTCTCCTGGATTCAGGCTTTTAGAGTTTCTAAATGTTTTTATCTATCTTGGGTGGTTGTTGATCACATTGTTGTGGGAATGTCTTGCAGTAGTGCAGGCATGGAATGCCATCTCGCGAGATCTCGGTCTCGTCAAGGGGGCCGAGAAACGAGATTGCCGAGATCTCGTTCCAAGTAGCCTGGTCCAAAAAACAAATTTTTTCGGGAGGCTTTGCCCCCCTGATACCATAGTTGTTAAGGCGGGTGACAAGGCACTACTTGACCGGCGCCTTTTGGGAAGTCCCCCAAAACTTATACATAATACCAAAAAAATTCCTTTCCCCCCCTAACAACCCCCCACAAAGGGGCGTTGCCCCCTTGACCCTCGCGACTTGACCGCGCAGGTCGATCCGCGACTACTCTACGCCCCCCATTTATGATAGTGTAAACATATTAATATATCTCACTATCACTTATACTATCGCGGATAAAAATGTGCTACAAGTTTAATACCATATTAGTATTTAAATAATATTATATGCAAGATTAAATCTTTTAAAAGCACAAAGATCATTTTTTGGTATTGAGAGTACTTTGTAATTGTTCATTCACACAATTGATGTATAAATGTGTTGAATATTTTCATGTAAATTCATTGATGTACTCCTATCTTTATAAAATATTATGTTATGTTTCATACATATATACATTTTGATCCGAGATCTGATTTCTTGAGATTTTTTCGAGATCTTTTCGAGATCTCTTCTCTTTCACCCTCCCGAGACGAAGCCGAGATCCGAGATGGCAAACCTTGAGTGCAGGCAAGGTGCGTATAAAAATTTTTTGGTTTGAGTTAGCTTGGTGTAGAGAGGAGACGCTTTATGATTTGGTCAAAGGTTTGTGGAGCAAGCGGGTGATGTCATCAACTTCGGTCACTTGAGGACAAGTCCCCAACCTCAAACCTACCTTAAAAAATGGGACACATCATCATTCAAAACTTAAGTAAAGGATAAAAAGGACTAGCTTGCAAAAATTGGTAACTTAGAGAGAGGAGTAGGATCTTGTGAAGAAGACCTATACGGAATAAATTACAATGTTGGAAGAATATGATGTCTGCAGCAGGGCGTTGGGTATTATCTCGTAGTCTTGCAAAGCATTCCCTTGTATTATTTGTCAATTCTCAAATTACTTAGAGGCATTTATACAAAATTGGAAAACATCATATCTAATTTTTTTTTGGCTTGGTAATAATGACAGGGTCTACATTTCATCAAATGAGACCATGTTTGTAGACTGACTAAAGGAGGAGGCATGCGGCCTGTCCCTCATTGCTCTGTTGTCTAAATGTTTGTGGAAGCTGAATGTAAATATAGATGCTATCTAGGTGAAAATTGTGTATTCCAAATATGACATGGGAATTAACCAATCGTGGATCAGAGGTTGACAGAATTTCTTACATATGGAAAGGCATACTCTTTAATTGGGATCTATTCAAGTCTTCTTCATAGATTGTTACGGGGGATGAAGTGATTGCCATATCGGAATCGGTACTTGGATTGGTGGGTACTGATTTGATTTGGATCGGCTAATTTTGGCAGACTTTTAGGTATGAAAATTTTTATTTTTTTCATTGTAAAAATTTATAAAAATCACTAAAAATCATAAAAGAGTTTAAGGCTAGAGAATATATGTTAATGGCAATGACCATTCCAATAAACAAAGGTAACATGGTACAAATAATATATTGATATGCAATATAATGTAACAATATTATATATTTCTTTTACCAATATCCATGGAACTGGACCTTATACTTCTCATTCTTCAGATTCTCTTGGTCGCTCCATTGAAAGTTGTTAGTTATGATTGGCCTGTATCTATATGAAAATAATGAATCAACCATCCAACTAAAATCATACACAATGTCCTACGATAAAGTTGTGGTGGAATATATGGCTAGAAGTCTTCAAGAGGTTCTAGATAATTTTCTGCCATATACTGATAATAAAACCTCATTCAATTTTAATGCTTTTGCTATTCGAATATTGTCTTTAGCCTAAATCATGTCCCTGCCCCACTAGTATATACAATGTTCGAAGAACCTCCTCCACCTCCACCTCCACCTCCACCTTCATATTCATATGAACCTCCTACATTTTGTTGTTGTATTGGTGGAACTATGTTATTGAAGGCAATTGCCTCGGTCGTCTAGGTGATGAGACGAAGTGAGGTGGTTGTTTCTTGCCTCGCCTTGGACATTTTGCCTTAGGCGAGTGTCTCAACCACCTTGTCACCTAGGTGACCACCTCATGTGTTTCACATGCCTTATCCACCTCATTTGCTCACTTGACGCAGGACCTAAGCCTCCTGTAGAATCTAGACTTGCTATAGGTTAATATACATTTGACATTGAGAGTTTTGGATTTGAAATTTGGTTGGTGTAATTCTATTTGTTACAAAACATTGGATATTTTTAATCTTAGTTGATGTTAAGTAGTCTTATAATGTTGTTTATTGTTGCAATTTAAAATTTTTGTTGTTATTATGTTACAAATTAATTTAATGAAGTTTCTACATTTTTCAATTTTAAATTTATGTTATTTTTATGTTATAAAATTATGTAATATGTTTTGTGTTACTTATTGTTGCACTTTTAAAATTTTAGTATTGTTATTAAAATGTGCACTATTTCTATAATATTTTTAGTTTATTGATTCTATTTCACATTTCATAGATGTTGAATTATTTCTACTTATAGTTTTGAATCGCATATCTTAAGTTGATGTTATTAGGTTGTTTAAAATTTATGTTATTAAGTTGTTATAATTTCTAGTTTTAAATTGATGTTTTCGATCTATTTTATTTGAAATTATTCTTAATTGTTGTCACCTTTTTAAGATAGTTGTATTTTTTGTCATTTTATATTTTAATTTTGAATATATAATTTATAGTATACATATATATAAAATAATATAATATAAATATGCATAAAAAACTCTTCGCTTTAGGCACGCAAGGCACTTAGCTTAAGCGCTGTAGGTGAGGCAAGCCCCTCCTTGCGTTGGGCATCTCGCGTCTCAGATAACATAGAGGTGGAATAGATTCTTCCTTCTCCTCATCTTCTAAAGAGGGCATTTGTCTGCTTTTGATGGATCGACAAGTTCTCGCATGATTTCCAATTTTCTTTTTGTTTGCTACGATTTCAACTTGTGACGAAGAACTCTCAATCCTCTTGCCACGTTGATAGACCTTTTTCAATGCACTGAATCACCCCAAATTACTTGCAATAGTCTTCATTCTCTGAGGGGTTGTTTGTCATGATGGGGTTGGGGTTGGAGCTGAGGTTGGAGCTAGAGCTGGGATGGAGCTAAAGTAGTAGGGACTTTCTCTTCCATCTCTTCATCTTGAGGTTGAATGTTATCTAGTTTCTCTTTTACCTATTTACAATCCTCAGGATCAGATTCCGGGGGTGCTTTGCTTTCTTTCTTCTTTTACCCATATAGCAAGTGGGCACTTCTCTTAGATCAGATAGCCCACGTCAATGCCTTTAGTAATTCATTGATGTACTTGTGTTTTAGCTCTTTTTTCATATATTCCACCAACAAATCTTGCGAATCTTTCTTTTGTAAATTTTTGGCTGCTTTAAATGTTTTTTATCTCCAGTTGCATGTTGTAATGACATAACACAAATTTCTCCAACTCATAAAATATTAATATATTCTTTTTTTGGGTATGGGATAGGCTAAATGTACTCAAGTTTCTCTCGTGTTGGGAGGAATTTGTACTCTGACTCAGAATGTGAATCGTGCGAGTGGATTTCATCCACTTCTTATATTAACTTGTATGCACCACTCAACTGTAAGAAAGAATAATAGATAATGATGTGTCGGCACTGAAAAATTTTAAAAAAAAGGGAGAGGGAGTGCACAAAGTAGTTAGCGGAATATGAAGCCACGTAGCTCCTGTCGAGATTGGAATGGCCGCTTTTGTTAGACTCCCTCCGATCATGGGATTCTCTCAAAAAATATCAAGATAGGATCGTGAAGCTAATCAAAGTGTCTCGGATCCACCTAAGCTCCCACGGTAAGGGGATCAACTCCCGACTGATTTCTATGTCAAGAAAGATCCCTCTCCGTATTGAACTCTACCAAAGGGAGAAGTTCTGTAAAACTCCACTAAATGAGGCTGGCGAGGCCGTGAAAAGAGGGAAATCAATACCAAATATCTTGGCAAGCCAACGAGTCCGTCTCAAAACAGGATTCTCTGTTCGGAAGGTCTCCCGATGGCATAAGGAAGGGAGAGTCACCTCCTCGGTTCCGTCTCAAGGCGGGATGCTCTCTTTTCGGAAGGATTCCGACTCCGTAAAGAAGAGCGAGACCCTATATAAACGTGGTGATGGGCCGCGATGACGTCGGGAGGGGGGAGGAGAACAAAAAAAAAAGAAAAAAAGGGAGAGGACATAGAGAGATCGGAGAAGGTCCGAAAGAGAGAGAGAGGAAAAGGGAGGAGAGCCGGAGGAATTACAGCAACATCGGGATCTCCTTCACGCAATGCCTCCGGTTCCATCTTATTCTCCTTCCCACGGCACCGTCGAAGCCATCTTCTTCTTCCGCTCAAGCCGTCGAGTCCTGTTCCACCTACAGACAGCACCGTCGGAGCCATCCTCCTCTTGACACAGTGCCGTTGAGCCCTTTTCTCCTTCCGGCGTGTCGCAAGTAGACCGTCGCGATCCGCCATCCGGCAGTGGCTGTCGCCTCTGCAGGTTGCTGAGGACACCGTCATGACCCAGATATCCCTCTGGCGTCGGCATTGGGAGCATCTGCTTCCTCAGCCGAACGGGCGAGAGCTCCCCCAAGTCCTTTTCCATCACCGGCTTCCGCTCCGTCGTGACCGAGCAGTAGGCAAAGGTACCGTCGGGCGAACAGCGCCCCGGCAAAACAGTGTCCCGGGGTTTATTTTTCCCGAGACTTTGATCCACGCTGGCTGGTGGGGCCCACCCGGGGAGGAGGTTAAAAAAAAAGAAATGGAAAGGGGAGCCCCATGAGAGGCAGCCGCAGGTGATAGGCCGTGGAGGATGAAGGCCCAATAGTCTGGAGTGAACAGTGCCTGCATGAAAATCTAATTAATTCTTTTTAAAACAAATCATCAACTTAAAATAAATAAAATGTACTAATTAAGTAAACAAATCGAGTCGAGCATCTGGCTGGCTAAAAACCCACCACATAGTCTCGGCATAACTTAAAAGAATCAAAATTATGAAAAGTAATGGGCTGACTTTAAGCACGCCCCTTGACCTATAAAAAAAGGATAAATAAAATAAATAATGAACAAAAATTAAATAAAAATTCACTGAGTTATTTTCACAAACCGAGGTGAGTATTCAGCCGGCTAAAAACCCGCCACATAGTAAGTCTTGACTAAACTTAAAAGAATTTGTGAGTCGGTTCTAAACCTTCCCCTTGATTTTTTTTTAAGGTAGACATACAAAGGTCTAGTAAAAAGACCACAATGTCTTACCATGCCCCAAGAAGGAGTCATTTAGCCATGGAAAGGTTGTGCATGATCAGCATGCCGACAAGCCAAGCCATTAGTTGATGCCATTCTCCAACCATGAGATGAGTCCCCACAAGCTTATCAAAAGCCGTGTGTGCTCAATCTCAAATCAGTGAGAGGAATACCTATAAGTCTATCAAAGACCGGGTGTTTTCTATCTCAAATTGATCAAACAAATTCCATGTTCATCAAGGACTCAAAGGGATCTATTTTCAGGTCATTCAAGTTGTAAATCATGTCTCGGATTGAGCAAAAAATAATGAGAAGCTCATGTTCGCTGCACAGTTATTGTTCAACAGAGGATTAATAGCGTGCTAAACTTGACGGAATGCAAAAATAAAAGAGGGAATATAAAATCTCAAATGAACATAAACCAAATCCTTAAGACCAATGTTGACTGTCAACAGTTTCTGCTCCCAGGATTCCGAATGTTGGAAATCTGTGAAGAATTCAGAGATCCGAAGACAGCAGAATATGGGGACACCAATTAAACTCAAACCCAAATATTCAACTGAAAAAAAAAACCAATAGAATCTCAAAGCTGAATGTTTAGTCATAATCCAAACAAATCTGCAATCTGGAGGTTCTAAATAGATCAAACCAAGTCAAATCTAATTCAAGTGATATACATCTAAATCAAACCTCAATTAAACTAAAAAAATAGATCATTAAGATATCAAATCCGCAAAGTCCATATAATTTAAACCAAAATCTGAAATTTGTACAAAATCAATACATTTCAAAAATCTGTAAGGTTCAAAGGAATCGAAAATACTTACAAACTTCAGGTTCGGTTAAATTTGCAAACAGAAACCCAAGTTGGTTTAAATCAAATGAAACATGATCTTAAAAAGAGACTTCCAAATGAATCAAATCAAACTAAAAGAATACACATTTAAATCACAATCAACACATAAAAGATATAATCAAATCCAAGCCGATTCTGACAACAAACATCCAAATCAAATCTTCCTCAAATCAATCAAACCTAAATCAGTTCATATGATCTGAATAAATCTGAAATATGTAAGTTAATGAATAAGTAACAAATTGTAATCAACTCATCAAATCCAAAGATAAAACAATCAGTCAAATATCAAAACAGATTTAATTTCCTCAAATCAAATTCAATCCACTCTCAATCAAACAAATCCAATTCAAACCAAGTTAAACCAATCAGAAACCAGTAAGAAAGTCCAATTCTACAAACCAAATACCAAACAAACTCAAATTAATTTTAATTAAACAAATCAATTTACTAAATTAAGCTTAAACCAAGTTTAAATCAATAAATAAATTCAAATTGAATCAAACTTAAACCTATTAGCAAATTAAACTCTAAATTAATTTAATCCATTCAGATCAAATTCAACATAATTTCAACCAACAAATTTAATTCAAATCAATTTTAAATCAAATCTAACTCAAGATCTCCCAAATCAAACTCAAATTCAAATCAATGTTAACTTAAACAAATTCATGACAGAACCCCAAATCAATTCACATGAACCTGAAACTTGCAAGATTCAATTGAATTTCAACCGACAGTAAGCTAAATTAAGTTAATTCCAATCAAATTCTAATCAAATTCTAATCAAATCAATAAGCAACTCAAATAAATTGATTCAATTAAGATGAATTTAAACAGATGAGAAAATCTAACTTCAACCCAAACCAAAAGCAAGTAACAAATCAAATTCAACCAATCAAGTTCAACTCAAACTAAATTCAAAACAAATTCAAAACAAATTAAATGCTTGCATTCCATCAAGTTCATGGGGCTGTTTCGTACTGTGTGTGTGAATGTTTATTTTGGTGTGGATGTATGTTCTTCTACTTCAATGAGTTGCTATGACGGATAATCAAGAGTATTTGAGCATTCTCGATGTAATTAATGTCAGATCTTCGCACCATCCGATGGGGAGAGGTCAAAAATCAATTTTCAAAGAACCTAACAACCTCAACTTACAATTTTATATATATCATCGACCCTAGTTAGTACTTTTATAAAATACCATCTATTTTTCTAAAAAGTCAATGCTATGGTCACATAAGTTCAAATCAAAAAGGAAAATGAATTTCTAAGACATTCTTTTAAAGAAAATTTTGATGTTACATCATGATGGTACTCTCACAATAATATAAAAGAAGCATGGTGGTGGAATGATGAAGTGTAAAGAGTAGCGAAGAGCAAGAGGGAGTGGTTTAAGAAATTGCCCAACTATAGCACTGGCGAGGCCTTTGAACAATATAAGAAAGTGAAGAGCGTGGCGAAAGGTGCAGTTAGACGAGCCAAGGGGTCTACTTGTAACAAGTTATATGACTAATTGGGCACAAAGGAAGGTGAGAAAAATATTTATTAATTGGCCAGATTAAGGGAGAGGAGATCTCGGGATTTAGGACGGGTTCGGTGTATTAAAGACATGGAGGGGAGGGTGTTAACCCAAGACGAGGAATGCCTTGGCAAGTTTAATGGAGCTAGAGGAGGACCTAGGGCAAGGGTCTGAGTCCTCTCAAAAAATTACCCCTCTAGAAGTGCACTTAACACTAGGAAGAATGGGAATCTCAAAATTATGTGGTCCCGATAACATCCCAATTAAAGTCTGGAAGTGTCTAGGTGAATAAGGAGTGGAGTGGCTAACTCTTCTATTTAATAAAAATAGTTACTTTTGGAAGAATGTCAAATGAATGAAGAAAGAGCATCATCATCCTGGTATTTAAGGGTAAAAGGGATGTACAGGATTGCGGAAACTATAGAGGTATCAAGTTAATGATCCAAACTATGAAGTTGTGGGAGAAGGTTATAGAGACGAGACTCTGAGATTGTACTAAGATCTCGAAAAACCAATTTGGATTCATGCCAGGTAGATCGACTATTGAGGCCATCTTTCTAGTCAGATCCTTAATGGAGAAATATATAGACTTAAAGAGAGATCTTTATATGGTTTTCATTGATTTTGAAAAAGCATATGACTGTGTTTCAAGAGAAGTTCTGTGGTGGATGTTAAGAAAGAATATGGTGCCCAGTGGATTCGTTAACATCATTAAAGACGTACAAAGATGCGACTATCCATGTTTCATCTCTAGGAGGGGAGTCAGGAGCCTTCCCAGTATTAGTGGGGCTACACCAAGGGTCTGTGCTTAGCCCATATCTTTTTGTCTTAGTCTTGGATGAAATAACTAAATATATACAAGAGAGTTTACCTTAGTGTATGTTGTTCGTAGATGATGTTGTTTTGATTGATGAGACTCGATATGGCATAAATAGAAAACTTGAAAGATGGAGAACTGAGTTAGAAGCCAAGAGGTTCAAAATTAGCAAGACGAAGATAGAGTATATGCATTTCAGATTTAGCGAAATCCCAATAGTTGAAGAGACTAAAGTAACCTTAGGCGAAAAGATCCTTGCACCAAGTACCCAATTTAAATATTTGGGTTCAATCTTACACATGGACAGGGAATGTGACGAGGATGTCAGCTATAGGATTAAAGCGGGATTGCTGAAATGTAGACAGACGGCAGGGATACTTTGCGACCATAAAATCTTTCAAAAATTAAAAGAAAAATTCTATCACACGGCTATAAGACTCGCAATGTTGTATGGTAGTGAATGCTGGGTAACTAAAAAGAAACATATTACCAAATTGAGTGTAGTTGAAATGTGGATGTTACGGTGTATGTGTGCCCACACACTGATGAATAGAATTTGTAGCAAAGGTATTAGGGACAAAGTGAGAGTTGCGAGAATCAAGGATGTAGTAAAGGAGATAAGACTTCGTTGGTTTGGGCATATTAGACGGCGTCCTCTTAAGGCACCTGCCGGACAAGTTGAGGCTCTGGTGTTGTCAGCATGGAAGAGACGAAGAGGTAGACCAAAATTAACTTGACATAGACGTATCCAATATCACTTGAAGAATTTAGGAATAAGTGAGGAATTAGCGAATGATCATGTAGAATGGAAAAGACGAATCTGTAGTCGATCCCAATTATTTTGGGATTAAGGTTTTGAGTTTAAGTTTGACCTGCATGCAAAAACCACTTCACCATATGTCTTATTACTCTCGTTGTAGTTATTCTTGTTACCTTCATCTCTTTCATTGCCTGCCGAATAGTCCTCTGTAAAGCATTTTGTTTCCTAAACAAATACTCATCTCCTCTTATTATTGTTGAGGCCGGGCATGTCGACTCAGATTGATGATATACCTCCTTTCTTTCTCTCATACCTACACCCTCACTGGGTGAAGGTCATGGAGAATGTGATCGACGAGAGGCAGGGTCAACTCTATACTCTCCTACTCCCCTCTTCCTCTCCTCATCCTCCTTTTGTGCATGTTTGCTTGCATCCCTAGCTTTTCTTAGTTCAACGTCTGTGGATGAGTCGTCACTCTCAGGTTTAGTCTCATGCTCAGCTCTTGCCTTCTCTTTCTCTTTAAATTATGACATCACTTTCTTTTTCCTCCCTAAAAGTTCATCATGCAAATTCTTTCTTTACTTGATCCTGATCTCTCTTTGTGAGATAACCTCTAATGTCTTTCCTAATCTTCTTAGGCACCTTATCACATTTTTTAACATTGCTGCCAATCCAACATTATATTGCTTCAGTTGGTACACTTCTCCATTCATCTTTTTCTCATATCACTTACACTTCATTCTTTTCTTGGTCATATCCACCATATGTCCATGTTTTCACTCAATATCATGTACTGCCGCTACGGAAACATCGTTTTCACCATGCTCAGCCATTGGTTGTAATTATAAGTAAATAAAAATCAATTAAAAGATTAAATAACCAAGTTAAAAATTAAAATAATTAAATTAAATAGGAGTAGGGGCTTTTTGGATGTGACTGGGAAGAGAATAAGGGGTTGTTCAACTATTTAGGGAGTTGATGGAAATTGAACAATAGTTGTTTGGGCTGTTTAGGGAATCAACAAAAATCGAACAGCCCTCTAAAGAGTTGTTCAACAGTTTGACCTTATGACAAAGTGAACGGGCACAGGGGGATGGTGATAGGGGACTCTAAACACGTTTTTAGGGGACTCTGGTGGAAGAAAACTCATAAAAGACTTGAAATGATGGATCGTCCAAGAAGAATTGCCACCGAAGACACCACACATCGTTGGAATCGTCGACATAATTGTTATCGGAAGAGCTGGATCACCAAAATTGCTTGGATTGGTGATGAAATCATTGGATCACCCACAAAATCATTGGATCACCTAGTTTGCCCATAAAATGGCCTAGATTGCCGTAAAATCACTTGCGGGCCGTCAAAATCGGCTTCTCAACATTGGAATCACCAAAAATCATGAGCCCTAGGTGTACGCAAGTTTGAATTGGCCCCTTAGGGCTGATATCGGGTCTAGATCAGCCCGATATTGATCCACTGTTGGGACTTAAGTTGTTTTGATGAAATTGGTTGGATTGATCGATTCAGAGTCAAACTCGATCGAATCGGATCTATTTAGGTTGATTCGACCGATTCCTCCGGAATTTCATTTCGAATCAGTCATTCTGGCTAGAATTGGATCAAGATCGACCGATCTGATTCATAAATCAACAGATTCTGATTCGATCTGGCTAATTCCATAATTAATGGTCCTCATCATCTTTCAACAAAGTTGAAGTGATGTCGAGCAAGCCATCCTTGAAGCACATGGCTATTTGCCAAGATCGGTCTCTCATATCCAATTGGAATAAGAAAATGATAATGCCAAGACAAAGTCCAACTTTACTACCCCCAACGTGTGCAAAGCACCGTGAGAGAACTTGATGCAGGACAGAAAAGGAGACGTCGCCATCCCGACGTGCGTCGGTGGGCCCACAACGGGCCGACCGGGCAGGTACCGGGATGAAGACTGCCAAACGGAGTTGATGGGCGCTGAACCGAACCAAAACCAAGCTGAACCAGCTTGATGGGTGTTGAACCGACCACAGACAGCGCTGAACCGTGACGAACTAGGCTGAAAACCACTGAAGAGGGGTTAAAACCCACTGAACCGGACCCTACGGCCGCTGAACCGGGCCCACAAGTGTTGAACCGGTCCGAAATGACCTGAACCAACTTGAACCAGTCCGAAATGACCTGAACCGGCCGGTTTATAGCTTGAACCGGCTTTTGAAGCGTCGAACCGACATTGAACCAGCGGCCGACTCGAGTCTGGGCACTGAACCGGCGGGCTGGCCTGTCGGCGGGGCGAACCGGTGCGCAGGCCAGCCAGACGAAGGCGACCAGGCACACGACTAATCCCCCCGGGGGGGGGTCGAGGCGGTCGGCGGAGTGGCGAACCCCGGGTGGTCGAGGCGTGCCGCCGGGAGCCCGCTGGAGAAGAGAGAGAGAGAGTCTGTGGGTTGTGGCGGCTCCTTGGTGCCCCCGAGGGTTAAAGAGGGAGCGGGGCTCCTTGTCTCGTTCGCGACGAGGGTTCTGGCAGCCTTAAGAGCCGAGAACGGAGGGGATGGTTCCTTGTGAGGCATCCAAGGGCTCGTACAACACCGCCTGATCCCTCCTCTCCTCTTTTTTCCTTCATCGTCATCGGCTCGGCTTGTTGGAAACAGGGTTGCTCGCTGGTCTTCGACGGTCAATGGGAGACGGGGCTGGGTACGGGCTCGCGGCAGCTATTAGGAGGAAAAGGGGGTTTTGGGAGGCTCCGTAAGGGGCCAATAGGACTTGTGGGAGAGGCTTATGGGGGGAACGGGAGCTGCATAGTGTGTGAGGGGTGATTTAGGGTCGCGTGGTGCGGATGGGACCGAAATGGGGGTCTGTTGCAGGGTTTCCAGTTTGGTAGGGGGTCGCAAGGGTGCCTTCAGTAGGGGAAGGGGACCATAGAGGTGAGGGTAGGAGGTGGGGAAGGTCCGGATGGGCCTAGAGTAGGATCTCGGAGATGTCGACGGAGGTCGAAAACTTGATTGGAACAGGAAAAGGGGAACCGGACCTAGCTCCGAAGGTGGGGATGAACACTAGGAGGGGAAGGGAAGGACGAGGAGCACCCGGAGGTGAGGGAACGATGCCGACGTCATAGGTGGGGAAGGGGGAAAACGGGAGGAGCTTCTCTTCTTGCTTTAAACATCCATCTTTTCTATTCACTAGGTTTGAGCTCTTTAAATAGAGCTGGACATTACAAGATGGACTCCTAAAAAGCCTAATTACATATATGTCCTCTAGAGGACTAAAATAAAAGGCTCTAAATACTTAAATAAAAATGCATAAAAATAAAATCTAACACTACAAAATAACAGAAATAACTGCGTCGTCTCCTCAAGACTCGGAAGACGCCGTCTCCGGACAAATGTTTGATCTAGACTGTACCGATTCCCATCAAAACTACAACAAGAGAAGGTCAGAATCTGACCTCAAACGGAAAAGTATGATGTTCACCAACCAATAGGCAAATTACCCAGACTCAAGTTGGCAATATTATCTTACCAACCAAGTGGGGGGGGGTATGAAACCTTGTTTTTGACATGAAAAATATAAACATATGTATGGTTAAAATTTTATTTGATTTCAATTTATTTGGGAAAGTGAATTTTTGTTTTTTTGGTTAACATAAACTATTATGAAAACATATGATATCTCGTACAAGTATTAGCTAAAATATATGATATACATGAAACTATGTTGGTGGCACAAAAAATGTTATTGAATTGGGATTATATTAAATCCAAACCCCATAGAGCCACCATGGTCAAATTTCAGATATAGGTCATAAATTCGGATCCACTTCAATGTCTATCCATGGGGAAATAACCCAAATGTGTTGCTTATTGGATAGCCCACATGTCATGTTAGTAATGGGTTCAATTTCATTGCATGATAGGTTTTTTTGCTCTAAATCTAATAAAGAAACTTTATATGCTATTTTCGCAGCCCACTATTTGCATTCTGGGTTGATTTAAATGAGAAATAGGCCCACTTTATATATCAAATTCTCATCCCACGTATACCCTCACCTATGGGCTATGTTTGTATACTAAGATGGCTTGTTTACATGTTGAAAAACATCCTACTAAGTAGCTTCTTGTGCGGCAAATATTTATCCTAAAAGATAGGATCCAATGGCTACCTAATCACCTTTTGATATATCTCAAATAAATGAGTCACTTGGTCAAGATCTGCTGGCTGCCCGATGGCATGAATACCTAGTCAAAATTGTCCACCGTAGGCTCCTAAATATAAGGATATGCCATCCTTATATTTTGAGCCTTTACACTTTTGGAGAGGAGATTGCCAAGGTGCCTGAACAGAAGTATGGGATTTTAGGGAAAGGAAATTTGATGCGGACAAAGGGATAGGGCCCATCATAATGCATCAATTCGACCAATCCAACCATGTGGGTTCCCACCACACTTTTGTTGCGTACGATCAAAACTGACGTCGAACGGTTCAAACTGTGTTAACAGAGAACAACTGGAATGTGTTGCGTCAAAATTTATTAAAATCAAGCCGGGCTGAGCTATATTAATTGAATTGATGCTAAACTGGGTTGAGCTGATTAGAATTGATTTTACCGAACTCAAATCAATCAAACTGATTGAACCAAGGTCGCATGTCTTTTCGTGACTTAAATGGAATTGATACCATGTATATCTCAAAATTTGTGTTGCCTTCAAACTCAAATTGGCTTAATTTAATAATCCTTGAGTATCTTGCATATGTCAAGCTTCCGTCACTCCCAAGACCTTTCTCACTGTCATATAATGCTAAAGATTTATGGCTACAATAACTGACTAAAAGGGCACTATTCATCTTGTTCCATCTTGAATGTGGGATCACTTTAGCCACTACAGTGCCCACACTGTTCATCTTCACCTGGTGAGTTTCTTCGGCCGAGAGAAGGCATGATGTAAGGAGGCAAGGGGGACTGAGGCGGCTACATCGGCATTCGGGGAGCCTTGCGATGGGGCCTCGGTGGTCGTTCGACCTGGCCGGTGGCAAGAGTGGTGATGATGGGGCTCATGGACATTGGATGGAAGGTGGAGGGGCTCTTGTTAGGTGACCTGTGTGGTTGGGTGCCTTGGTAGATGCGCGGGGAAGAGGGGAGGTGGATGGGTGCAGAGGAGTCCCAGGGGACTTGCACAATAGGGGGTGATGCAAGGTGTGCAGCCCGGTGGGGTGAGCATGGCAGGGAGCCTTGCAGGGCAATGGAAATGCTCCAAACAGGGGGGAGGGAGTCTCGTCGGGGGCCAGCAGAGAGGGGAGCCCAAAGCATTGAGCTTGCTGGTGTAGTTGGGGGGGTGTGCCGGACGTGGCCTTTGGGGGGTCCTTCAGTCAGGAATAGGTAAAGCTCTGGAGTGTGTTGCGGGGTGATGTGGGGCCAGCGGAAGGGGGGTCGCTGCTGGCATTCGGGAATGGGGAAAAAGGGTGGGGGATTGCTTGGGGTTGCAACAAGGGTAGGGATGTTTAGGACTCCCTCGAGGGTTTCCGAAGGTAGCGTGAGAAGGGAGGTGATTGAAAAGGAGGGCTGTATGGGCTCCTAAGGAGCTGTTGGGTTGTGTCAGGGCCGTGAGGATGTTTGAACTTTGAACAAGAGAAAAGGGGGAGGGTGTGGGCATGGAAAGTCATCTCGCCAAAATCTCGCGAAATCTCACAAGATTTTTGGTTTTGCTAAGGTGCCAAGAAACGAGATCGCCAAGATCTCGCACACGCAGATTGGTCCATAATTTTTTTTTATTTTGACCTTGAGTTGGGGCTTTTTATAGACCTTTAATACAAAAATATAAAGAAACCCCGAAATCTGATCTAAATACCAGTATATCCTAGACTTGACATATTTAAATTTACATCCTATTTTGACTCCAAATAAATTTTTTTAAACTTCTAATTTGACTTTGAGATTCTTTACTTAACTTCTAAATAGATAAGACCCTAATACTACTAAAATAATACAATTTGATGTCGATGTCGATCGGATCCAACTAGTGGTATCAAGTCTTCTTGAATCTGTCTTCCATACGTATATTGTGATTGGAAGCGCATCAAAATTGGCCAAAAGGAATACGCTATAAGACATTTATTATCATTGTCTTGGTGCAAATTTAACTCACTACCTATTCTTCTCATTGATGATTTCCTCCTGCAGCGTTAAGCATTGCATTTATTTTTGATTTTATTGAAAGTACAGATATGATATTTTTATTGCATTTAGCAGAAAATGCACCAAGAGAATTATTATTTTTTAATTTCTCGCGCATGTGAAACTTCACATCTATGTCCGAATAATGTGCCTTTTTCTCTTCTTCAACTGGGTTGCTCTTCTGCAGCATGTTGCATATGTTGTCCCTTTGACCTGGATTTTTATATTCAATTTTTAGGGCTTCCATTGTGGTAAATGACAAACTTCTTGTAATTGGTGGTCAAGAGGGTGATTTTATGGCAAAGCCTGGTTCGCCTATTTTTAAATGTTCACGAAGAAATGAGGTATCATACGTTGAATTATTATTATCTTAGTTGACGATCACCAAGATGTGTTTTTTTATCATGCTTTGGTTAAAGATTTTCATGTTTCTTATTTTCATTGTTTCCTGCTTGTTACTAATTACAGTAAAGCGTCTGCTGCACATTAAACAAGTCTCTAATAATCATTTTGGCTGTTCCAATGGATACTCATGTCTATCTCTGAGTGCAATGTTTTAATTACTTTGTTGAAACCAGAGTTGCAAAGGAACTCTTCACCTCCCTCATTTTACTTACTCATGTTTCTCATTTCTCTAGAGATTTATCTTTAAGATTTAATGTTTGAACCATGTTTCTCAATTTTGTTCTTCACTTAGTGCTGTTTTTTGTGTCATGTTGGTATCTGTGGTCCATACAACTTATATGACATGTTCTGGTTTCTTTTCAATTTGTTACATCGTAATGGACATTGTTTTTGTATTGTTATGTGAAACAACAATACACGATATGAGACTAAATTTTATTTTGTTGCAATGCGATTTTTTTTTACCAATATCTTACTTTAGAGTTTAGATTATAATCCTCTTCTAGGGCTTGCCTGTAATTCATAGTCTACGACATTTCTTTTACTGTTTATTGAAGCTTATGATGGCATGAATCTGAGCTGCTGAGTACTTAAGTGCACATGCTTTCTCCTGTTGTTTACCCATCCTTAAATGATAGCTTCGTACTCTTCCACCTCAAAATTGTCTGCACTGGTATTTGGAATATCAAACCCCATCCCTCTAAAACATGAAAGGAAGCATTTTTTCCCATTTTATGGTGGTGGCAAAATCTTGTTGTAGGTTAATCAAGTCTTAAAAGCATAACATCAGTAGAACTAATGTGTGTGCTCAGCAAGAATTGTTTTTGTCGTTCCCTTAAAACAGAAAGGTAAAAAAATGTTAAAAAGGATCAAATCAACTAATATTATTCACGGACCTAAGTGATGAATCAAGAAATTGTGTATTTAATATTCTCTTTCTGCAAGAGATTACTGTAGAAGCATAAATGTTGTCCTTTGATGTTCACATGGTAGCTTTTTTTTTCCAGCAGGTGATAATGGGTGAAGAGTAGAGATTAATGGGGTGTTTAGATTATTTTCTGTCTTAAAATAAAAACAGAGAAATATATATATATATATATAACAGTATGAGTATGTGTTCGGTTGTGTTTATCACAGGAGAGGCACTTTTTCTTTTGTTACACTCAGAAAACATAAACAACGAGCTTATCTTTTGTTAGGAAATGCTTATAATACAGATGTAGACGTAGAAATGTGGCACTAGCCACATCATTTTCAAGTGATGCCGACTTTAGTTGCCAAATACCTTTAAATAGTTTTCAATAGCTATGTTATTTTTGCCAAATTTGTCAGTTGGGCATTGTTTAACTTTTAATTGTTGTGCCATTGACATGGTTTGCAAGACTGGTCAATCTAAATTGCAATTATCAGGTGCCAACCTGATTGGGGGGGAGGGGGAGCTCAATCCCACATTGATTTTTGCTGGGATTGGGCTCAAATCGGTCAGATCAGCCTGTATTTGCTTATCCCAAACTTACCTGGGGCATCGGTGGCAGAGGGGTGCCAATGCCACCTGCACCTTCCCTGCTTGGGTCTGTGGACTCAACACTCCCAGATCCACTAACTTGTGTGGGAAAGGTTTAGGAGGTGGCTGTCCTAGAAACTGTCAGATACAGCTAGTGGATCCACTGGGGATCAATTAGGACCAATTCTTCGTCTTGATTTTTTTTGTTTGAAGCATTAATTCAGGCTGATCCTCTGATCTTGACCTGGAATTCCTTGGCTATTGAGCACTGTTGGCACCTAAAATTTCCATATGGAATCGGACAAAAAAAAGGGGGAGTTTTATAACTTGAAGTGATATGCTTGTTTGACATACAAAAGTCGTTCAACATAAATATGAATCAAAGTTCCTCCCTAAATCTACAAGGATTGAGATTGATGTTATTTAAAGAGCATGGTGGTCAGCGGCTAGATTAGGCATTGGCTCATTTTTTATTCACCCTAAGTCCAATCTCAAGCCCATTTGTGACTCGTATGTGTTGCAAAAAAGGGGGCGGTGGGGCCAAGTATGCATCATCATCGGAAGCCCATTAAGAGATCCAATTGGTTGACAAGCCCTCATTATGCACGTGCCCAAAGCCAAGCCGATTGGAGTATATTTTGAAGATCCTTTATACGTCTGTAAGATGGGCAAGGTCTCAAAAGAGGGTGAGAACCCGACTTGCCATATCTAGCTGCTGGACAAGGGAAGGAGGCCAGCGGTGCCATAACAGGCAACCGAGAATCGCGCAATGGAGCCGTGACGCGTCTTCCGTGATTGAAATCCCTCCGAGCTCGTCTCGGAGTAAGATTTCCTCTTTCGGAAGGGCTCTCGACATCACAAGGGAAGTCGGGAGCCTATATAGGGGTGGCCCGAGCCATCGACAGAGGGAGAGCAAGGGAGAAGATAGGGAGACGGAGAGAAATCCAAAGAAGAAGGCCGAGAGAAAGAGGGCAGACCGGAAGTCCCGCCCGCCGTCGGACCTCCTCCTTCCCGTAGCTGCTATCATCGCCGGAAATCCCCCCTAAAGCTGCCACCGCCGCCGGAAGCACCTGTTGCAGACGTGGGGATCGCCGGAAGCCTCCTTTGCGGCAGCAGCAGCCATCGCCAAGTCCTCCGGAAGACGCCGTCGCCAAGACCTCCGCCGGCAGCAGCAGCCGTCGCCGTCCAGAGCACCCGGCCACAAAGGAAGCCCCGTTGGGAGCCGCAGACATTGCTGGAACCCTCTGAAGCTGCCGGAAGCCGTCGAAGCCCCCCCTACCGTCTCCCGTCTCCGCCGTGATCGTGGGAGGAAGGAGGCACTGTAGCCGGGAGAAATATGTCTCCCATACTATAGTCCATGCTGGAAAAGGTCTGGGGCCCACCCGGTGAAGAGAAGAAAAAAAAAAGAAAAAGAAGGGGAGGCGCGACCGGGCGAAGCCGGCCGGCCCCCGCGTGCGCATCCGCCGGTCCAGAAAAAGAGCCGGTCCAGTCCAAACAGTGGACCGGACCTCATCTCGGCTGAACAGAACTTCAAACAGTGCAGGGCCCTTCAACAAAAATAAAAATAAAATAAAATTTCAAATTAAAAGGATCTTCACCCAGGAGTCTTGGGATAGCCACGCGCTAAACCATAGGCCGACGAGGTGGAGTCATTGGAAGATCCTCCACAAGTCCTTCTGGACCGGGGCTACTCTCCCTCAATTTGGTTAATAATAAATGTGGGGTTAATTTCCAATTTTCCCCAAAATCCATTCAATTTTAAGTCTCTTAATGCCTATAAAAGGCCGTATGAGATTTAATTTTCATTGTGGGGTCAATTTCGATTCCCCAAAAATCCATTCAATTTTAAGTCTCTTAATGCCTATAAAAGGTCATATGAGATTTAATTTTCTTTGTGGGGTCGATTTTCGATACCCAAAATTCATTTGAGATAAATTTCTTGATGCTCATAAAGAGCTATGAGAAATTTAATCTTACAAAAAAAGAGTTGTTATGCAAGTTAATTTTATTCTTTTATGCCCATGCAGGGCCATGAAAAAATTAACTCGGAGTTAAGTTTTGTGGAATATCTCCATACAGGCAGGGTATTCATGTGCTCCTGTTATTTTTTTTTCTCTCTTTCTTTTCACATCTCAAAATCCAATTTAATTTCAACTAAATAAATTCAAAGGGATTCCAAATTAAATAAATTCAATTTAAACCAAATCAAGTTAAATCACAACACATATGATAAATAAAATTCAACTTCTCAAAAATAAACCAAAATCAAATTTCCAAACAAATTTTAATAAACAAACCAAATTCAAAGACACGTCAAGCAAATTTAAATCAAACTTCTTAAATTAAATTCAAACACCAATCAAATTCAATTCAAATCCAACTCTTAAATTAAATTCAAGATAATCAAACAAAATTAATCCGAACAAACTTTATTTCAAGCCAAATCTGACTTAAACAAATTTAAATCAATCCAAATCTTTTTTTTAATCAAACCCTAAAACAAGTTAACTTTAACCAAACAAATTTAAAACAAACTGAAATTAAGTCAATCCATGAACAATTTTTTAACTCAAATCAATTCTAACCAAATAAACCCAAATTCAAAACCTGCAACCAAAATCTGAAATAAAAAAAAATACAAGCAATTTGTAATTCTGAACTTGTAAGATCCGAAACTGTAAGGGGCCCAAATCTGCACAGAAAGAAAATCCAAACTTAAATAAATCAAATGAACCACCAATCTGAAATGTAACTTCGGAATTAAAGCCTGGAGGTTTGAAATCTGAATCCCCATTAAGTCTGAAATCTGAATTCGTACAGAATCTAAAAAGAAACCCCCTGAAATCCGAAATCTGCAGATTTAATTGAAATCTAAACCAATCAAAATTGAATTCAAATCAAGCCCAACTCTAATTCAATCAAATCAAATTTCTAGGTAACCCAAACTCAAGCAAATCTGAAACTGTAAAATCCGAAGTTAGAAAACATTCAATCAAATCAAATTTCTCTTAAACTTAAGCTAATCAAACAGAATTCAACCGGAAGACCACATAAATAAATCACCTGAACTAAATTTGTGAACCCATAAAAAAATCAACACATTTCAAGGAATCGAATCCAACCCACAATAATCACCTGTAAGATTTAAATAATCACCTAAAATCTGCAACCCAAATTCTAAGTTAATAAAAACATACTCAAGCAAAACACAAACTCAAGTAAAATAAAAACAGAATTTGAACCGAGTCATAAAGCAAATCACAAATTAAATAAGTCTCAAAACAGAATATGAATTAATCTTAACCAAACCAAAGCCAAATAATCCAATCTCAATAAATAAGATCAGATTAGATTTAAAAATCAAACAAGCTAAAATCCGTGTCAAAACCAATCTTGTGAGATCCAACCTTAAAATAAAACAAACCCAATAATTTTAAATCAACAGAACAAGTCATCAAATAGATTCCACTAAACAAACTCAAATTCAAATAAAATTCAGGCCAAACCCAAATTTCCCAAACAAACAAACGTGATTTAAAACAAACCGAACTCAAAGTTGAGCCCAAATATCATCAAGCAATAAATAAATTGTTTTTCTAACTCTAACCAAATTTAAATCAACTAACAAATTCAACTCATTCCAACCAAACTTAAATCAATTAATCAAATGCAAACTCAAACCCAAATTAGTTGCATAAAACTCCCAAAAAGTCAAATTCACCCCAAACTCAATCAAATCAACTCAAATACAAATCAAATCAAAGCCGGACTCAATATAATTCAAATTCAACTGCAATCAAACTAAAAATCAAACAATAAACAAATTAAATCAAACTCGGATCAAGTTTAAAATCAATTAACAAATTCAAATTGAACCAAACTTAAATCAAGGAACAAATCAAACTCCAATCCAAACTAAAAGAAACTCAACCAATTAAATTCAATTCAACTCAATCAAAATTCAAACCAACAAAACTCAATTCAACCAACTCAATTCAAATCAATTCAAACTGAAATTCAAATCAATTCAATTCAACTTAAACTTAATCAAACCAATTCAACTCAAATCAATTTTAACCAATTCAATTCAAACAAAATTCAAACAAATCAAATGCTTGCCTTCCGTCAAATTCATGGGACTGTTTTCTCCTGTGTGTGTGTGTGAATGATTATTTTGCGGATGTATGTTTTCTGTTCCAACGGATTGCTATGACGTCTAATCAAGGGTATTCGAGTTATCTCGATGTAATTAACGTCGGATCTTCGCACCATCCGACGGGGAGAGGTCAAAAATAATTTCAAAGAACCTAACAACCTCAACACATAATTTTGACCCTAGTTAGTACTTTTATGAAATATCATCTATTTTCTTACAAAGTCAATGCTAAGGTCAAACCTAATTCAAATTCAAGAGGAAAATGAATTTCCAAAACAACAAAAGAATTAAATCTTTTTAAAATTTGAGGTCACATCAAGCACCATAGTGTAATTTTTAAAATCAAACTTATTTAAGAA
The DNA here is from genome assembly GCA_036172225.1 of Cryptocoryne crispatula var. balansae. NCBI lineage: Eukaryota > Viridiplantae > Streptophyta > Magnoliopsida > Alismatales > Araceae > Cryptocoryne > Cryptocoryne crispatula. The sequence continues at coordinate 16,902,987 of CM069934.1, forward strand.
AGAAATATACAAACATCCTAAAAATAGTGTAAACCAAGGTTGGATCAGGGTTGGCCAGTGCCAATACCAATCCCATCCCTATCTAGATTGGATCAGTTGACTCAACTGATGCAACATGACCAAAAGTCCCAGACCAGCCCTTTTTTTTCGAAAAATAGGAAAAAATATAGACATGTCAACTGAGTCTTATAGACATCAATCATACACATACACTTAAAATTGAAATACATAAATATGAAAAAACATACTATACTAAATATGAAATACATGTCAAAGTAATTTACAATTACAACCGTTATATCACAATTGTTTTTGTTGATAAGAATCATATGAATCTTTATGTACATCATGTTATGATGTGGATTGTGTTCGTAAAGTCATAATATCTTTATATTCACATATAAATAATGATTGCATCATCTCTTGAAATTCTATTTTTATGTCTTGTCTTGTGGAGAGAGAAATAGCACCTCTATATTTTGGATTTAGGTGTCCTTTGATGTGTCTGATAAAAATGACCTCTGTATCTAGAATGTTAGGTATTAGTTGATGATACATGTCCTTTGTTTCTTTTCCTGATTCAACATTGCTCTCCATGAAATATGGTTAGGTCACAGAAAATGTTGGATACTGATAATAAAGGTAGCCATGTCCTTAACCACTATCTACCTATTGATGATTACCACAATTTTGTCTGTCCACCTGCCCCTTGGCTTTCTTGTCCATGATGTTCTTGTTGACCTCAAGATTTTGATGCAACCTTAAAGTCTATACCCTGCAATGTCGATAGCTGCATCTGATCCATTGTTTGGCAAAGGTGTTTGAGTATTACATTTGACTACACTGGTTTTCTCTTGACTTGTAACTTTCTTTTCTAGTTTGTCTTTGTCATCTAGTTGTGCTTGTGGTCGTGGTAGTGATGGTGGATCAATATGCACACTTGTACTATGTTAGTACATTTTCTTCAATAGTGACCTCTCCTCCAAGGTGTTGTTGCTGATCTTTGCCTTTTCTTTATCATTTTTTGTGAAGGAGGTGGAATAATTGTTGGTGGAACAACTATAGGTGAAACAACTACTGGACTATCTTTTTGAAGCTCATGATCTCTAGTCTCTATGCTATCAAACTCTCTTGGCTTAAGCACGATTATTTGGGTTGAACTTTAGAGTATGTCTCTCAACCTTAGCCTCTATCTAAGCTGTCAATAGATGTTCCTTGTGAAATAATTGTTCTAGGTTAATTCCACCTTTGTGGTCTACCTTTGCTTGTCTATGCTTCTACTTGAGCTTGATAGGACTCACTGACAAATTGGGGTGGCAATGGGCCGGGCTGGCCTGCAAGTTCATGGGCCGGGCCGACTGCGGGCCATTTTACGGGCCAAAGGTTTTGGCTCACGGACTTTAGTCAGGCCAACATATGGGCTGAAGTAGGCTGACGCAAGCTAAAGTGGGCCAAATGATTTTCAATTTTTTATGTCCAAATATCACTTTTACTTAATAAAAATATATTTTAATTAAATTACTATCAATTTTATAATATTATCTTAAATAATTAAATTTATCATATTTAATAAATATTTATTTATAAAATATAAAGTTGGGCCGGGTTGGGCCAAGTTAATATTTTTTGTGAGTTGGGCCGGGCCGGGCCAACAATGTAGTATGAGTTGACTCGTGCCGGGCCAATATATTGGACCGGGTCGTAAGCGGCTCGACCTTAGGCTGGGTCGGGCCCGGCGCATTGACACCCCTACTAACAAAGCGAGAAAGTGTTTACTCGGGCATGTTTTTGACATTATTTGATATTTCTTATTCTGTCTTCACTCAAAGAATGTTATATTCATGGACCAAGCCCACTTTTTCGAGGATTGGAGTCATGGGATCTAGGTCAGAGTGGTCACCGCGATGGTGTTTCAAATTTTTTAATTAATTACTTAATAATTTATAATGTGTATTAATTATAAAAATACTTAAAATATATTTATTAATTATTTAATTTTTACTTATGATAAGAAATTAATACTTTTTGTTATTTTCATAATTTTTAATAATAAATTAAAATTTTGATTGGGTTCAATCCCGACCGACATGGTCTAACCTGGGTCATGACCCGATCCTACCTGGGTTGGGTTTGGCCGGGGTGACCCAGTCTTGACCCCCAACTTGACTTACCTTGGTTATATTCAGTAGGATTAGCTTTGTTAAACGAATATTGTAGGTCTGGGTTTTAGTATTATCCTGTATGATTGGATTTAAAAGTAAAAGAGTTATGTAAGAAAATAATTCATCTATATTTAATTTATGTAACGTAAATGTTGAAAATATTGAGTTTTACTTATAACTCAGACTTAATTTTATCTTGCTAAGTTCGTGCCAGACGTTTTACCACAGTTTATATGCCCTTCACAATCACAGCGTCATTACAGACATCTGCACCATATTGAATTCTGTGGTTTAAAAAGTAACCTACAAACAAAGAATACACATTTAGACCAATTAGAGAATAAGAAACAAATGCAATGATTACACAAGTACCAGCTGCTTGCATGATTCAGTGTTCTATCCTTCTTGTTTCACTTATCTTCCACCACCTTTTATACCCTATGAGATGGCTTTCTTTGATTTTCAATGTTTGCCTTATCAAGGGCGTTGTATAAATATCTATGCAGTTTTTATCATTGCTGTCCTCTAATATCAATACTTTCACTAGGACTTCTATGATGTAAAGATAATCATGCACCTTATCCTAAAAACAAATGTCTTAAATTAAATGTTCTATCTTTGCCAAGACATTAAACTTGTCATGCTTATGCCGCTGATGACACAAATGATCAACGTACTCATTTACATGCACAAAACCCTTAATGCATACTTGTTCTTATTTAAACTCTCCATGAAGTGAAATTTGTTTCTCAGATCAGTTGATGTTATGATGGAGGTGAAAGCTGCAAATTTGTTGTATAATCTTATCAACAATGTCATGGAAGAGATTGCTGAGGATAATTGTTGTGTAAATAGTCACATATAATGCATCAAATTACAAATTAACTGGACAAAAATTGATGGAGAAATGAAAGGTTGTTTTAGACACTGTGTACACTTGTCTTGATTTAATTTTAGAAGATATATTGGAGTTGTTCTTATATGCACCAATTTTAAGAAAACCAAAAAAGGACTATTGATTTTATTTATACTTGCACATGGTTGAAAGTTTCAATGAAAAATACTTGGAAAAGTGCTCCTTATACTTGCTACAATTTAATTTTTAACTGCATTTCCTACAGTAAATAATATTCTTAGTTTTAAACAGGGGATTCTAGAAATGTTTGCTCACAAACTATTTACAACAAAGTACATATGCAAAGAAGCTGATTGGAAAGATTGCTAAAAGCATCAACTTAAAAAATTCACATTTTTGGAAAGATGTTGGTTTTGTAGTTGTATCTTTAAAGCCATTAGTAAGTGTATTTAATAATGGTACATGGTGAAGTATTTTTCAATGAGTTTTATTATAAGGCAATAGACAAAGTCAAAGAAAAAATTGTCGAAGCCTTATAGGGAAAGAAGATAAATATGAGACAACTTGAAAACAAATTGATAACTGGTGGGAGTGTCAATTGCACCAATTATTGCATGTAGCCAGCTAAATCTTCAATTGTAATATGAGCTTTCACTTTCACATCATCATGAAATTTAATAAAAATAAGAGAGAAGTAGGTGATGGTGTTAGTTTAGATAGGATAATATTATCTCAAAGAATTCAATTCAAGTATCTTGGATCAATTATTCAAAAAGATGGAGAATGTGATGAAAATGTTAATCATAAAATTAAAGCAGGAGGATGAAGTGAATATTGATTACAAGGGTTTTATGTGGTTGTAAGATTCCATTAAAGTTGAAAGAAAAATTTTATTGTATATGTATAAAACCTACATTGTTGTATGGTAGTGAATGTTGGATAATAAAAAGAAAACATACTTCTAAAATAAGTGTTGTTGAAATGAAAATATTAAGATGAATGTGTGGTCATAATAGATTAGATGAAATTATAAATGATTATATTAGAGAAAATATAGGACTAGTGAGTTAGTGACAATTGTAGATACTATTAAAAGAAGTAAGATTGAGATGGTCTGAACATAATAAACATAGACTTAAAGAGGTTCTAGTAAGAAAAGTGAAAAATATTAAAATAATAGAAACAAAAAAAGGATGCGGTAGACCTAGGTTAACTTGGAGAAAGGTAATTCAATATAATTTAGATGATTTAAATAATTATGAAGAAGTGACTCAAAATCGACATGAGTAAAGAAAGAGAATCCATATGCCTAATCTCAAGTAATTTATTAAGGCCTAAGTTGAGTTGAGTTCAGTTGTATGGTTGTATAGGTAGAATGATCAATGATGATGATGTCAAATTAAAAGCTAATTTTTAACTATATTTTTTCATCAATTTCCAAGAGATGATTGGAGATAGAATAGTTAATTATTCTTTTAGTTATAAATTTAAAAATTATTTTACATTTTGATGGTCTTGCTATCTTCTTAGCTGATTAATGGTGAGTCTATAGTAATGAAATTCCTGTGTTAAAGAATTTTGTCATTAGAGTTTTGAGTCTCACATGTAATTCATCGGGTTGCAAATGTAATTGAAGTGCAGCAATTTTTTAATTAGTTCCTATTCGAATTCTAAATTTTAATTATATTTTTTAAAATGTGTTAATTAATGTCAATTTTAAGGGAAATACAAAAAAATAGATTGAGCATAACAAAGATTAAATGATTTCGTCTTTGTTATGCTCATCTAAAATTGAAAAAAAGAACAATAAAAAAGACGATGGATAATTTACTGTCTTGATAAAAATGAACTAGATGATGAATAGCTAACAGAAATTCTTGACGAACTTGATATTCATAATTGACTAGTTGATGAAGATGACTTGGAAGATATTAGAGTGGAAACACCTGAAAAAAATTAGAAAGTGAAAACCTGAAGGTAGTAGTACGTTATCACTTTTTAAATACCTTGTTAGTTTTATTAAGAATATAATTCTCTTTTTTTATTGATGTAGGCAAAGGAAAAGAAGTGATGATGGAAGGTCATTTGGATAATGATGATAATGAAATAAATGAAGATGACATTGACCTTGTTAGATACAAAGATGACTCAATAGATGATTCCCTAGACAATGAGAATGAAGATACATATATATATATGTAAATTTACTTTGATCATTTGTTCATCTACTTAGCTTATTTAAGAAATATTAGGAATTAGGATTTGATCTCTTCTTTGGAACAATGGATTTTTGAATTTGTATTGAAGTGGTTTTTTTTGTGGACCTACAAGTATGCAACAAATTACAAGTTACTAAAAATCTATTTTGGAAAATTTGGGGGTAGTTTTTTAGGTATCAGTTCTTAAAATGAAATGCATGATTCTGTTCAAAAGTCATGAGCATTTACTTTAATATTTATAAATTGTTTATTGTTTACTAACATTGAGGTTTATGCCACAGTAAGTTTTGAGACTTGCGTCTTGTGCGAGTTTGGCAAAACTTGTCATGACTTCACAAACCTGATCCCATCCCATATGACCAGATCCAGTAGATTAACCTCATAATGTTCTTGCTCATCTATTTCTCTATGTATAATATTTCATAAATTTTTAATTAAAAATAAAATACATGAAAAGCAAGAATAAATAACAAAAATCATTAAAAAAAGGAATTTGAGGCTTCAGTGACGGTTATGACAAGATCAGGGGCAGATTGGCGAGTTCCAGTGGCACATCGGCAATACCTAGCAACAGGGGACAAGATTTGGAGGTGTGGAGTGAGATCTGGTGGCAATGTGGCGAGATCGTATGGTGGGTCTGCGAGATCTGGTGATGGGTGCAAGTTCCTGTGGGTGGGGGTTAGCTCCTGTGGCTGGGGGAGCAAGATCTGGCAGCAGGAAGGTGAGATCTGGCAGCAAACCGGTGGATGGCTTGAAGACCGAGCAGCACCGGTGAACAGCGGTGGTGGCTGCCCTTCTGGCAGCAAGGGGGTCCTAGGTGGGGGGGGGGCTCCCATCCTCCAATTTACTGCTTGCAGTTCTGCACACAGTAGAGTCCCAATCACAAGGCTGAACCATAGATTAATAAGTCTCAGAATAACATGATATTGGTAAGACTGAGTGCCACTGATGTTAGTTGTTCATGTTAATATAAAACAGCATAAAGCGACAAATGATGTATGCTTCACCATCATTGTGCAGTGACTCGAGGAGAAAAGTGATGAATATGGAAATCATGGATTTAAGATGTCTTGTTCTGCAAATAGAGTACTTGAGATTCTGTAGAACATAACATTGTCTCTTTGTTGGCGCTGTAAGTTACCTTTTCTTCCAGCAGGTGATAAGTGGTGAAAAGTAAATATTAATTAGTTTAAGTTACCAACCATGAAATGGTGGTTTCTTTTCATGAAAAGTTCCGCCCTTTGTTTCCCACTTTCCTGTTTCTCCCCATATTAGGCCTTAGATCGTTTAAAGAAACATGCCTTGTTTCTCATGTTGCATTTCGTTTGATTTCCTATGTTGATAACTGTTGACACCATTTTTTTTGCAAGAATAAAATAAAAAAGAAAAGAAAAGAGAAAGGAAGTTGCACTCAAATTCGGACTCTAAATCATCTTTAAAATAGAACTCCAAATCCCCAAATTGGAACTTCTTATCCAAGAGGAATACCCAAATCTGCCCATAGCAGAAACTGATGAAAAATATGGTTGCAGTGCTGAGAATTCAAAGAAAACAAAGGCAATGTGCAGGTCTGGAAATCAGAAAATAACAGAAGGATGACTGTTTCTATGGACCTGAGAATAAAAAATCAGCAAGCCCCAGTTCTGCTGGGCATTTCAACTGGGCTGGACAGAGAAAAAAGTCAGAAGATGTCAGGGCATGGATTACAAAATTGACTGAATTGGATCAAAATTGGCCAATTCTTGAATCGGATCAACCGATGTCGATCCGATTTTTAACCAGAGGACTGATCCAACCTGATCTCCTATCGGAATCAACCAAAATTGGTTGAATCGGGCTGGAATGGATAGGGGCTGGAATCGGTTGAATCGACCAATTTTGGATCAATTCCGGCGGTTCGTCACTAGAATCTAGTCCTCAACCACCTCTGCAGAGGCCACGGTGGCCCAGCCACCATGGTGCTCTTCCCTGCCATATCGGGCCGGGAAGGTGGCCTTAATGGGTCCATCGGGACCCGGTAGCGGGTTAAGTAGCCCGATCCGTTTATATCGGATCCAGTGACTTAACCTCTTACTGGGTCTTGATGGACCCGGTAATGCCACCTTCCCCGTCCGATAGGGTGGGGAAGACCACCGTGGTGGCACAGCGCTGCCACGGTGGCCAATACGGCCCCAAAATGTTGCCACAATCGTTTAGGGTTTTTAGGAATCAATCCGGAACGATTTTGAATCGGTTTTCTTCCCAAAACAATCGGCCTAAATCGGCCGATTTAGATCGAATCGGTAACTACTGATTTTGATTCCAATTCCGATTTTTCCATCCATGTGTCAAGACCTGTTACAGCCCAAGGACAGAAACCCCTGGCCAAAAATGTGAAGAAAAAATTGGAATATGTTCTCAGGTTTATGGAAGCTGTTACTGAACAGAAAACAGCAAAAAAAAAAAACAGAGCATCTGGCAACCACCAATAATGGCAGCACAAATGGCATGTGCTACACAAGGTGGGTGAAGGGAAGAAGGGCACTGTAGGAATCTAAATTTTTCAAGAAGTCAAAAAAGAAATGGAAATAGAAGTGTTCTTGCACCAAGTTCAACCAAGGTCAAGTTCAGATTGAGCCCAATTTTATGCCATTTTCAATGCATTCTTTTCATACATTAGATGGGCTATATTTTACTTCTAAGATTGGCCCACTTGAGTTTCAATTTAGGCCCAACCCAATGGCAATTTCGAACCCGACGTCTTTGACAACTGGTGGGCTATATTTTGGTCTTCAAATGGGCTCATTTTGATATCAATTGACTCATCTTTTATAACATGCAACCCATATTTCATGCATTTATTGGGCCATGTTTAGGCCTCAAGGTTGGGTCCACTATATGTTAATTTTGGCCCATCTGTTAGTCCATATATACCAATATTGGCCTATCTGAAATCCCAGCCCTCTCAGCCATGGCAAGGCTTGACTATGGGGTTTCCAGGACCTTCCTAGTCCCTTGCCACCTCTGCTTCCACCCTCGGTGTCATCCCTACCTGTTTTAGAGGACCATAAGCCTTAACTGTCATCTGCCGGATCTGAATCTATAGTCTGATTCCAAGCACAACAGCCTTGGTCATATCTGCCAACTCCTGAATGTGCCGGCAGCTTACCCTAAAAGCTGGGAAGCCCTGAAAGGCAAGGATGGTATCGAGAGTATCCTCCTAGAATGCTATGTGGCAGGGCATCCAAGAGAATTCATTGGAGGATCCTATAGTGGCCATCGGATGATGGAGACTTACCGGTAATTGGCATATGAGAAGGCAAGTGGTAGGAGTCCTTCCTGGCATGCGCAAGCCTTCCATTGGTGAGCCATCCTCTTCTGGAAGCCTTTATGGAGCATAAAAGCAATAGAATAATCAGAAGATCCTATTTTTTAGCAAGATTACGTTGCAGTACCCTGGGGTGGTCAGGATTGCCATTGGGAGTCCTCCCCGGTAGGATTCCTTGCCTCAAATGTAAGTCGACATCCTCAAGGACTTTCTTGATAAGCAGGATGCCCATCTCTGGGATTTGAAGACTGTTGGAAGGCTTAGATGAGCCCGACATCCCTAGAATATAGCTGGGAGGATCGCGACACCTATGGAGGATCTGTAGCTTCTGCAGAATACTGGAAATGGTGTTCGGGGAATATAAGGCATACAAGACTGTCTCCTGACAGCAACATACCTCTTGGCCTATAAGAACAAGCCATGTGGGCCTGCCTGTGGGTTCTGAAACAGAGAGGATCATGTGAAGATGTCAGAGGATAGAGAGATAGGAAGAGAGCCTGCATGGAGTTGCCAACCTTTGCCGGTGTGAAGAGAAGATGTGGGAGATGCCCACCAGCACAACCGCAGAGGCCATCGTAGCGATTGCCGGCCGTCTTTAGTGCCAGAAGTCCCTAACAGAGGCCCTGCAACCATGAAAGGGGAGTCAACCACTTGCTATGGTCTGTCAGGCTCTGTAAAATAGCCGGAGGTTCATATTGAAGTTGGAGGAACTACTGGCCATCATTGGCGCCGGCAGAAGTTCATGCATCCGCCAGAGGATCTTCTTGTCAGGGTCGGGACCAGAGGTCTACCATACTGGCTTATACTAAGCCCTTGGCTATCATCGAAGCTGGAGGAGACTCTTGTAGCCACTGTGGAGGTCTAGTGCCCATCACGAAGGTGTCTGTGAAGCCCCCCTGTCAGCGTTGTCATCAGGAGACTGCAAGAGAAGAAGAAGAAGAAGGCTGAGGAAGACCTTAGACATCCATTCATCTCATCTTGCAAACGTGATTGGATGGCTGTCTTCTCTTGTTTCTCATAAGGCCTCTATGGTCATCTCAAGTCCCGAACAGTGGTCCGTTTAAGGTCTACTCAACCTGCGCACCATGGCTAAGCATCTCCATTGACTGAAGAATGTAGGTGGATGCACTACAAAGGATGCAAACAAATCAACTCGACGAGAAGAAGATGAAGACAACGCACACAACCAAAGAATACTTGGCCCATTAACAGGCCCAATGGGCCCGGGCAATGATCATGACATGTCCGAGAAGACAGAAGCTCAACTTTTTAGCCACAAGAAACTCATGATTAACAAGAAGAACTTTAATTTTAAGGATGGTACATAAGGGTCAAAATCTTGAATTAGGAGAACCCTAATGCCATACTATAAGCCATGAATTTTAATTTTAAGGATGGTACACCAGGGTCAAAATCCTGAAGTAGGAGTACAGCCCTAATGCCATACCACTTTACCCTCAATGCCATAAAGCTTCAACTCTATAGGATATAGTGGAATTTTACTTATTAAGTCATGAGGAGGCCGTGCATATATGTCAAACCACATGCTAATGAGATTCATATATCATTGGGAAGAGTCCCTAATCCCTATCAAAGACTGGGTATACTCTGTCCTGTATTTCATAGGGATAGTCTGTAATGCCAATCAAAGGCTACAGATGACTTGAAGGAGAACAAGGTGAGAAAAAAATAGGATTTCTAACCTGTTGCAGAAAACCAAGAACAGAAAGAACAAGACAAATCAAAAACAGTAAATTTGCTGTTTTTGCAGGTTGCAGGATCCGTAGACAACAAAAGGAAGAACAGAACATCAATCCTGCTGTTCTACAAACAAGAAAGAGCTGACTCTTGCAAGTCTGAAAAACAGGAGCAAAGAAAAAAGACCATCAGTTTTCTGTTCTGTAGGACCTGACCTTCCAGAACTGATTCCTGCAGAGCTCGATTTCGCAAGACAAAAAAACAGGTTTGTAAAAAGTTGTCTTCCATAACCGATGGAAAGGGAGAAGAGAAGACAGAATGAAGAAGAAGAAGAATACAGCCTCTACATGTTGTCACAGAACCAACATGAAAAAAGAAGAAGAAAGCAACAACAAGCACCATACCTGTCTCGCAGATTCAAGAGGAGGAGATGAAGTGGAAGAAGACTTCGCTCTTATTCTCCCCTGTCCCAGCCGAACCAAGGAGAAGAAAAGGAGAGAGGAGTTGGCACAAGGAGAAGGGAGGGGGGAAATATATATGGGGATAAGTTTGAATTGAACTAGGATTGGAAAGTCAATCAAATTCAAACCCAATCCAAACTCCCAGCCCTTTGCGCCATCACCCTTCCTATTGGGTTGAGATTGGAAACTGTGTGAACCTCTTTTTTCTGCGTCTGTTCTTTAGAAAGAAAGACATCTCTGGACTTTTCTAGGAAAATAGGTGATATCCTAAAAATATTAGGCAGTCCGGTGATAGTTTAAAAATATTAGAACCGAGGTTCGGGTTCTTTGGAAAATTTCATTTTTTGACCCTTCTCCGCCGGATGGTGCGAGCATCCGGCGTTAACTTACATCGAGCAACGGCTCGAACGCCTTTGATTAACCGTCGCGGCAATCTGTTTTTGGAGACGTGCACATCCACAAAATAAAGTAAAGAACTCAAAAGGGCAGCGGCCTTTTGGGTCCGATTAGATGCAAACCGATTTGTTTGGGTTTGTTGATTTGTGATTTTTTTGGTTGACTTGAAAGTCGGTTTTAAGGGTTTGAGTTTTGAATCAATTTGTTTTGATTGATTTGGTTTTGTTGTTTATTTTGGTTTGGTTTTGATTTGTTTGGGTTGCTTTGAACCTGTTTTGATTTTGATTTTTGATGTGCTTAAAGTGTTTTAAGCATGTTTGGTATTTGTTGTTTGATTGGTTTGTTGAATTTTCAGATTCTGGATTTTTTCAGATTTCTCGATTTTTTTGTTTTAGGTGGGTTTTGACATGTTTTGAGTGTTGCTTATTTAGTTTTTTCTTGGAATTGATTTTTGTTGTTTATTTGGGGGAGGGGCGGTGCATTTTAAGATTTATTTTAATTCTGTTTTCTGGTTGAGTTCACAGATTTATCGGATCTGGTCTTTTTGTGTTTCCGGTTTGGTAAAAAAATCTGATTTTCTGGTGGTTGACAGATTTAATTGAAATCTGATTTTTGTTTAGGCAGATTTTGTTTGAAATCTGATTTCAGTTTGATTTTGTTTCAAAACCGGTTCAATCTTGTTAAAGATCGGTTGTTTGTTGAACCGGGATGAGTTGAGTTTCAGATTTTTGTTTAGTTCTAATTTTGGTTTGAATTTGCAGATTTTGTTTTCTTTTTTGGTTTTCTGTTTGAATTTCCAGATTGATTTTGAAATAGATTTTATTTTGGTTTGGCAGTTTGCATCGCCTCCGACCCATCGGGCCACTTTGAATGCCCGGTTTCATGCATCGATATGAACATCAAAGTTTCATTCATTGAAAGTTGGAGTACATGGAGTACAATGAGAGGTGATCCTTCCCCCAACTTAGGTTCTTCACCGGTTTAGAAAAATTTCGGCATTACAACGGCATACCGACCAGTTTCTAACTTGGCAAAGTTTACCCATCCAATAAGGCTAGTAAGTGACTTAGCCAAAATTGGGGCAAGGATCATCGGCTACGGGAGCATGCCCGCGCCGACGTCCGGATCGACATCCCAGGACGTACCCGGGGGAGCCGTCCATTTCTTTTTAGTTTTATTTCTGTTTTTGTTATTTTTAAAAGGGCACTTGGGCCGGTTTTGAGTTCCATCGGCGTTCAAAGCCGGTCTTCGGTCTTCTTGGGCTGGAAGGGCCTGTCTTGGGCTGTTCTTGGGCCGGAAGGAACCATCTTGGACTTGTGCGCCCCCCTCCGTCTTGATGGTAGGGTAAGGACCCGCCCGGACAAAACAATCGGCCCATCGTACGGATTCCGAGAGGGTCCGGGACATCGCCCCTACCCACTATTGCTGAAAATGGCAGATTTTGTAGCTTCTGCTGAACCGCAAATATGCTGCATCTTGAGGCACAAGGGGGCTGCTGTTTGCCTTCTTTTTGGTATGCCGCAAAGGGGGCTGGACAGAACCTGTTTTGGGGTTGTCGGTCATGCCACAAGGGGGCTGTTTGGGACCTGTTTTGGGGTCGGTTTTGATGGGCCACAAGGGGGCTGATCAGGTGGCCTTAATTAGGCTGAAAGTAGGCCTGCACAAGGGGCATTTTTGGGCCTGATTTGGGACCGATTTGGGGTCTGTTTGAGTGGGCTCAGGTGGGCCGGAATGGGCCTGCACAAGGGGCGTTTGGCTAAACCAAAAGTGGACCTGCAGGGGTTTGTTAGCAGGTCTGAAATGGGGACCGAACAGGACCTGTGCAGAACTCTGAAGTGGGACCGGGTGAGGTCTGTACATGGGCTGGTTCGGAGACCGGACAGGGCCTGCTGGGGTCTGATTTTGGAGGCATTTCAGGGCCTGAATGAGTGCTGAACAGGGGTCCGATTTGGGGTGTCCTGGCAGACTAAGAGGGGTCTAAATGGGGCCTGTTTGAGGGGCCTACAGAGAGAGTTTTTTTTTTGGCCTGTTCAGTGGGGTGCACAAAGGGCCAGAACAGGGACTGTTTAGGTGGTCCGAACAGGGGCTGGTAGGGACCAATCTTCTGGGTCATGGGTTGCCGATGACGATGAAGACCGGTTTAGGCCATAAGAGGGGTTGAGAAGAGAATTTGGAAGGAGGTGGGGAGGTGTCCATAAGGACTACATAACTATATTCTTGCTTGTACCCACCTATGTTTTTTTGATCCTTGGATGGAATGGAGGTGAAGGTGCAACCGAGGGGGGGGGCCCTTCCACCAGGAGGGGATGGCGGCAGATGAGCTTCCTCTTCCTTTTTCTCCTTCTCTTCTTCTGGCCGCGGGCAGGGGCCTGGAGCAGGTGCGCTAGGGGGCGGCAGCAGCAGGAGGCAGCAGATGCACAAGGGCAGTTGGAGCTCCAGCAGCCTGTCGGCGTCCTGTTCCCCTCCTCCTTTTCTCTTGGGCGTCCTCTTCTTTTTATAGGAGATCAGGGGGGAGATGGAGGGGCAGCTGGGGAGTACGTAGATGGCCTTGGGTGGTGGTCAGGCTTTAATTTCTTGAATTTCTCCTAGGCCATTCAATATTTGACTTGACCTTTGAGTTCTCCCATGGCATTAAGTATTGAGCTGTCCCTTGGCTTTCCCCATGCAATTAATGGGTCAAGGATGAGGTGGCAAGTTTGGTGCGCACAGGGGTGCTGATGTGGCAGGGCTGGTGCGGCTGGGCCTGTTCACACCTGGCCGCAGGTGGGCCTGGTTTCCTGGGCCAGCAGGTGGCCGCGGCCCACTTCTCCTTTCCTCTCAATGGGTTGTACGTAATGGGCTTCAAGGGTTAAAAATCAGTCAATTAAATTAAGAAAGACTGGGCCAGCTGGAATTTGTGCCAATGGGCCCAATTTAGGACCTGTTTTGAGTCTGACTAGACTTGATTTGACCCAATTGAGGGCCAATCCAGCTGGCAGTTGACCTGGACCAGTTCTTCTACTATTTTTTTCATTTTTTTGCTGTGCTGCCCCTCCTGTTTTTTTTTCTTTTTCTTCTGAAAAATCTGATGCCAACAGAAACCCAGTCCAATTCCAACTTCCAACTCACAGCCTATGTGCCACCTCTCTTCTTATTGGTTTAGGATAGGAAGCCCGATCCAACATGAAATCCAATCCAAGTCCAAACCCACTGGCACCAAGCCCAAGTAGACTAGGGAATCCAACCCAAATCCCACCTCTAATTGGGTTTCCAAGCCCAATTCCAAAATCTAATCCAATTCAAATTCAGTGGGCCTTCAAGCCCATTGCACCAACTGCTATAAAAGCCTTTGTGGAAAAAGAAAATAAATAAATAAACGGGATTTATTCTATTTAAATTTTATGAAATTGAGGATAAATCTAAAAAAAATGAGAAGAGTTGTCATAACTTTAAGAAACTCCAATGAAAATTCATGAAAAATATCAAAGTTTATTTATGACATTTTTGTATTTTATGAAAATTTTATTTCTGAAAAGTTTAGGAAAACATATTTATTTTATTTCTTCAAAAATAAAAATATTGGTCATAAATTACACAAATATGACTGATTATTTTCACACTATTCTGAAATTTTTATATTATTTGGGTCCCGAAAATCCCTTTTTTGACATCCTGTTAAAAAAATTCATAAAAATGGATAAAAAATACCTGAAATCTTCAAAAATTTGTAAAAGGACTAGTAAATTCCAAAAATACCCTTGACACATCCTATTCATGCTAAAAATTAGAAAAACATTGCTGAACAATTTTTATAAACATAGGCAAACATGCCTATTTTTCCTCCAACAGACTTGTTCCGTTGGAGATCAAAATTCACGCCAACATTCCTATGCACACTTCTCCCCATTTTCTTCTATACAAGGATCACGGGATCGGAATCAAAATCAGAATCATGATCGGTGGGTACCGATCCGAACCGGATCGGATTGGATCGGACCGATTCTGACCGATCCAATGGAAGAAAATCGATCCAGAATCGGTAAGAAAAAAAAGCAAAAAAAAAACCGATCCGATTTCGATTCCGATCCGATTCCGGACCGATTCCGGCCGATTCGGACCGATTATGGCCGATCGTGGTCGATCCGACTGGAATAGCAAAAAAGAAAAAAAACGATTCGATTCCGATTCCGATTCCGATCCCGGCCGATTCGGCCGATCCAATTCCAATCCGATTCCGACCGATCCGGCCGATCCCGATCGATTCTGCCTGAATTTTTTTCCGGATCGGTTCTTCGGCCAAGAATCAGATCGGCAATGGCCGATCCGATCCAGGAATCGGCCGATTCCGCGATCTATGCTTCTATAAAAACACCGCTATAAGGTTTGTGCGCAGCACACCATCCTCCTTTGCTACGCCACCCCTAGGATAGGGGAAAAGGAAGGAGAAGAAGAAAAGAAGGAAGGAAGGCTACCTTCCGGCCATGCCCTGCTGCCCAATCAAGAATAGGAGAAGGAAAAGAAGTGGAAGAGAGGAAGCAAAAGTGAGAAAGGAGGCAGCCCCTGCTGTACCCCCAGTCATCCTCATCTTCTTTATCTAAACTTCTCCTTTTCGTTCCTCTTCCATGCCCAAATAAAGCTGTGCACTCTTCCCATGGCCTGTGTGAAGTCCTCTTCAAACACCCACCAAACGTATACCTGTATAGGTCCAGAATATTCCCCCTTCGCAGCCTGAATACCCCCTTGGGTCAGTCCCAGAAATCCTCCAAAACAGGGCTGAGATAGCCTCTGAACACCTTCCTAAATTGGCTCAAAAACCCAGGTCCAAAGGTCCCTACTTGGACCTGAATCCCCTCCAAACAGGCCTAAATGGCCCCATAAACCAGGCCTATGCAGCCCCCTAAAATTGTCATAACCTGTTTTCAAATCAGGTTCATAAGAACTTTAACCAGGTCCAGAAACCCCTATCTAGGCCAGACAAATCACCCCCAAATCTGTCACAGAACAGGTCCTAAACAGTCCCAAAAACCAATCCTGAAATCGCCAATAACCAGTCCCAAAGAGGTCCCTATACAGGCCCTGAGAAGCCCCTTGTTCAGGTATGAAAACCTGCAATCAAAACAGGTTCAGGAAACTCCATAAACCTGTCTCTGAACAGGTCCAGAACAGTCCCATGCTGAAAACCCCTTTAAACAGTCTTGAAAAAGCCTCAAACTAGGCCTGAAATCTTCTTGCAAGCATCCCCCTAAATGACTTCAAAAATCAGGCTGGTGAACCATCCTTGTGCAGTCCCGAAAAATCCATGAAAACAGACCATAAACTCAGCCCGAGAATCCCCTCAAATCAGGTCTGAAAACCCCTTGCGTGTAGACCTCAGATACTCCCATGTTCAGGCCTGAAAGTCCTTTAAAACCAGACCTGAAACATCCCTTAAACCAGCCCCAAACCTGCCTACAAACAGGGGCAACAAGCCCCCTTCTTTGCAGGTCCAAGGGCATCTCTGTGCAGGCCCGGTCAGGTCCAGAATAGACCCAGAACAGGTTGCTGATCAGGCCTGTAACAGGCCCACTTCTGGCCCGGGGGCAGCAAGCCTATGCCAGGCTCATGTCAGGCCCAAAAATGTAGATTCAAGCAGGCCCGCTGCAAGGTCTAGATTTAAGCAAGCCCAACAGTATGCCCATGCAAGCTCAAAACCAAGGCAACAGGCCATGGACATAAAGTCTATCAACAACAAGGTTAATTGGGGGTTGACCCTAGGTGAGCTCTACGTTTTTTAAACTAAATAAAAAAACACCAAGGCTAATTGGGATCGACCCTAGGTAGGCCCTATGTCTTGTAAATAAAAATCGACAAAACCAATTGGGGGTCGCTTGTAGGGAGGTCCTACGCTTTGAAAACCAAAAAAACAAGGATAATTTGGGTTGGCCTTAGTTGGACCTTATGTTTTGGAAAGCACAAGTATGGAAAATAAGAAAAAGTAAATCCAAAAAGGAGAGATTCTATGTCATTCCATCCTTCATAAAAAGAAACAGAGTAAGTTAAGGGGAATCCTGTCAAAATAGGCCCATAATGCTGCTAATGCTAAGGGGATAGCTCATTGAATTATGGAAGAGCCATGCATGAATTTCATGCTAACAATCTCTAACTTGACCAATGGGGTCAATTCAATTTAAGGGGACATGTCCTTATGTGGAGAGAATCATGAAGACCTATCACAGGTTCAAGGGATAATATCATAAATTCATTACTTGGGGATTATGACTTTTCATGCCTTCTACCTTCGTAATCTTGTGAAATGCTCAAATCATTGAAATTGTCATTCCATGCACTTCTTATGTGATATGAAGCTCCTGGAAGGTTCCACAACCTCAAAAGCAAATAAAAAAAATAAAAGGAAAATAATAAAACATAATAAACAAAAAAAACCTAGAAAGTCAGAAAAGGATAAGAAAACAGGAAACACACCAAGGTTTTCAAGGTGATCAAGGCGACACAATACTGCCTTGGTGCCTTGGCAATAAGGCAAGGTGTTAGGCGACGTCTTTTTTTATATAGTAAAATGGATAAAATAACAAATATATATATATATAAATGATGCAAAATAACTTTGACACTATGCAAATCAATTAGTAATGTAGGAAGTACATAGTTACATAGACTAAATAATTTGATAAATTAGTTAATTTTACTATTTAAATTCTATTAACTATTAGTAAACACTTAAGAAATTATTTAAGCCTAGCTATTATTTCATAAAAATGTTAATTTATAGTTAAATTAACTATTAGAACTAGTTGTTTTTACTCTAAAACAACTTAATTATGTGATATTGAAACTTAATTAACATTACTTATTATTAAAATATATAAAATAGTAATTTAAGGCAATGGGCGCCTAGGCACCCATTGCCTTGCCCCCTTTGGGGGCGCCTTGTAGGCGACGCCTTGAAAATAGAGAAACACACTAAAACCCAACTTTTAGAAATTGAGCCCATTAATAACATGTTTTTCAAGTAAAGAACCACTCAACAAACAACAAATTCAAAGAAAGTTGAATAAACAGAAAGATAACCAAAATTCAGTCAAAAAGGACAAAAAAAAGAAATCGGTAAAATAAAAAAATTGTGAAACATAAAGTAAACCCTGCAACAAACTCTGAAACTGAGAAAACAGTAAATTGCGGAACACTACAAAAATTGTAAAAACTAAGAAAACTGCAGAAAGCTGTAAAACTGGGAAAACCTGAGGAAACCGTAAAACTATGAAACTGAGAACAATAAGCTGAGAATTGCAGAAAGTATAAAAACTGAGCACAAAAGACTGATTACAGGAAACAGAAAAATGCAAAACAGAAAACTGAAGTGGAAACCTGAAACCGGGATTTAAAAAATTTAGTCCTAAGCTGAAAGTTGAAACTCTAATAATCAAATCTCAAATTCAAAAGGTCTTCACATGTATATTCAAACCTGAAAGCTTCCCAATTGAAGCTCCAGAACAACAAAACCTCAACTCGAAAGATGACAAGTCGAAATAACTGAAGTACAGACCAACTCAAAACAGAAATAACCAATTCCAAAGCAATACCAAAAAGGTCAAGTCTTAAACACTCCCTACTCACAAGACACAAGTCAAAACAAAACAAACTCAAACTTAAGTTGGCATTCCAAAGTTCAAAGCAGCTCAAACACAAATGAATTTTAATGCAAACAAAACTCACAATCCAACAAAAGCTGGCATTCCAAAAAGGCCATGGGAACATATATCCAATGTTTTGTGGATGAATGGCTTCGATGCATAAATTGCTATGGCGATTAATCATGGGTATTCCAGTAGTTTCTCGATATAATTAACACAAAAATATTGGAAGTTCGGTGGGGAGTCTAGCTTTTTAAAGAATGACCTCAACAAAGATAAAAGAATGTGGTTTGTGTTTTCTAGGTGATAGGGGAATCCCTATGTCAACACTTAAAAGACTTTTGGAACCCACTTTGTGAGTTCCTATCTGTTCATACCACACCAATTAATTATAGTCCTACGGTTTACTATCTATTTTCTTTAGCAGTCAAAGTAAACAAACAAACAAAATTCTTTTCTTTTCAAAAAGGAATGATTTTAAAATTGAGTTTTCACAACAACTTAACATTGATATATAATTACCAAATGTGAGTTAAAAGTTGGAAGTGAAGCAGGAAACAAAGCCGAAAGCATAATGTAAGGATTAATGGTTGATCTGAGAAATGAAGCAAGGAAATAAGGCAGGGTTCCAATCTTCCTACTTGAAATGGAGTATTGATATTTAAGAAATTCCTGTGGCAAGTTGTCTGCTGCCGTCCATGTTGTATTACTTTTATTTTTAGTTTAGAGCATCACTACTTGCAACAGAGGATGTGGATGCGAAATGTGATGACATTGGTGTTATTCATAGCACCACACTTCATGCGTCCAGATACTTGGGCATTTGGCACTTGGGTTGTTTCTGTTCTGAATGGATAGTTGAGTCCAGCATTCTAGGTTTACTTAAAATTTTCTATCTGTAATATTTTTCTTTCTTCAAATGTTGACAAGCTGTTAAATTCACTTCATAGATTGCTTTTCTTTTAGCATGATTTACAATTCTCTCTCTGTGAAAAATGCCAGATAGTATATGGTGATGTTTACGTGCTTGATGATGGCTTGAAATGGAAGGAGTTGCCTCCCATGCCAAAACCAGATTCTCATATAGAGTTTGCATGGATTCTTGTTAATAATTCTATTATAATTTCTGGAGGAACAACTGAGAAGCATCCAATAACTAAGAAGATGATATTAGTTGGGGAAATTTTTCGCTTCAATCTGGATACTCTGGTATGTCCTTGTCATGTAATTTCGTAAGACATGTTCCTTTCTGGTTATGTTTTATATTTCTATTATTTATCTTGATGTTTTCTTCTTTCTAAACTGCAATTTCATCATTTTCAAGGTCTTGAAAACTGATCATATCAGACTTGCACAATTTCATTGAGTTGTCACCTTAATTTGTATGTAGCAGCTTTTCTTTATTTTACTTTTCTAACCTTTTGCAAACTCTCCCATGTCTGGTTCCAAGCCCAGATGATAAAGGAGAGTTGCGAAGGATGATAGCCAGCATAAAAAATATCACATCTTATCATATGAATTCACATGATATAAATGCCGAGGCATTCTCTACTTACAATGTGTGACACCGAGCTTGGGTGCAGTGAAAAATACATCAAGGATGGGGACGTTCTCCACATACGACATGCTACATAAGTGCCCTAATGTGGTGCTAAAGTGTGTGTGGGTAAAGAAGCTATCCATGGTATGGAGTAACATATATATTTTGGAACAAACCTAAAAATAAATAGAAAGTATTATAGAAAGAAATCTAAGAAAGAAAAGATTGGAAAAAAATGGGAATAGGTACTTAAAAACTTATGAAACATGTTGATAGTATGGAGAGAAGAAAGATTAATATTAATTTAATTCAAGATAGAAAATAGATATGATAGAAATGTATAGAAGTAGGAAGTACAAGCTGTAAACTATGTGTTGGAACCTCAAATTTTCCTCTCGTCGTCAGAATTCCCTTTTTTTTAGAAAATTCCTTTTTGCTTTAGGCTAGCATTGACTACTATGAAAATATGTGGTATTCATAGGAATATTAGCTAATTTGATGTGGTATTATTTTATAGGAACACCGATGGTTCCACAGATTTGCTAAGTGCCTACATGGGTATCACCCACCGCTTAGATGATCTGAACCACGATTTAAATTATGAGGTTATCTGAGTTCTTTGAAAATAAATTTTGACCTCTCTCCACCGGACTTGCGATATACCGGTGTTAATTACATCGAGCGAACACTCGAATACCCTTGATTGACCGTCACAGCAACATATTGAACAGAAGTCATTCATCCACATAAACACAAAGCTGGAAGACATATCCCCGTGGCCTTATGAGATGGAATTTGGTTGAACTTAATTCAAACTTTCAATTTGGGTTCATTGGTTTTCTTTTTGATTTAAGATTTGATTTGATTTGTTTTGTTTATATCTTTGGTCATTTGTTGACTTAGACAATTTTGAGTTGATCTCTTTTTTTATTTGTTTGTAGGAATTAATTTCCATTTTTTTGTGTGTTTGTTAGCATTTTTGCTTGATTTAAGTGAATTTTTTATTATTATTAAGATTTGTTCTTAATAATATTGGTCACTTTGATTTTTCACGGTTGATTTTTAATTCAACATAACTTGTTTTTGTAGTCATTGGTTGGCATTTTTTATGCATTATTTAATGACATAATTTTGGTTGGATTATGTTAACATTTTATTAACATTTTGATCATTTATTTGATTTGAATTTTGCTATGCATACTTATTTGATAAGTAGCATTATACATTTGGTTTGATTTAATTTTTTCATGGTTAAGTCGGTTGTGAAACCTCGAGATTTATATGGATATAAAAGTATATATATATAAGTATGGCATGTATGGTATGGTTTAAAAATTCATTTTATTTCTGTTTATTTGGGAAATGAACTTCCATTATCTTATCTTTGACTACTATGAAAATACATGATATTTTATAGAAGATATTAGCCAAAATATGTGATATGCATATATAAAACATATGTCGAGGTTAGGGTTCATAAAATTTGTCTTTGGACCTCTCTCCATCGGAAGTTACGAATTTCCGATGTTAATTACATCGAGACTCTCGAACACCCTTGATTAACTGTCGTAGCAACTCGTATATAAAAGAAAACATTCATCCACAAATTAGTGTAAGGGGATTATACACCTTACCATACTACATTCAGATTTAGATTGCACAAAAACTATGTCCGAAATCCAATACTTAGAAGCCCTTAGCCTCTACACCTCGTATGCTCAGCCCCATTCGGTTTGGCCCGAAACGTAGACAGGATTTTGACCCACTTTCAGGCTTTCCCGGATCCCAAATCTGGTCTATGATCCAGATATTGGTGGAGGCTTCTAGTCTTTATATACATGAGACCGGATCTAGAACTTGATACATATGGACATTGTATGGGGTCAGGTAGGGGATTGAATGTAGCCATATATGAGGCCAATATGTGTCATATGGAGGACTGCTATATGGTCTTGTATGGGGTGTCAATAGGAAACTAAATGGGCTGTATATGACATCAGCCGAGACCTGAGCATTTAACCCACAAGTATTGCCAGTATCTAGACCCAAATCTGATCCCACTACTGACCTCAGGTCAGTCAGAAATCTGCACTAAAACCTGCCTTAAGTTGAGATTTATCCGGGCCTGAAATGCTCATCTTTTAAGTCACTCAAATCCGGCCATAAGCCTACCATATCGGACCCCTTAAAATAGGCTAAGGAATAGAGCCCTTAATGATCTGACTACTTCCAGCTCTAAGGCTATTTGAATGCCGAGAGACTTACCAGAATTCTGTATAAATTCTGGACCGAGACTATCATCTTAGATGATCAAGGACTAAGGTTCAGTTTGACTTGGGCTTCATATGCTCATAAATGTCAATCTGAGTTTTGAGCGATTGCTCTTCCAGATATCACCCGGACTCAGGTCTACATCTGACCCTGATATGTTTTGACATCAAACCATGGGTTAAGTTCTGCCCTACGACAGAGATTGGATTAACCTTGAGATCCCTGAAATATATATATGTCATTTGATGGATCTGAATTTAGTTAACATGCTCTGAAGTTCAGATTTGGAACATTCATAGGCATGTTCCGATCTCTCATTCCCCCTTAAGCTTAGGATCCGTCAATATCCAGAATTTGGTCCAAGTCTGGCCCTACCCATATATGGGCCCAGAGTTTCTCCTCCTATCTTTATAGATAAGGATCTCAATATCACTGAGATAATGAGAAAAGCTGATCTACCATTGGCCTTGGACTGACTGTTATCCGATGCAAAAAAATATACATCCCAAGACCTACCATATGATGGGTGCTAAGTTATGTAAGGACCCAGGCTTATATGAGCCTGAAATGCATGTCCCTTAAGGCACTTATATGGCCTCCTTCACAAGCTGTCCATGACCTGTTTATGTTCAGGTCCAAGACCAATCGAAATTTCATCCTCATCTACCCCTCGGACTGATTAAAATTAAAATCCGGAAGCTAAACCATGCTATCTATGGTTGAAAGCCTCATCGAAATTTCTAGAATATAAACCTCCGGGATGGGGGGGTCTTAAAATTCAGAATTCTGCACCTAACCATGTCTTAGGCTCTGTCCACTAATGGAGGTTATATCTACCCTTTACAGAGCCTG
Source organism: Cryptocoryne crispatula var. balansae (assembly GCA_036172225.1). Lineage (NCBI taxonomy): Eukaryota > Viridiplantae > Streptophyta > Magnoliopsida > Alismatales > Araceae > Cryptocoryne > Cryptocoryne crispatula. The sequence continues at coordinate 16,926,359 of CM069934.1, forward strand.
AAATATGCCATATTCAGACCTAGAGTAAAATCAGTTAAGTCTGATCATCATCCTATCATATGAAACCTCTGTATAGTCTATGAAATGACCTGATTATGTTCAGATCCGAGACCAAACTTAGAATCAAACTCCAGAGGACTAAATCATATATCTATGTAGACCTCCGAAGCACCAAATCATGCATTGGAACCTCTGTCTTATGCCTGTATAAGCAATGGAGTATTTACTCTATCCTTCCGCACAGACCTCCAAAGATCTGGCTATGTTCAGACCAAAAGTCAGAATTGAGCTCCTTTAATTGAGATCTTGGTGTGGGAGACCTCGGTTTTAAAATCCTGATACACATGACCTTGAGATAACTAGGTCCGATTATATATATAGGTCATGGGGTACCCTCCTCGGCCCTCTGCTTAATCAAAAGCTCCTCCTTTACCCTTGCTTAGGCAGGTTGGAACCAGGGCCGGAGGCCCAATATATTGTTTTCTCTTCTCATAGGCTCAAATATGAGATCACTCTTCCTTTGTATGTTTCTAATTGGATATCATATGTTTATCCAACAGAAAATTGCCCTCCATTAACATAAGGGTTAGGTCCATGATTGACCCCCTCTTCATATGAATTTGTTTTTTGTTCCCACAATGAGCCGAGCTCATATGCTCTCTTCATTATGGAATTAATTAAGAGGAATGGGCATATTGCCCCACTTTCTGTCCGAGACAGGTGGACTGAGCTATGTTTCATCCCACCAAGCTTTGGATTATGATATACATGTATTGGAGGTCACCATACTTCAAAGTCCCATTGATTAGAATGTCTATGGGGATTTTGCCCATTTATGTCCGGGCTTGCAACCTGTTTTTTTTTTTGGCAGATTTCATTAATGCCTTGGTCCGGGAATCAAATTTAGTGTACCTGCCTGTTTACCTTGTCCCCTTATATTAGGACTTGGTTCATTTTCTTATGGATCACTCATATGTATAAGAGGATCCCTTGCTTGATCACTATCATATGTTTTTTAGTTGAAACCATAGGGCATGTTGGTGGAATTGAACTTTAATTAAAGTCATCTCTCCCTCTTCTTCACATGGGTCTGCCTTATAGACGACCCTTTCTATGATCTTACTTAGAACTGGGCCTAATATTAGGCCTTCATACTGTCCTGTTATGGGCATAAATCAGCCCTATGATCTGAACTCTGGGCTGTATATATTTCTTACAACCGGAGCTTAGATATATAGATATATATAATGATCTTTGCTCACACATATCAATCATGCCATATGGCATATCACATATCCTCATATGGTGGGATATACATATAACCATAGCCTCACTATGTTGAGACTATCCTTCCCTTCTAGGGAGTACATATGGAGATGGGCCAAAAGGGCTGTATGTATGCTTCCAGTCCTGTCCAAGACATGCTCAAGGGGCTAGGCCCCATATTTGGGCTCCAATTATATCCTCGGCCCTCTGATTTTATGATCAGAGGGTAATTTCATTGCAATATGCCTCTTTCCATGGTCGGATGTCATATCTTTATCAAGGCCCGGTTGGCCATCTTCTTCCCATGTCCAAGGCTACCCGGGGAATATTTGGTCCATCATGTGGGTTCCAAATAGGCCGGGTATAACCTTCTTCCTTGCTTGCCTCATTGTACTGTTGCTGGAGTAACCGGGCTTTGAGGGATCTTCTCCATAAATTCAAGGCCGAGAAGGACTGTTATGGGGGAGGAAGGGCAGGTTTGTCCAAAAGGAAAAGGTTTATAAAGGTGATGTAGGAGGGGATCCGGGGAGCAATATGGGCTCAATTATGGGATCATTTGAAGGTTCATTATAGGCATAAGCTCTTGATGTAGCTCATACCTATATGAGGCTCAATTTCAGGCCTAAGATGGTCAAAAAGGGGTCTGCGGGATCCTAGTATATGGCTAGGAATCTCAGGTTTAAGCAGGGAGATGTCCTGCTAATGTAGGAGGGGAATTGAAGGAATTGAGCTCAAGATGAGTATAGCATCTAGAGGAGGGTACGGCTTAGGTAATGGTTATGACATTTTACCTTAGATCCCTCGGAGCCTGCCCTTGATTCCCCTGCAGAACCTCTTCACCCACTCCTTCTCTTTAGAGCTGCGCGGGTGTCCTCTTGGCAGAATTTTGCAGAGCTTCCCCTTCTCTTCCTGTCTCCTCTCCGACCCCTGAACATGAGCGGGGACTGTCCCTTTTATAGGCCATTGGATGGGTGCTGTTCACCCAAGGGAGAGTGGGGGATCATGGGAGTATGCGCACCATTGGGAGTGGAGAGAGTGGGAGATCATGGGGGGACAGGTGGCAGTCCCTCCCTTCCTATATTCCCTCTCACGAGGGAGCATCCAATGAGGCATATCTCATTGACTCCCGGCCCCTCATTTGACGGACATCCTTGATCAACCGATGCTCCATTCAATCATGGCCCTTCATCCCCTAATTGGACATTAATCCCATTAAGGATCCGGTTGATCCATCATGGTATACCGCTGGCCATCCAGGAGATCTATGCTCCATTTGACTTGTTCAAACCTCAACCCCGGCCCTTGATCATGTGTCTCTCCATTGAATCCAAGCCCTTGATCTCTTAATGGATATTAATCCTATTAAGGATCCGGGAAGGCCTTAACAGCCGGTAATTAGACTTGTTAATGACTTGTCCATCGGATATCCCATTAATTAGGATCCATTGGATATTATCCTATTAAGGATTCGATAAGGCCATCTCAATGCTCCGATGAGGATCCATAAGTATTAGGATCCAATTAACTTATAAATCAACCAATCCTGGCCATTGGATTAATCCCATTTGAATTCTCCCAACTGTCCTCCCGCGGATTGCCTTCTCTTCCTCTTTCTCTGCTATTTCGTTAAGTCTCCCATGGGAGACAGATTTCTCCCACCGCGGGCCTTCTTCTAGCCGGCTTTCTTCTTCCTACTGCCGCACCCTTCCTCTTCTAACAGGCCTGCCGCAGCTTGGGGATTGCCAAGGAGAGCCATTGTTCCTGCTGATTGGAGCTCCCGGGTGCCTCTTTCTCCTTGCTATTGATCCGTGAAGGTAGACAGTCCTTCATCCAACTCCGGGTGAGTAGAACTTATATGCATTCATCTCTCCAATTCTATGTATGGCAATTTTCTTTTTTTTTTTCTTCTTCTCCACCGGGGTATCATATGTGCTGGACTTCTCTTCTATTTAAGATCGGCAGCACCCCAATTGCCCCAATTATTCCATATCATATCACATATATATGGCCGGTTGTATGGAGATGCCTAATTCTTAGTCCCCCCTCTGTTTTGTGTTAATTTGCATATGTATGTGAAGACCCGGCTTCTCAATGTGTTGAATTGGGCCTTCTTCCAATTCCCGGGCCAATTGGCTGTTCTCTAGCATGTCATTCAAACATAATCCGGACTTATTAAACAGGAATCAGCTCGGCTTTCTGTTTATTACATTCCGGTCCTCTCTCTTTTCATGCACATATATCCGGTTGTGAGCCTCCTATTGACAGCCTATCACTTAGATAATTATAGCCGGGTCTATTAAACAGGAGCCAATTTGGCTTCTGTTTGTTATTTCCGGCCCTCCTTCCTTCAGATTTTTGTTGGGAGCATGTCTTCTTATCTCTCACAAATCTATGTCCAGCTGACCATGTCTGAAGCCTTTAAACAGGAGCCAATATGGCTCTTTTCCAGATTATCTCCGGCCCTCCCTTCCTTCCAAATGTCCATCGGCATCATGCCTCCTGCCTTAGGCCATGCATTTTGCATCCATATGCATGGTAGGTTGCATTGGGAGGTCCCGATTTAAGGGGGCATACTCATCATATACAGGGGGCTCAACTTCTTCATATGCTATCCTTGGCCGGTAATTTTTTATCACAATCTCCCCTCTACTATCCTGGATATGTGTGAAGATCCTGCTTCTTTATGTGCTGGCTGGGTCTTTATCCAATTCCCTCTCTGCCGGAGGGGACAATTGGAATAAGAACTTTACACCTCCTGTTATATCATTATCGGCCTTGCATTGTGTAGGTCTTTATTGCCCTTAGTGTATCCTCATATATTTGGATGTACATGCCTAGTTTTGTTCATATTATCACTGATTGAGGCTTTGATGCTCCGGGGGGGGGGGGGTGGCAGCTATGGGTCCCTCTTTAGTTGGCGGGGCAGGAATACACATAAGAGCCTCCTTCTTTTTGTTTCCATGGTGTATGCCTAATTGGATTGGGCTTTGAGTCCCCCTTGTATATCCATATCCGGTTATGCATACCCGGCCTTAGACGCATGAACTTGACCCCTTCTTTGATTCATATGCCGAGGGTAGGCCATAGGGAGTTAAGTATTTTTATTCCCTCATTGTCTCATTTTACTCCCATCCATGCTCTTATATCATGGTGTCCGGGTGCTGTAGAGGGTGTTGATTGTGGGCCTCTTTTGTGCTCACTGCCCTCTACCTTTTGCTTGGACATATATGTGCCAAACTTACCCGGGCCTAGCCTTATATGGCTTTGCTTCTTCCTCTATTTTCTGGATTCCTTCAAATTCTGCCCATATATGTGCTGAATTTCATGTATTTGCATCCATCCTAGTTTGCTCCATATAGTGATGTTGGGGTGGGGGGAATTAAGCACATTTAATTCCCTTCTACTTATGTCTATGTCTCTTGTGGAATTTTGAGTGCCAACAGTCGGATTCAAACTTAACATGTTTCGTAACCATTTGTGGTCATTTTTTATGCATGATTTTATGGCATGAATTTGATTTGATTGTGATGGCATTTTTTGTTAATAAATAAGTCATTATTTGATTTTTATTTATTCAAATTTGATTATTTGATCAAGTTTAGAAATTATTATTTCAATGACTTATTTAATTTTTATCCACCTCTCAAAGTCCATGGGGATTAGATGTCATCTTTGGATGACACATCGGGTCAATCGAACTTGAATTTATTTCATGTCGATTTGAGTACATGGAAGTACAATAAATGAGGGGGCATTCGAGCCTTTGTTCCTCAACACATGTCAAAGTTTGTTCGATTTGGCCAGCACTTCGGTTTTACCGATTTGGGTTTTGGCTTTGCCGGTATTTCAATTTTATTGAACCAAATTTTCTTCATATATCCAAGAATGACTTGATTGCATTTGATATGCAGCATTTCTGTAGCTTCTTCGGTTTTGCTGATATTTCGGCTTTACCGATCTGGGTTTCGGCTTTTCCGACATTTCGGCCTTACCGAACCAGATTGTCTTCGTATATCCATGAATGGCTTGATTGCATTTGATATGCGGCATTTCTAGAGCTTGTTCGGGTTTGCCGACATTTCGGCTTTACCGATCAGGGTTTCGGCCTTTTCGGCATTTTGGCTTTACCGAACCAGATTGTCTTCATGTGTCCAGGAATGACTTGATTGCATTTGATATGCGGCATTTCCGGAGCTTGTTCGGTTTTGCCGATATTTCGACTTTACCGATCTGGGTTTCGGCCTTTTCGGCATTTTGGCTTTACCGAACCAGATTGTCTTCATGTGTATAGGAATGACTTGATTGCATTTGATATGCGGCATTTCTGGAGCTTGTTCGATTTTGCCAATATTTCGGCTTTACCGATCTAGGTTTCGGCTTTTCCGACATTTCGGTCTTACCGAACCAGATTGTCTTCATATATCCAAGAATAGCTTGATTGTATTTGATATGCGGCATTTCTGGAGCTTGTTCGGTTTTGTTGACATTTCGGTTTATCGATTTGGGTTTTCTTTTAGAATTCTCGTTCGGTTTGACCGGCATTTCGGCTTTACCGACTTTGGCTTTCACCTTGATTTCCTGTTTGGTTTGACCGGCATTTCGGCTTTACCGATTTGGGTTTCCATCTTGATTTCCCGTTCGGTTTGACCGATTTGGGTTGTCTTTTAGAATTCCCGTTCGGTTTGACCGGCATTTCGGTTTGACCGATTTGGGTTTTCATTTAGAATTCCCGTTCGGTTTGATCGGCATTTTGGCTTGACCGATTTAGGTTTTCTATTTGAATCCCCGTTCGGTTTGGTCGGCATTTCGGCTTTACCGGTTTGGGTTTTCTATTTGAATCCCCGTTCGGTTTAGCCGGCATTTCGGCTTTACCGACTTGGGTTTTCTATTTGAATCCCCGTTCGGTTTGGCCGGTATTTCGGCTTTACCGATTTGGGTTTTCTATTTTTATCCAAAATAGCAAGCTATTTTTGGGCCCCTTTTAATGGAAAGGTAGCGCAAAACCACTTAATTTCGGCAGCATTTCGGCTAGACCGGAGTTGGGTTGGCTATTTTCTATCCAAAATAGTTCACTATTTTGGGCCACTTTTTATGGAAATGTAGTGCAAAACCAGCCCCTTTTTATGGAAAGGTAGCACAAAACCAAGGTATTTCTTACCTTCTAAGGAGTGAGAATGTGGAGCTTCTCTCTCTTCCCAACTCTCTCTTTTCTCACCAAATGCCAACCCATCTACGTACAACACTTCAAGCCCTTTTATAGGGAATTTTCAGGGGCATTTTGGTCTCAAAACTCACCCCACTAGGACCATTTTCGTGGGAGTGGGGGGGTGACCGGAATGGGGTGGAGTTATCCCATTTTTCCCCTTTTTTTTTTGATTTTTTCGGTGTTGTTTGACCAAAGTCAAACCGGGGGTAAGCTCACCCTCCCGGTGCTGGCCCTGTCGCTGACCATGTCTCACCCCGCGGCCGCCCCCGCATGGGCGCGCGCGTGGGCCACGACTGCCCACTCGGCAGTTGTGTTGTTTTTTTTTATTTGAATGTCTCCCCCGGTCAACCAGGAACAGCCGGTTTGACCGGGGCCCGCGCGTAGGCGGCTGCGCGCGCGCGCGCCCGCCCGCGCGGCGCACCGGCCCACGCGGTCGGTCGCGCCCGCGCAGGCCCCTTTTCCTTTTTTTTTTTTTTACGTCAGCCGCGGCCACCGCTTTCTCTCTCCCCGACCCTCTCTCTCTCGGCGACCGGGAAGCGCCCGCGAGGGCTCTTGCGGCGATTTGAGCGGACTCCGGCGACGGCGCTAGCGAGCTCCGACGATGGCGATGGCGACGGCGAGCTCTGGCAACGGTGGCGACGGCAGCATCGGTGCAAGAGGATGGCGGTGCCGATGAGACCCCCCTTTTCTGTCTTCTCTCTCGCCGTGATGAACACAGAGCCCGCGAGGGCTTCTACGGTATGGCAGACCTCGACGGCGGCTTCCTTTGGAGACTGCGAAGGTGACGACGGCTCCTCCAACTGCTCCTCCCCCCTGTTCCGTTTCTTCTTCTTTCCCCTTTTTTTTTACTTGAGAGATTTTTTGGTCCGACACTATGATGTACAGGAAAGGAGAAAAATGAAAATGGGGTAGATATTATTATTCATAAAACATTCATTGAAGGATGTAGTGATGTCAATGAATAGAGTAGGTGATAGGATTATTATGGTGAAAATGATTATGGAAAAAGAGGTAATTAATACTGTTAGTGCACATGCATCACAAATTGGGTTAAGAAGTGAGATTTAAAAAAAAGTTTTGAGAGGATACGGATGACCTTCATTACACTAAATAAATAAAAAATTATTTAAGGACATGTCAATAGACATTGGAAATAATGTCCTAGATATGAGAAAGCCCATGAAGGTTTTAAATATGAAAATTTAAATGAAGAGGGAGAAAATATCATAAATTTTACTATGGCTTGTGATATTATGCTAACAAATATCTATTTTATTAAAAAAGGTTCTCATTTAATAACATTTAAAAGCGGACAAAATAAAATTTAATTGACTTTATTTTTATAAGAATGACTAATTGTGCTTTTTTCAAGGATTATAAAGTTATTCTTAGTGTTGTTTTAACAAGTCAATCAATGCTACGTGGATGAATATAACAACAAAGATTAGCTAGATATCTATACAAGCATTCACAGAGTTTAAAGGATTTGGTCCACCTAAAATGAGACAGTGGTGGAATAAAGAAGTGCTTAGTACTCAACTCAAATCCAACCTTAATTCTAAATTATTTAAGGTCGTCCATATGGATTTTCTTTCCCTGTGTTGATTTCGGATTACTTTTTCAGGGATATTTAAATAATACAAATCATATTGAATTATCATTTTTCAAGTTAACCTAGGTCTACCATGTATTTTTTATTTCTATTATTTTAATATTTTTTACTTTATGATTTTCATTAAATTTACAATACATATATTTTAATATTTTTTACTTTTTGATTTTTTTCTCTTTGGTTTTCGTTAAATTTACAATGCATATATTTTAATTTTGTTTTACTATTCTTTAAACTCTTAGTTTCCAAAGTGTTTCTTCAAAGCTCTAACTTTCCATTCATGCCTCATGTCTCATCTATCAAATATGATATTGTATGTATAGTTTTTGTTAATTCATATTGTATAGTTTTTGTTAATTCATGCATAATTGATATAAACAGATAATGACTCATTGCAAATTCTTGATGTAAGTTAATTTATGGAATAGAGAAATGTAGAACACGATAAAGAATAAGAGAGATTTGTATAAAAGATTGCTTAAATGTGATATTAACGAAGTTATAAACAATACAAGATAGTGCAAATGGAAGCAAAAAAAACTATTAAATATGTATTTGATGGGACTTTTAAGCAAATATATGAGCAACTTGATATCAAGGATTGTCATCTCGTATCTCGGTTTCGTATTGAGTTGATTAGAGAGAAAAGATTTTGGAAAATTCTTGGGAGATTGGATCTTAGTATGTTGAAAAAGGACATAATAATCTTTTCAAAAGTGGACATGAGACTTGAGGACTAGACAATTTGACAGGAAGAATTAAGATAGATATAGGAACTAGGATGGATAATCATTGTTAATAGGAGATACATCACTAAGTTCTAATATGGATCAAAGTTTTTTCTTGAGCAATTTCAAGGGAAGAGATCTTGAAAATTGAGAGATTGTGTGACAATATGCATCATTTTTGCATATTTAATTATATTGAAATTTTAATTTATAAAATCTGGTACTAATAAGTCAACAACACTAAGATAATATTTTGAATATATGCAACAGTAGAGCTGTCAACATGTGAAAATTTCATAAAGTCGTATAATTGAATTATTAGTAGGAAAAAGAACGAGAGATAATATGAATGGTATAGACAATTTACATTAATACAAAGCTTTAAAGTTGGAGTTATCAACATGTGGGGAAATTAAATGATAATAGATATTTATTTTGATCTCATATTAATGATCTTGTTTCTCGAAGGCATAGAGATTTTTAGGTGATTTGATGAGATTGAATTTTATTTTTGGAATTCAAAAAAGAAAAGAAATATATTTAAAGATTAGAAAGGATGAGTGAGAGAAGATCTTAGGAACTTAATATAAAGTTAGATATATCAAGGGTAATGAAATAAAGGTTTAGTCAAACCAAAGATGATGACATTAAAAAAAGTTGAAAAGTTGTTTCTATATTCTTTTTAATAACAAATTTATTAGAAACATAAAAGACAGAAGATGAATATGAATACTACTAAAAGAATTAAAATTTCAGAAGTTAAAGAGACGTTGAAGAGGATGAAAACATGCAACATCAACATGTGGCCCTGATAGTATTCTTATAGAAGTATGAAAATTTGTGGGAGATCTAGGGATGGAATGGTTAACTTGACTATTTAACAAAATCTTAATCATTAAGAAAATACTAAATGAATGGAGAAGGACCATCATTATATTTATCTTTAACAAAAGAGAAGATATATAAAATTGTTCAAATTATAGAGGGATCAAACTCGTCACATAATATACAATTATTGGGGAGAGTTCTTATATGGATAGTACAAATATTTTAGTCAACCAATTTAGATTTATGCTTAATTGGTCTGCAATGGAAGCTATTTAGATGTCACTTATTTAAGATGTGAAAATCTTGTGAAAGAGCTAAAGAGATATTTTGTGGTGGGTGTTGGAGTGAGATTGTTCCCATTAGATATATACAAGTGATAATTGAGATGTGTGATAAAATAACCACTAGTGTATGCACGATTGAAGAAGAAACAAGAGATTTTTATTTCAATCGGCTTATATCAAGGATTTACAATAAATCATTAACTTTTTGTATTAGTTATGAATGAATTAACGAAAAATATATAAGATGATGAGCCATGATATATGATATTAAGATACGATTATGTATTGATAGATGAGATACAATAAGTGAATTTAAAGCTAGAATTGTAGATAAATATTTTAGAGTAAAGATTTCAAGATAAAGGAACTAAGACGGAATATATACATTATAAATTTAATGAAAATCTAAGGGAAGAAAATGAAAGAGTTAGTTTGGATGAAGTGATATTATATTAAATTACTCGGTTCAAGTATTTTAGATCAATTATTTAAAAAGATAGAGAATATGATGAGGATGTTAATCATAAGTTTAAAACAAGATGGATGAAGTAGAGATTGGCTACATAGGTTTTATGTGATCATAAAAGTTTACTAAAGCTGTAAAAAACTTATCGTAAAACTATAAGACTTACAATGTTATGTGATAGTGAATGTTTGACAATTAAAGACAAACATATTTCTAAAATAAGTGTTACCAAATGAGAATGTTAAGATGGATAAGTGGTCATACTAGATTGGATAAAATAAGAAATGAATATATTAGAAAAAATATGTGAGTTGCAACAATTGTAGATAAATTGAAAATAGGGAAATTGAGATGATTTGGGTGTGCTAAATGTAGCCTTAAGGAAACTTTAGTTAGAAAAGTAGAAAATATCAAAATAGTATAAACAAAAAAAAGAATGTAGTAGACCTAAGTTAACTTAGAGAAGGATCATTCAATTTTTTTTGGATGATTTGAACATCTCTTAAGAAGTAACTTAAATTGATATTAGCGGAGGAAAAGAAATTGTTTGGTCGACCCTAGATAATTTGATATTAAGGCTTGAGTTGAGTTGTATTATTTTAAATTCTTGTAAAAGTTAATAACGGCTTTAACTGAAGCGGTGACAATTGAGTATTGTTTTTTTGAGGTTGCTATCATGCGATCTTAGCATGAGAAGTGAAAGCTCCCATAGACCTGTATACAAATGAGAACCACAGCAAGAGGGAATTGAACCTGCGTATAGGGAAGCAAAAGCAAGTGTAAATCGCATCATTAAAAACTTAAATGTGGATGCCAATACTTTAGTTCAAGCTACTTTGATTAGCTCAGTTGTTTGACAGTGATGGGCTGGGAATTGGCGGTCATAGGATAATGAGAAGTAATGCTGGTACATGAAGTGACTAGTTATTTTCTTGCTCATTCTTTGGTCATCCTCACTTCATTTAATTTAAACCTAGAGTGCATGTGGATGAATAATATATGAAATGAACCTCACCTTTTTTAGCTAGAAATACATCGTAACATGGCAAGTTGATTTGTCTTTTAATATTCAGATCATAGTTATCAAGGTGTTGCCTAGGCTCCTTTGCAAGGCCAAGGACCATGGGCACTTTTTAGGGCTCAAAGGTGCCCAGGGTGCCCATCTAGGTGCCCAAGGTAATTCCTCTTTAGTTTAGTATTCAGAACATAGTTGTTAATGTGCTTGCCTAGGCTTCTTTGCAAGGCCGAAGCACCAGGACTCCCTGATCAAAAGGTGTTAAGGTGTCCATCTAGGTGTCCCAAGTGATTGCCTAGGTAGCCCATGCCCTTCTACATCGTAGTTGTCAAGATGACTAGGCATCCAAGACGTTGAAGGGTGCCAATTCTATATAAGTGACAAGATGACTGCTTAGATATCACTTAGACGGTTAAGGTGGTATCATTAGATGTTTATATATAAGTATATATGTGTATATAAATATATATACAATCATATGTATAATTAGATGTTAATATTATATATATTTATGTATTCATACAAACATATAAAAATAAATATAATTATATTTGTATGTGTATGCTTACGCGTATATACATGCAAATGGGATTTTATATATGTAATTATGAATGGGCAAGTATAGTTTTTAGAAAAGAATTAATCTTGTTAAACTTAGTGAGTGAGAGAGAGAGAAGAGAGTTAACGATGAGGACCAGATCGGACCTGATGGTCGAGAAAGTCTAAGACATCGCCGTTCGAGTCTTATGAAGATGTCGCATTCAACTTTTTTTTATTATTTCAGTGGCGTTGTAGTTTATTTCCTAGATTTTCTTTTAATAGTTGTAGTACTTTTAGACTTTTTTTGAGTCCTTTACGTTTCAGTCCTTTAGAGGATTTGTTTGTAATTAGTCATTGGAGGTACTTTTTTTAATTTCTTTAAAAGTTTCTATATATGCCTTATTGTAGTCATTTGGGACATACATACTTACTATGAAATGATATTTGCTTACTGTTCACTCTCCCTCCCTCCCCTCTCTCTCTCTCTCTCTCTCTCTCTCTCTCTCTCTCTCTCTTTGCTTGCTCCTTCGATGTTGACACTCCCGGAGGCTCCGGAGATGGCTGACACCCCACCTCCCTTCTTCGATAAGTAGTCTCCACCTCTGGTGGTGGCTGACCCCACCTTTTGGTTGCCTTGAGCCCCCTCTCCACCCCTATGATGGTTGCCTTCCCTCCCGTCCTCCAATATCATTGGTTCCCCTTTCTCTTTTCTTGGCTTCCACTGTCTCCCCTCCCCACAACACTCTTCACAAAGACCTTTCTACTATAGCCCCCTTGCCCTTCCTAAGCACCCAAAACCCACCACTGAAGCCCCTGCCCAAACTCACACCTCCTTCCCTGTTCTAACACTGATGTTCGCCACCCTCCGCCACCCTGAGAGATTTTTTTCTCCTTTGATGCACCCCCCTTTACCACCCCCCCCAACTCCCTACTTCTTCGACACATCCTCCATCTTCACCATTAGTATCCACCTTCTCCACTCCCTTTGATGTCATCATCGTCATGGAATGCCATCTCAGCGAGATCTCGTGAGATCTTGGTCTCGTCAAGGGGGCCGAGAAACGAGATCGTTGAGATCTCACCCCATGTAGCCTGGTCCGAAAAAAAATTTCTTAGGGGGGCAAAGCCCCCCTGATACCCCCCACAAGAGGCACTACCCCCTTGACCCCCGCGACCTAACCGCGCAGGTCAATCCGTGACTACTCTGCGCCCCCTGTTTATGATAGTGTAAACATATTAATATATCTCGCTATCACTTATACTATCACATAAAAAATGTGCTACATGTTTAATACTATATTAGTATTTAAATAAGATTGTATACAAGTTTTAATCTTTTAGAAACACAAAGATCATATTTTTGGTATTGAGAGTGCTTTGTAATTGTTCATTCACACAGTTGATATATAAATGTGTTATATATTTTTATATAAATTTATTGATGTACTCCTTTCTATATAAGATATTATATTATGTTTCATACATATATACATTTTGATCCGAGAATCCAAGATCAGGTCTCTCGAGATTTTTTCCGAGATTTCTCTGAGATCTCTTCTCTTTCACCCCCCTAAGATGAAGTCAAGATCCGAGACGGCAATCTTTGGTCATCGTACCTCTCCTTCCTCACCGTCGCCAACCACCCCCCTTATGCACCTTTGACGGTGTCGTCTCTTCTTCCCCCTTTGCCTGCACCCTCCCAATTCCACTCAACACCCCATTAAACACCCAGCCCTCTTCCGGCTCCTCCAGGATCATTGGAACACACCACCAAGCTTGTTGCCCTCCGCAACCCTTCCGACTCTCCCTCTCTTCCCCTTAGTCTCCTCCGGCTTTGTCAGCCTTGCTCCACTTCCCCATTGCCTCTAGACAAAGGAGAATGAACAAAGGAAGAAGAGCATATGAGGTGGAGATGGTGATCAGAGCTACAAAGACGTTAAAGGAACTCATAAGACTTGCTCGACTTCGCTTGGGGTTTCTTTCGTCTATGTGAGAAGGACGACTTCACTGCTTGCGACACCTCATCCTTCCTCCTCGCTGCACGATTCCTTGTCCGGATGATGAGCGTGAGGACGCGAAGAGCCGTAGGAGCCCCCGCCCACATGCCCCTTGTCAGTTTCACATTGCCGCCTCTGTAGTAACAGACACTAGCTACATATCACGTACCTCATAGGACACGGCTCGCTGTGAACTAGTCACGACACCAAGGTTTTCAAGGCGACCAAGGTGGCATAGTACCGTCTTGGCACCTAGGTGATAATACAAGGCATTAAGTGATGTCTATTTTATATAGTAAAATTCATAAAATAACAAATTTATGTGTGAAAAATAATATAGAATAGCCATGACATTTTGTAAATCCATTAATAATGTGCAAGTGCATAGTTTCATAAACTAACTTGAATATAAGTTAATTTAACAATTTATTTGTATTAACTATTAGTAAATATCTATACAATTATTTAATCTTAGTTATTTTTTCGTTTATTTATAATCAAACTAATTATTAGAACTAGTTTTTTTTTATTTGAAGACCGCTCAATTAAGTGGAGTTGATACTTAATTAACATTATTTATTATTAAATTAGTTAAAATGACTCTAAATACCCCTAGTCACCTAGGTGCCCCTTGCCTTGACCGGCCTTAGGGCACCTTGTCACCTAGGGATCGCCTAGGCTACGCCTTGAAAATAGTTCATGACACCCTCTTTTGGTCACCGTCTTCATGCGGTTGGGTGCACCCGCAGGCTGCCACGAGCCCCAAGATTCTCCCATCATACGCATACACATGTAGGCTTGCCGCCATGAGCCCGCCATCTCACGCATGCCTTCATGCACTGTGGGTGCTCCCAGAGATGGCTATGACCCTCCTTTAGCCTTCTTCGTGCAGGCGGCCATGTGTCCGGCTCAATCGCTCATTCGGTCTAGCACCGGTTTAGCTGTCTAGGTACCAGTTTAAGCCGGTTCCGAGTTCCTAGATTTGTTTCTAGTCAATTCAACCTATCTCAGGCCCAATTTAGTGCATTTCAGGCTCATATCAGCTGCCTTTCAGCTGGGTTTAAGCGGATTTTCACTTCGACTCAGCTCAGTTTTACCATTTTGGGTCTGGTTCAAGTTAGTTCAACTTGTTCAGACTCGCCGGCACACCTGGATGGCGGCATCTCCCTTGTCTTGCAATAATTAAGAGAGATCTTTATAAATTTTAAGTATATAACATATATTTATAATTTCAAATCTTAAATGTATGTAATAATCTAAGTGTTGGTAAAATATATTAATATGTTTACACTATCATGAATAGGTACCCATAAATCGTTGATTAACCTTGGGCACCAAGATGGGCTCCATAAGTGTATTGGGCACATAAGTGGGTGCCTTGGGTGTCTTTTGGGCTTTCTAAAAGGTTCCATGAATCCCAGAAAGCTCCCTATCAAGGTGTAGAATAGTGTCTTTATGCCTAGGCGCCTGCACCTTGACATCTATGTTCTACATGAATGTTGATTTGCCAATTGTGGTTATATATTTAATGATAGTGAAATCATGTTAAAATTTTTCACCATGACTTATACATATATTTAATATTTTTAAGTTAACTATAAATATTTATTTAAAATATATTTAAATAAAGTTTTCTCTCAACCTTTTTTTCTATTCCTCTCACTTATTCCAAAAGATATACGAACGCATATATATACCTATAAAACAAATATTTACATGAAGTTATTGTCTATAATTATATGTAAACTATATCTTCTACTTATATTTTTCTTAACTCTCTCTACTTATATACATAATATTATGTGTATATATACGTATTATTAATATTTAGGGCTACTGTTCAGGGACATCTAAGTAGACACCTTGTCGCCTAAGCAAAAATAACAGTATTAAATGTCTTGAGTAACCTCGACAACTATGATTTGGATGTCATTGTAATAACATGGAAATATAGTTCAAATATTTAAAGGTTATCAAATCATAAGTTAGATTAGAATAAAAAACCTGTATGCCAGATCTCTATTGATTGTTTTTCTTCGAGTTCATGTTCTGCTAGCTGTTGGAACTGAAAATTTTGAAGTTTATTGGATCTGAATTAAATCTAATCTAATCTCTATAGGGCCACAATACTCAATTGTCAAATGTGGGCCCTATATTATGACCCACTTCAATGTCAATCTATAAATGACCAAATTCTGATGTTAATTACGCAATTCACATCTTATCTTTGATGGGCTTCATTTTAATGCCAAAGTAGGTCCACTTTGTTTCAAATCCAATGGGAAATAAGTATCCCTCATGTACCATTTTCACAGTTCATTAATCATATGCCCACTTCCTATGTCAATTTCGCTGCTCACATATACCCCACATGATGGGCTATGTTTCTATCTCATCATAGATCTATTTAATGTCAAATAATGGTCCACATGTTAGCTCATTTGCGTAGCCCCCACTCCTGCATCAGCAGGTGCCATCAGGGTCAACACAGGCCATCGCAAGCTCCTACAAACCAAAGGAGCATGGGAGCTAACGGGCAGACCTGTCATCTGGTAGGGAATGGGTCAAAGGATGGCATCATACCTCCCGACATATAGGGGGTACTACCGTGGCTCTCCACGTCCCACTGTATCTTGAACTGCCCATCGTGGGCTCCTAAAAGTCAGGAGATGCTTCCCACGATGCTAGCTCCATCCGGGTCCTCCCAATTGCTTAGCCATGAAGATGTTGAAAATCCAGAGGGTCTGCAGCTTACCTCTCATGATTGGAACTACCAAAGAAGAAGTCCACCGATGCCAAGACTCTCCCCCCGCTGTTGCAACCCCTTTCTCTATAAGAACAGATGTTGTGCAACCAGCCATGTGTTGAAGATCATTGACAGGCACCCCAGCCACCACCTCTCCCTCCTCCAAGCCCTACCGGCTCCTACGTATATGGAAGAAGTTGAAGATGAGGCCGATGGAGGTAGATGAATCTTCCTCTTGCATCCTGCGGATGCCTAAGCCAACTCCTGACGATGATGCTTCTCCTCCTGCCATTGGCACCATTGTTCGCAAAATCGACTAATTAGAATTGGCCCATTCTTGGATTGGATTGACTAGCTGGACAACCAATCTAAGATTGAGTCCTGGAGGAATCAGGTTGGATCGAGGTAATCATCCCTGGATCAGCCCGTTCTCCTAGAATGAATCAAGAATTGGAAATACCAAGCCGATTCTTTGGGAAATCGAAAATACCAGAATCAGGTTCAATTCCAATACGATCCTATTTTTCCTCCCTCCTGTGGCACTCTCCCCCTCCCAATCTAGGGCTCTGACAAACATCAATCCCCCTCCCCCCCCCAGGTGAGTTTTTCCTCTCTTCTTCCTCTCCCCCATTATTCTCCCTCCGAATTCTCCTACCCATTGGCCAGCTGGCCTCAAACCTATGGGAGGGAGGAATTATCACTCCTCGGGTGATTGTGCACCATACAATCGCCTTTTCAGGTTGCAATACAGTCATATTTTGCCAAATCGGCTGATCTGGATTAGAAATGTCCGATTCTTGGATCCAATCCATATGCTGGACAACCCATCTAGGATCAATTCCCATTGGAAGTGGCCTAGATTGTGAGAATCGGTTTTGGTCCTTTTGGATCGGCCAATTCTTCAGAATCGGATCGAGACTTTGGAAGTCTATGAGTTACAAATCTTTTTAGAATCAGGTCTGATTCTAGACCTTGGACCCAATTCCGATCCAAGGAGAATCAGCCCCATTTTCAATTTCCACCTCAATTCTCCTCTCCCATGGTTGATTCTATGGCTCCTCAATCTCCCCTCCGGCACTTGGGTTAGGCATCTTGGGTTCTTCTTCGCTGACTAAAGCAATTCATTCGGGGGACTTTTACCGCATGATAATTGATGCAATCCTAATTGAATGATATGTACAATAGATGGATTTGGGAAAACTCGGTACCACTAGTTGAGCCCGATCAACACTGACATCAAATTAGATTATTTTAGTAGTATTATGGTCTTATCTATTTATAAGAGTCTATATTAGGAGAAAACCCATCTGATTCCATCATTGACTTCTTCACGTGAATGTTGTCACTGACTCAAATCATTGGGCCCTGCTGCACTCGTACTTTATATGTGTACTATTGGATCTTGAACTACTTACTTCTCTTCCACCTCCACTTGAACCACCTTGGTTTTTTGTTGTATAGGTAGAATGAACTCATCTATGGAGGGTGCCTAGGTACTATCTATGGGACTTATATGTCCTTGCCTAACAACTAGCTTTCTCCTTTTCCTTGCATCTTTTTCTTGTATACTCTATCCAATACTATATTGGTATACCTTCTTCAATGATTTGTATCATCCAATCTTTCTTTCCTTTGAGTACTCTTTTAGATAGAAGAGGGACCTGAAGAAGTGACTGGAGGCTCTGGAGCTAGCTTTGGAGCGATGTAATGTGAGATAGATCTTGCGAGATTAAAGTTCTATAAGAACTTGAGTATATTCTTGTTCTTGTATTTATTCATCTTTGTCCTCACCGACTACGCTGTCAAGCTCTCCTTTGGCCCATGTTTGATAATTAGAGTCTAACTTTGGAGTTGATTCGACATCATTATCCTCTATCCATGCTGAAAGTAGATATTCTTCTTAGAAAAGGTATTCTAAGTTAATATCCTTTTGTTATAATCCTTGACCATATGCATTGTGTTTTTGCTCATAAGGACCACTTTAATGTTCTTGATTCTTAGCCGATATTGTAATGAAAAAACACTAGTTTGTCCAATCTCACTTTTCAGCATGTTCCTTTTTTATGTATTAGGTTAAAACTGCTTGAGTTCCTCTCATACAATAAACTAGTGCTTGGACTCAATACTCTTATTGTAATAGTGGCAAGTGGATTTCATTCATTTTTGTTAGATACTTAAATCCACCACTCAGTTGTAAAAAAGACAGATATTATAGTAAGTGTGTAATCTTACAAAAATTTTCAACATAATCAAAATGTTATCAAATATATCAAGTGAAACCTTATCATATGAATACCATGAATTTGGATCTTCGTAGACTTCAATTCGATACTTATATAATATCATCTGAAATACAGTGTGAAATAAAAATTGATTATGCCCTCTTTACTTGTAAGTAAGCATTAACTTACTTCAATTTCTACATTTGTTTTGTCTTGCCGAGTTCTACATAATCGTTGTATCACTAACAACATGCCCCGTATAACTTCTGCATCATTAGATACTTGTTTGTCATATTGTATTATTGGGTACAAGAAATATCTTGACAAAAGAGGAAGTCAACTATTAATGACAATAACACATTACAACAATGAAATGTATGAATTATAACATAATAACAAATACTTGCAGCATGAATATCGTGATAGAGCGTCTTATACCAACTGTTATATATTATCTTCGACCATTTCTTATAACCCTTTGAATGTTTTTCTTTAGTTTTTACCTTGGCTTTGTCTATTGCATTGTATAAGTATCTCATTTGGTTGTTATCATTTGAATCCACCAATATTAGCACATGTGACAGGGTGCTGTCACAAATAAGTAAAATTGCACTCTTTCCCACCACCTATTGTTCTTAATAATACATCTTTGTTAGGATATCAAGCTGGTCTATTCTGTCATGTAGGTCAGCCATAATCAATGTATGATGATGAAAATATGAATCTCTTCAAGTTATGTCAATGTCTTAGTAGGCATTCTAATGCAAGGAAATATATGACAAATCTCATTGGACTAAGTTGCACTAGATCATTACCATCAGTATGTTCTCTTATGATGTGCGAAAGTCTAAGATGTCTCGTATATAAATGATGTAACCAATTGTCCTTGCCTCACCAAGGATTTCACAACTAGTGTTTTCACAATATTCTCCAACATCAAGTCTATAAAGTGTGCAGCGTAAGGCACTCAAAACAAGTATGGTCTGACCTCCATTAGCTACTTCTTTACAACCTTGTAAGAAGTTTCGTTATTTGTGACACGTTGCATAATATTGTCTTTATTTATTTGCTCGATAATATCGTTTATGAGACCAAGTACTTTGCATTTTTGATCTAGTTTGAGGCACCAATAGATTTTGGAAATGTGGTACCCTCAGAATAGTAAATGAGAAAATTTAGCATTGATCTCTTTGTGATTTCTATTCATTTATTGGATATTACAGTGCAACCTCTCTCTTTTTATATTGCCTTAAACTTATCTACCTTTGAGGTCAACTCAACAACTTTTGAATCTTACCCACCATCATAGATGTATTTTGAATTCGGGTCTTTTAGTTTTGTCTAGTTTCAATGATAACATCAATCATTATTTGAAAATATGAACTCTTTGCCGCATAGGCTGGCATACCTACTTTCTGTTGTTAAAAGTGGTTGCCTCAACCGCCTAGGCGGTAAGGCAAGGTGAGGCAATTGTCACTGGTATTATCTTGAGGTGAATGCCTCTGGTGCCTCAGACCCGGTTAATTGGATCCGGTAAGATTCGAATTTTCTAACTTAACCCCCATCCCCTGGTTATGTTCTCCCGCCCAACAGAAGCCCCGAGCCTCCGATGTCTGAAGATCCTGATGAAATGGAACCCTCGTCACTATCCTCGTATTGCTTGCGGCCTTGCCACTATCATCCATAGGAGACGATGCCATTATCGCCGCCGCCGCTACCGCTATAGTCACCACCATCCACAGTTGATGCCATCCTCCTCCTCCACCTGTGCCTTCTCCTGTCTTTATGGCAGAGTGACTGTAGGTTTCCTTTTTCTTCACATCTTCTATATCTCTTTATTTCTTAATATATGCACATGTTATTAATGCTTATTTGAAGCTTTTATCAAGCTTTATATCACCCTATATTGATGACTATTTAACATTCTTCTGATGGAGTCCGAGTGAGTATTAAAGCTTAGTTTGATTTTTTTTTTCTTTTAAGCACGTAGATATCTAGTTAGTTTTTTTTAACATTATGGCTTGCTTATATTTAGGTTTATGATTAGTTAGCAGTCCGATTGACTGATGTTAGTGGTGAGTTCCTTACTTCTTTGACTTATTTTTTGTTTATTCTAAACATGTTCTTAGTCTTCATTTTAAGCTTCTAACAGGCACTATACGACCGGAACCGAAAGCTAATGTTCTTCTGATGTTAAGTTTGTGTCGTATTGGTAGAGATGAGAGTTGTTTGATTGTTTTGTTATTTTAAGCATGTAGATATCTAGTTAGGTGTTAATACCCAACTTGTTCCTATGCCCATGACTACAAGTGAAGTCTTAGTATCTATAGCAAGAGCTCCTAAATCCAAGGATGTTGGATGAAAATATGGGATTTTAGTGGATCCAGGTCCTGATGATCTTGTGAGGTGTAAATTCTTTCAAAAAGAGTGTAAATGAGATATTTATCGTTTAAAGCAGTACATTGCAAGTTTAGGGACAAATGTGACTGCTTGCTAGAAAGCAAGCATGAAGGCTAAGAAGGAGATAAAACATTGTATGCAACAAGCAAAATAAGTGAGAGTTGAAAAGACATTGACCATTAGAGAAATGGAAGAAAGGGACAATCTCCTTAGGCAAGAGCAATAGATAGAGACATCTTCATAGGATATCTCATAGAATATAGATCATACTTTACTCCAATTTCAACCTCCGCGAATGAAAGGACTCGTGAACCGATTTTGTGCACCTAATCTGAGGAGTCCAAAGGAAAAACGACGAAGGACAAAAAGAATTAAAAATAAGAAAGAGAGCAATGCATTTAGTACATTGCCAAATGGATATATCAAGCAGGTGTTTCTTTCAACACTGTCTACCTTAATAGCTTTCAAACAATGATAGAGGCAGTTGGTTAGTTTGGTTTGGGTTTGAAAGGACCTAGCTATCATGAAATCAAAGAGACTCTTTTGTTCAAGGAGATTGAGACCACGCAGCAGCTAGTGGCAAGGTAGGTGGGATTGGGGACTAGGAACAGGTTTGTTCGGCCCAAATTGACTCGGGTCGGCTGAGGTTTGGACTTGGGTAAGCCAAGGTCGGAATAAAAAGTAATAAAAAATAATTTAAAAATATTTATGGGGTCGGGGCCTTGGAGTAGGGACTGGGTCGGTAGACCCAAAAAATGACCAGGACGGGCCCAGGTTGGGACCCGAGTCCCGACCCCACATTCCATGGTTGGTGGAGATAGAGAAAGGTAGTTGGGTCAGATTTGGATGTACAATCATGCTGGATTCATGGACAAATCGAAGGGATAGATCACTAATCAACTTTTTAGTAAACATTCGTATTGGGATAGTTTTTCTAATATTAGTTGATGTGTCATCAGAGGTAAAGGTGACAAGTTGTTTGTAGGTCTTCTAGATAAGGTTGTGGAAGAGATCGGTGCATCAAATGTCACCCAAATTGTTACAGACAATGAGGTGAGCCTGGCTACAAGATTCATTTTGATAGACACGCCGTTATTTATTTTCAACACCGTGCACTATTCACGATTTGATACTAGAAGATAGTTTAAAGTTGTCACCAATAAAATCTACAATTTGACATGCAATGTATGTCGCAAACCTTATTTATAGGCACACCAAGGTTCTAGCATTGAAAGGGAATATACAAATGATAGGAACATTGTTTGTGTAACTGTAACTATATTGGCAACTATGCAACTAACTACTTGAGTTTGGACAACTTAAACATATGCAAGGATGATCTGCGACGTATATTTACGTCACATGATTGAACAAGTAACAACAATTGATGTAACAAAAAGGTTGAGGGAAAAAAACTCGTGAAATTGTTTTGAAGACAACATTTTGGAAGGGAGTGACTTATACTTTAAAGATATTTAAATTTCAAATGACTTGTCCGTGTATTGCAATTAGTTGATGGTGAAAAGTTAGCTATGGGATACATATACGAATCCATGGATTGTGCCAAGGAAGGAATAAAAAATGCATTGTATAATAAAATAGACAAATATGGTTCAATTTGGGATATAATTGACAAAAGATGAGATTTTCAGCTATATCGTCCTTTGAATGTTGTAGGGTATTATCTAAATTCCCAATTTCACTATGCTAATCCTGACCTTGAGAGTGATGATGAAATTAAGCTAGGGTTGTATGATTGTATTGAGAAGTTGGTGCCTTTGTATGAGACCAAGAAAAGATTTTCAAGCAATTGGCCATGTATAGAGGGGCACAAGGCATGTTTGGTAGGGACATGGCTATTTGGCTACAAAAGACGTCAACTCCAGGTACGATGATTTGTTATTAATTGTCATACTTGTATTCATGATTCTAATGTACTCTTCCTATGTCATTTAAACTTAACAAGCATTTTCTTTTGTGGCAAATTGGTGAGTAGATTGGGGAAGCACGACTTCCCAACTACAAAAGTTGGCAATACACATATTGAGTCTAACATGTAGTGTCTCCAATTGTGAACGTACCTGGAGCACATTTGAACATGTAATATTTTTTCCAATTCCAAAAAATTAGAACTAATCTTATATGAGTTTTTTTATTAATACAATGATGTATACATTTTTATTTGTTGTTGTTTAGATTTATACAAAAGAAGTAATAGACTTAAACAAAAGAAATTGAATGATTTGGTATTCTTTGATACAACGAAAGGTTTAAGGAAAGCCTTCTAAGGTTGGAGAAATTGAATCAAGACCCAATATCCGTAGATGACATTAATGAATTAAGTGAGTAAATCACAAATGAAGACAAAGACCTTGTCTATGAAGGTGAAAAGTTGACATGGAGAGATATAGAAATTGCTACATAAATAGATGAAGAGGAGAGTTTAAGTACAATGTCGTATTTTAAACACATCTTTGTTAAATTTGTTGAGTTTGTTTGTTTGTTTGTTTTTTGTTCTCACTCCTAGGTTGTAACATATTTGCATCGATTTCTAAGTCTTCTGGGAAAAGAGTTTGTATTTCTAATAAAGATTCAGACAATACCAATCATGGTGATCAGGAGGCTTCTACAAATCTTGATTTGAATAGTGATTGACAATTGTATGTGTTGAATTCAACTTACTTTATTAGTTATGTTATATTTAATTGTCACTCTTTTTAGTTTATGGTGTTATGTTTGTTATTAATATTAGTTTTTGTTTTGCTTTTAGAATTTTGTTATTAAATTGTTGCTTTTATTTTATTTTTGACGGTATTTTGTATTTATTCCAATTATTTAGTATTACATATATGATTATTAAAATAAATAATAATAAAATAATTAAAATGCCTTGGACACCCGAGGTGCCCACCCTAGGTGCTTAAGGCAATGAGGCACCTGAGTCAAGGTGTTGGTCCCCTAGTCTCGAGCACCTCACGTATTGGATAACATAGTACCTACGTCAAGTCAAGATTATATAATGTTGATAATATTTGTTTCAAATTTTAATAACATAAAGGGACATTCAAAATAAGTCAAGTATTGTATATACATGTATGTAAAAATGATTTACATATGTGCTTCGTTACCTTCTTTACAATCTCCGTTGAGGCCTTAATTCCTTTCTAAGTTTGCTTTATACTCTTTTGACCTTTGTCACTCTATCTATATATGGTCATGTCTGTCGATAGTTGAAATGACTATGACTGACATAACTCACTCTCTTGGTTTAATTAAGGTGTAAGACCTACACTGACCATCTAGTAGTAGATCTTTTGCCCCCTTTCTCCTCTTCTCATCTTCGCAGGCTTAATCCCTACTTACATGTGTTGTTTTTCTTGTTTGTGCCTCCTCTTCATCTTCATAAGATGATAAAGACACCAACCTATGCAAGTGAGTTTCTTTCCTACTTTTTTTCATGAGATTTTGTCTCAACGCCCGAGCAACTCATTATGCAAGTTGGTTCTCTGCTCAATTCGGATCTCCTTTTGTGATGCTCTCCTAGTTAAGTATGCCCTCATTTTTTTTCTTCGAATTCTTTCATACCCTGTTATATTTCTTTACATTCTCACTCACTCCATTGATATATTGTTTGAGATGATAAACACCTCCATTCATTCTTTCCCGCACCATTTACATTTTATTATCTTCTTATCAACATCTAACATGTGTCTGTGTTGCCATCCAATGACACGATGTGTTGGGACATGTTGCTCCTTGTCCGACATTTTGTACACAAAAAAATAGTTCATGTTGGAAAAAAATATATCCGACAATCGAATGATTCGTACAATCGAACTGTTCGAAACGGGAGCAAACAAGCCACCAACCATTCCCATTTCGGTCCCCCCTTGACCCTCTTACTCCCCACCTTCTCCCACCCCCTCACCATAAGTCACCTTCGGGGTGATTGTAGTATAGTCACCTGAGGGGTGACAATCATTACTTTGGGTGACTGTTTAGGGTAGGGGTACGCCTACAGTTACCCACCTTGAAGGGGGATTCCAATGTGTGTGTGGGGGGGAGGGGGGGACACTTAAAACATATTGCAATTCCCCATCCTTTAACTTTCAAGCAGGCTGTACAGGGGGGACGTTGGAGGGGAGAGGAGGAGAATCGGGAGGGAGGGAAATCGGGGAAGGGAGAGAGAGAGAGGGCCAATTCTCTCTTTAATGGGGAGAAGTCGAATCGGAATTGGGTATGGATTTGGCCAAACCCGATATCGAGAGGATTTGTAATTCACGATCTCCCGTAGAATTGGTTGATCCACAGTTGATTCCTTCGATCTAGGCTAATTCCTTCGGGAATCTCCTGAATTTGTTGTTTTAGTGGTGGATCAAATTGGCATGGGCCGATCTGATCAAAGAATCAGTTGATTCTAATCTGAATTGGCCGATTCTTCAAACTATGAGAATACGGGTAGTATTATGCTTTGAAAGATAAAGCCAACATAGTTATCGAGGTTGAGTTGGCAACTATGTCACCACTTGTTGATAGTTCCGTACATAAGGTGCCTCTTACGGAGGATTAACACATAGTAACTTCTGTAAAGTTTCCAAATTTGACACTGGACAAATAACCATTGTCAAATTATATTATTTTATTAGTACTATGGTCTTATCTAGTTAAGAGTCTATGTTAGTAACGTCAAAGTTAATTTGGAGTAAAATATATGTTTGGATCAAATAGGTTATAGTTTAAATATGTGAAGTCATGGGTATATTTGTACTTGACTCAAATTTTTATTATTTTTTTAAAAATTTTGTATCAAGGGTTTATAAAAAGAGCTCAAGGTGTATCTACGAGAGAAGTAAAGTAAGAAAAAAAATCTCTCTCTCTCTCTTGATCCAATGTCTTTACCTCTATTGTCTTCTTCCTCTCATCTTCTCTTTTTGCTTATCTTCTTCCCCACCCCGGTTCTTCTTCTTCTCTCGTGTGTCCTTTCCCCCGTCAATTATTCTTCATTGTCTCTGTCTTCGCTCTTCTTCTCCAACCCCTCACTTGTTCCTCTTCTCTTCCTCCTCATCCTCCTTCACAAATCCCTCTCCCTAGTTCCTTGGTCATCTTCTCCTTCGTCGTCTCCATTTCTTATTTGTCTTTTCCCTCTGCCCTGTATAGAGAATCCACCTTCCCAGCCACCCACCAAAGCCACCCAACCCTCCGCTTCCCCGTGTGACCCCTTATCTTGTTTTCAATCGTAAACAACCCCGCGCAAGACCCCTCGGGCCATTTCTTCACCCTGAACCCCCCTTTGTCGCCTTTACGAGTCCCCACCTTCTTGTAGGAAGCACCACCACCTCCGACCCATGGTTCGTCAGGTCGGCGACCCCGACTCGGCTGTTAATTTAAAATGAATTTTTTATTAATATTTTTCTCGACCCCGGCCTGACCTGGGTCGTGACCCCAACCGACTCGGGTCGGTTTTAGGCCTGACCCCAACCCCGCCTTCCTTGCTCCGACCATCCAAAGCCCCAACATCACCCCTGCCCTTCCCGACGGTAATGAAGGTGAATGATGAAGATGAAGCCTCATAGTGCCTTTTATGCGGTCGAGCCCACCATCGCTGTTGGTGAGATCAGCCATCCTTCATGACTCGACTAGAAGATAGTTTTGATGCCTCCACGGCTTAGAAACCACCGCCACTCCCTACCCATCTTTATAACCCTTGCGGTACCTTTGTTGACATAGAGAAGCTTCGCATAGACGACAAAGCCCTCCTCCTGTCACCCTCCCCTTTATGCACCAACGGTTGCATCCTCGATTCTATCGCAACCCCCGTCTTGCTTGGGCGTATCGAGAGGAGCCGCGACCCCCTACGAGTTAAGTTGAGGCCATTGTAATTTAACTAGTCGGTCCAACACTAAAATCGGTCGGTTCTCCCAGGTTCGGTTGGGTCTAGCTTGATTCAAAGCTAGTTTAGCTAGCTTCTCTTGACCCAGTTCGATCTAGTTCTACCTCAGTTCGAGGTCTAAATTGCTAGCTCGACCCAGTTTGAGGCTGGTTCGGTCTAGTTCGCACCGATTCGTATCGATTCGAAACTAGTTTAGGGCCAGTTTAGGGGTCAACTCAGGTGATTCTAAGCCAGTTCTGCAGTTTCTAGGCCAGTTCAACCTGGTTTAGTGCATTTCAGGGCCGGTTGAGTTGGTTTAGCTTGGTTCAATGGGTTTTTAGCCTGGTTCACCATATTTTAGTCCTACTAGAGTTATTTTAGTGGTTCAATGAGTTTATCAAGCTTGTTTGCACCTATAAGGCAACTTCCTTTTTGTCCCACATCAATACCCTAGAAGGCGTGTTGCCCCCTTGACCCGTGCAACCTGATCACACAGGCTAATCCACAATTCATAGATGTCTATTTAATGATAATGTGAATATATTAACATATTTCATTAGTACTATTGCATATATTAATATTTGACTATTTGTATTTATAAATATATGTTATATACATAAAAATTATAAAGTTATCTTTTATCTTTTTTACCTTATCAAGATTAGCTCTTTCCAAAAATATATGCCCACACTTAAATAATTACATAAATAAAATCACATTTACATATACAGCCATGTAAATATACATATAATTATTTAATTTTATTTATTAATATATGTTTGTATGTATATACATGTATATATAATATTAACATCCAACTATATTTATTTATATTTATGCATATACACTGTGTATATGTATGCATCATGAAATATCGGGTTGGGACCCGAGTCATGGCCCGACCATGACCTGGTTAGTTTTTCCGATGGCCTGCCTGACTACGACCCGATCGGGCCTACTATTTAGCAGGGTGGTCATGACCCAGTCGTCAGGTCGCGCAACCCAACCTACAACGGTTACATGGCCGTAATAAACGTTGCCTGTCGGGGGGGCCTTGAAGCCCACCCTCCCTTGCCCCTTGGAGGCCTATTTAAGGCCCCCAAGGGGCCTCACTTCTCCTCACCTCTCCTCTTGTACTTTCACTCTTATGCTCTTACTCTTTAGCATTTTAATTATTTAATTAGTTTATTAGTTATTTAATGAACTAATTTTCTCATCTAATGCTTTGTTTTACTTTGTTAACACTTAGTTAAAGTCTTAAACTTCATTAAGTTTATTTGTCTCTCTTGTTGTAAATAGTTAGTATGTGTTTATTTAGTGTAATAATTTTTAAGTCTTAATTACATATTTATTTACTTTAATTAAAGATATCTTCTCTAAGTCACTCAATCCAAACTTTCGGTGCAACCCGAAATGGTCTGACTTGGGTACATTGTAACTTGCTCTCCATAGCGAAGAGAAAAGTGTAATATAAATATTGTGATGAAATTGTATTCGGGATATTTATCAATTAAAATTTCATCTTGCAGGGATGAAGTCAATGTTGTGTATTGCACGCGAACTCCACCGAGCTAAGAGCCCAATTTTTTAGGCACCTACAAGCAAAGGGAGATTCCAAGCAACATAAAGAGACTGTACATATTGATAGAACCGGACAAGACTGTCCGAATATTCCTCAAGACCAAGACTATGATGCGTTACATTTGTAGTACTTGTAAAAGTAGTTGAGTACTTGTTCAATTATAATTAATCACTTAATTTTTTAAAATAGGTAACCTTCGAGCAATAGAGGTAAGTCAAAAAACTTTTGTTGACGAAGATCGCTTTTGACTCATCAGCCGAATTGTGGTTCAAGGGTTGGGAGGTGAGAGTGAACGAGGAAGTGGAAGAGGATCCAACACCAACCAAAGGGGGATGAGATTCATGATCTCACTCAAGATGATGACCCAACAATGGGTCCTATAGATTTATTTCTCACAAGATCATAACAACGTCAAATGGCCATCACAATGGTAATGAAAAACTTGAAGCTATGCAAGGAGAGGATTAAATAAGCAATGTCAAGATGGTTCTTTTGCCATAGCATACCGGTGAACGCGCCAAGGGATCGTATTATGAGCACATGATTGACACAATCACTGATGTCAGGAGAGGAGTGTCCAAATCAAACCTAAGAGAGATATACAACATATATCTTCCTATAGAGGTGGAAGATATAAAGAAATATGTAAAGTCATTTAAAAGAATTTAGGACGAAAGATGTTGCACCTTAATGAAGGACAAATGGACTGATAAATATATTTGTTTGTAGTACTTTGCTAAATGTTTTTGTTAGTATACTTTTCTTAATGTTTTCTTCTTAACTAGTATAACAAGGAAGACAATAATCAATTTCCTAGTATACTGTCAAGCTGACATATTCTTTTAAAAGTTGGTCAATGTATTGGGATAAGTAAAAAATGTCGAGAACCTTTTCAATTTGATAGATAGAGTTATCCAAGAGATAAGGGCGGATCGAGTTGTCTAAGTAGTTATAGACAATGCGGCCACATATAAATCGGCTGGATAGATATTGATGGTGAATAGACCTCACTTGTGTTGGACATCTTGTTCCGCCCACTCCTTAAACTTGATATTGGATAATAAATTCAATGATACCCAAATAGATAGGTTAGTTAAGTCAGCGCAATTTTTTTTATCGTTCATTTACAACCATAACTGCATCCTTAACCTAACGAAAGAACATACCAAGTGCCGAGAGTTATTATGGCCCGGTGCAACCCAATTCACCTCCCACTACGTTTTCTTAGATGGTATGATAAGTCAGAGGAGACCTCTAAGTCACATGGTAATCTCACCAAAATAGGATAATTGGATAGGTAGATGTATCCCTTCAGATAAGAGAACATAGAAAAAAGTAGATAAGTCAATAGAGAGTGGTGACTTTTGGAAGGTTGTAAAAAAGGCTTTAAGCATAGTCCAACTTATAGTCAAGGTACTTAGGATAGTTGATAAGGATAGAAAGATAGACATTGGCTATTTGTAGGATGTAATTGAGAGAGCAAATAAAGAGATCTCTAAGACGGTGTCTGACTTTAGTGGTGAAATATCATTAATTGTTGATGAGATCGTACCTTACATCAATCTATACAGGCAGCATTATATTTCCTTTGTCATTTACTTAATTTATGTTTATTTCACATTGATATAAATTGTTTACTAATATCTAAATCTTGTCATGTTACTTTTTTAACCACGATATTGTTACAACCAACATTTCAAGTCAACAAATAAGTTAATTGACAACATCAAATGCATCATCCAACGGATACTCGGTGATGACGAAAGGTCTATCGCCTATAACAAAATGTATGATTACAAAATGCAAGTATTTCACTTTAGAACGAGGAGAGTAAAATAAGCTGTGATGTCACTATGTCCGGGTACGTAGCATTTATATGTATTACTTATAATTCAAATCAAATTGTAAAAGATAATTATTTTTTAACACATTGATTTTATGTAGCCAATTGATGAATAGACCATGGTAAGGCACTAGGTTATGAAGACTTCGTAGATATGGCCATAAGGGTCCTAAACAAAATCAATTTAGCTTCGGACTGTGAGAGAAATTGGTCAACATTCAACTTAATCCATACAAAGCAGAAGAATAGGTTGACATCATGAAATCTTGAGAACCTTGTGTATTATCACTATAACATGAGGCTAAAGCTAAAGAATTTGGAAAGAATAAAGTAGTACCAAATGAAAGAACAAAGGTGGATATTAAAAACTTAGGGACAACAAACTGAGAAACCAACAATTCAAGAAGAGGACATCATCTTAGATCAAATATTTTACGAGAAGAATTCATTGGAAGTTTGGGTTAACGACTAAGAAGGGATGAACGAACTAGAGTTCAACCCAGCAAACCAACAATGGGTTGAAAGAGAGCTCAACGATGTCTTTGTTGCCAAAGAATTTCAAATTTCTTCCTCCCTAGCAAAGTGACAGAGGACCGAAAAAGGATCTAGCTGATATACGCAAAGTAGAAGAAAAGGTAAACAAGTTTTGACTGATCTCCTTGACATTGCAGATGCTGATACAATTGATGATGAGCGAAAAGTCATGCCGGACCCGAACATCTGACTCCATTACTAGACTTTGGAAGATTCTTCTTCGAAAAATAGCAGCAACAGTGGAGCGGGATATGAGGGAGGCACCGCTTCAAGAAGATAAAGGTCACCGGATATGGAGACAGTTCTACAATGGCTGAATGATTTATTAGCGAAGACCAGTACACCCATGTGACTTAAGGCATAGATCATGGTGCTAAGCCACAAGGTGGAGAAGCACCTGGTAAGATGGAGGTCAATACCACAATGCCTCCAGTTATGTCTTTGATTTATCACATGACTCTTGGTTCCTTACATATGACTAAGAGTATTATGGAATTAATTACGTTAATGCATTTGACATTTCAATCCAATCTACTTATGACTATGACAAGTATAGTGAATCTTGGGAATCAATAATTGTCGGAGGGAATGATGTCATGTCTATTTGTACAATACTATGTACTTAACTTAAATGACGATGTGGGAGTACATAAATTATATAATAAATGTAAATCATGTAAATTGAAATCAAATAAATCAATTATTTTTTTAGATCATGTTGCCTTTTTTAAAAAAAATAGGATTTTTTTGACATTTTGTCATTTTTCTTTCATTTTTTTAGATCATGTAAATTGAAATAAAATAATGGCCTGGTCATGACCTGGGTCGCAACCCGGTCGGACCTAGTCGGCCTAGGGGCCGGATTGACCCAATCGCGACCCATTCTTCTGTGGTATGCATAAACATCTATAGGCAATCTAATGCTATTGCTTAGGTCCGTGTGACGTTTAAGCAACTGCCACGTTGCCTACGTAAATTTGACACCTTCGATCGTCTTAAAGTGCCTTGTGGCCTTGACAACTACGAGTGCAACAACCATCATTTCTGACACCTAAAAGAAGCAAAGAAGGACCTTGGCACAGGGTTGTGGAGTCCGCAGGAATTTCAATGGCTTCTCAAACCCTGCTAAGAAAATTCCCGTAGGTTGCTTAATCCAGTTAGCTTAAGACAAGGACTTTACTAGAAACATGCTTATCTTTGCCCACCTACCTTTGCTTGGCCACCAACTTGGAAGCAATTTTCTCGTACCTTGCTTGTCCATTATACTTGATTCGATAGTCTCAACTGCATGACATTTACCTAGCTAATCATTAATTCTGGATGCAACTACAAACCAATGGGTATCAGCGCATTCTTCAAACACCAGAACTTCAACCGACTAGAAACATGCTGCTGCCTTCTTCACATCAACATCCTTTGTTGCAGAATGCTCGAGTCCAATGGCTGTAACTTGACTAACTTTGGTGACCAACACCTCTTCAGCTGGACTGTGAACGCTCATTCCTTCGTGCCACTCCTTGCCAGTGGAACAATTGAACAAGCACTAGGCACAAACGTCTTTGTGAAACCTCGAAGAAATCATATATATAAAAATATATATATAGGTATAGCATGTATGGTATGGTTTGAAAATTCATTTGATTTCCGTTTATTTGGGAAATGAACTTCCGTTATCTTATCTTTGGCTACTATGAAAATACATGATATTTCATAGAAAATATTAGCCAAAATATGTGATATGCATATATGAAATATATGTCGAGGTTAGGGTTCATAAAATTTGTCTTTGGACCTCTCTCCATCGGAAATTGCGAATTTCCGATGTTAATTACACCGAGACTCTCGGACACCCTTGATTAACTATCGTAGCAACTCGTATACGAAAGAGAACATTCATCCACAAAATATTAGCGTCTGGGGATTATAACCCATGAAAGCAATGGAATGCAGATTTAATATTTAAATCCGACAGTATAATGATAAGGTGACCTATTTATGGGTCAGTAGAGAGTGAACATATGACCGGTTATGGGGCAAATATAGGCTAGACACATAACCGACTATGAGGGTTGATATGCCCTTAAACAAAATGTCCTGTATATGGGTTGATAGGGATTGAATAGGTAACCGGTAGTAGAGTCACTATATGGCTGGAAGGTGACCTATATATGGGTCAAACGGGGGGATAATACGTGGCCTGTATATGGGTCAATATAGGCTAGAAAATATGACCAATTATGGGATTACTAAAGGCTAGATACATGACCAATCTGTAGAGTTGATATATCTGAACCCAATGACCTGTATATAGGTCAACAAGGGCTGAATAGATGGCCCATACATAGGTCGGATAGAAGGGACAGTAGGTGACCTGTACATAGGTTAATGGAGGGTTGCTATGTAGTGATGAGGGGGATTAATAGATGACTTATATGTCAATACTGACCTTAGGCCGATTGGATGTCTGCACTGAAACCGTTCTCAAGTTAAGGCTAGCCCGGGCCTGAGATATCCATCTCTTATATTACCCAAAACTGGCCAAAACCCTGCCATATCAGACCCTTTCACATTGGCTAAAAGGCATATCTTCGCCTCCATCACAAGCTGTCTATGACCTGTTTATCCTCATCTACCCCTCAGGCTGGCCACACTTAGAGTTAAAATTCCGGAAGCAAGACCATGCTACCTATGGTTGGAATCCTTCTTAGAGATTTCTGGAACATGAACCTCCGGGATGGGGTCCTAAAATTCAGTAAAAATCAGTCGGATTTGTATAACCTATGGAATAACCTGATTATGTTCAGGACCGAGATCAAACTTAAAGTCAAAAAAACTTCAAAGGACTAAATTGTATACATATGTAGATCCCCGAAGCACCAAGTTATGTATTGGAGCTCCTTCATGATCTCATATCCAGACCTGAGCTTATATAAACCATAAGTTTAATTATAAGTTTACCATGTGGGTCCTGTACATTCATATGCGCATACAGCATGGGATACCTATATTGGCCTCTTCTATGATCTGATTATGCTCAGCTCTAAGGGCTGTTGAACATCTTCTCTTTGTGAACCAGGTGGCTTATGGCCGGGAGTCAAGGTCAGAGATATAATCTTCCGGGGTAGGGATCCTCAAACCTTATTGCCAAAGCTGGAACTCCAAGGCCCAAGATGCCCTGGGTATGACTGGGATTC
This sequence comes from Cryptocoryne crispatula var. balansae, assembly GCA_036172225.1. Lineage (NCBI taxonomy): Eukaryota > Viridiplantae > Streptophyta > Magnoliopsida > Alismatales > Araceae > Cryptocoryne > Cryptocoryne crispatula. The sequence goes on from CM069934.1 coordinate 16,960,691, forward strand.
AGGCCCAAATCTGATGCTGAAATTGACCTTAGACTGGTCACTATCCGGCACTGAACCACGGGTTGAGATCTGCCTTATGACAGATGTCAAATGCATATTATAGGCTCTCAATGACCTGATTATGTTCAGATCTAAAAGCCCTTTGACACCTTCCCTTCATATGACCGAGAAGCTCATCAGAGTCCCGTTTAAGCTAGGCCCTGCTCATGTGCAGATTCTGGACCTAGACAAACCTTTGAGATTTGTATAACCACACATTTGATGGTACACCAGCCTAGAACTGAACATTTAGTTTCTGAATATAGCCGGGATATAACTCCAACCATGACCCCAATCTTGGCCTTATACTGGTCAAGATCATGCCTGAAGTTCTGCCTGATGATAGGTAACTCCGCTTTGAACAAGGTATGAAATAACACTATGAGTATGGCTGAACTCAAGATTGGTATCCCCAAACTGCAGGTTCCTGGGGAGGGTCTAAGGTCTCACATTACTGTTGAAACAATTGGGAAATCCACTGTATTTTGGGATAATATGCACCTTGCTCTCAACCTTTAGATGGGCCGGTATTCCCACTGCTAAATCTTATACATCTAGCCTCCACCCTCTGATCAGGACCTAGGTATTTAAGTCCTGAAATCAAGCTTATACTATGCCTGAAACCTGAATATTAATATCAAGTAGTTCCTTCTTATGTTCAGACTTAATCTCTTCAACCAATTCCCGCACATGATTCTCATAAATTATATATACCTGTATGTATACTTAGTGCTCCTTGGTTATGAATGTGGGGGCATCAATATATAAATATCATTTATAGCATGCCTCTGTGCGGTCTGAATGTTGTGACTACAATTTTATTATCTTGTAGTCGTCTCATCCCTCCTGGAAGTACATATCTCTGTGCACAAGAATTGTTTATCTCACGGGGGTCTGACCTGCGATTGGCCTTCTCTATTATGAGATGGGCCTAAGGACTGCACATAATTTCAGTCCTATCCAGGACACATATACATTGGACTAGGCTCAACATTAGGCTTTCATAGTGACCTGTTATGAGCACAAGATTCCCATGACCGGAATGTGTGGGTATGCCTTTTTTGCTTATCTTTCTATGAACATCATCATATGTATATTAATCATGCCATATGGCAATTTACACATCCTCATATGGTGAGGTGTACATATATCCATAGCCTCTTTATTCAAGGCTCCTTGTCATGAATTCTGTCCCGAAATTGGTCTTCTTTATTGTAAGATAGACCCGAAGGACCATGTATATATATGATCTTGCCCGGGGCATATTCATAGAACCATGCTCAATATTGGGCTATACTCATGTCCTGTATGGACATAAATCAGTCCCTTGGCACCTGCAGCCTCCTGATTTTATAACCGGAGGGTAATTCCATGTGATGTACTGAATATCATAATTTCTTCAAGGCCTAGTTGGCCATCCTCTTCCCCTGCCTCTAAGGCTACCCGGGGGGCATTTGGACCATCATGTGGGTTCCAAATAGACCGGGTATAACCTCATTCTTCATTACTTTACTGTACTGCTGCTGGAGTAATTGGAGCTTGGGGGACCTTCTCCATGAGTTCAGGGCCGGGGAGGATGGCTATGGGAGAGGAAAGATAGTTCTGTCCAAAAGAGAGAGATCTATGAAGGTGATATAAAAAGGGATCCGGGGAGGAATATGGGCTCAATTAAGGGATCATTTGAAAGTCTAGTATAGGCGTAAGCTGTTGATGTAGCTCATACCCATACAGGACTCAATTTCAGGTTCAAGATGATTAGAGGGGTCTGCGGAATCCTAGCATATGTTTAGGAATTCCAGATGTAAGCAAGAAGATATCATGCTAATATAGGAGAGGGAATTGGGGAATTAGGCTCAAGATGGGTATGGCATCTAGAGGAGGGGGTGGCTTAGGCAGTGGCCATGATATCTTACCTTATATCCCTCGGAACCTGCCCTTGATTCTCCTGCAGAACCCCTTCACCCACTGCCTTCCTTATGAGCTGCGCGGCTGTCCCCTTGGTAGAGTTTCTGCAGAGCCTTCTTTCTTCTCCTCCTGTCCTCTCTCCCCCTCCGACCCCTGAACATGTGCGGGGCTGGCCCTATTTATAGGCTCTTGGATGGGTGTTGTTCACCCAAGGAGGAGTGGGCCGCAAGGGAGTGTGCGGGTGGAGGGAGCGGGGCCGTGTTCTCGCGAGGTGGGGAGAGTGGGGCGTGACCAAGTCTTTGGGTGATCCCGGCCCTCAATTAGCATCGGATCCATCTCAGGTTTAAGCATAGATCCTGGCCCTTGATTGAGTGTCCCGGCTCCTCTCTTGATAGCCCAATCCAAGCCCTCCATCCTTGGGTATGTCGATGGCAGATTATTTGCCATCCGGGGCTTAATTGAAGCTAGGCTTTATTGCCTACGCCCAAAGGATTAATCCATCTTAATCAAATATCCAATAAAGATGGATCCAATGAATATTATCCTATTAAGGATCCAATTAGCCATCTCAATGGACCGGGGAGCATCCATGCTTCAATAATCATGAGGATTGGTCAATCACAGCCCTTAATCACATGTTAATCCAATCAATCAGGACCCTTGATCCCTTAATGGATATTAACCCTATTAAGGATCCGAGAGGATCACTCATCCGGTAATTAGTCTTGATAATGACTTGTCCATCGGATCTCTCATTAACTAGGATCCATTGGATATTATCCTAGTAAGGATCCGGGAGACCCATCTCACTGCTCCGATGAGGATCCATGGATATTGGGATCCAATTAGCTTAAAAACCAGCCAATCCTGGCCATTGGATCAATCCCATTTGAAATCTCCAATTCATTCCCTCGCGGATCAACCTCCTCCCTTTCTTTTTGCTGTTTCTGTTAAGTCTCCCACCGGGAGACAGATTTATCCATCCGCGGGCTCTCTTTAAACAGGTCATGTGCCTTCTCCGGTCGCACTCCTCTTCTCTCACAGGCTTTGCTACAGCTTGGGTATTGCCAAGGGGAGCTACTGTACCTGCTGGTTGGAGCTCCCGGGTGCCTCTTTCTCCTCTCCCACTTGGGATCAAGCCAAGGAGGTGAATCTCCTCCTATCCATCCTCGGGTAAGCAATGCTCCAATGATTTCAAGTTCATTCATGCCATGCCTTCTCATCCATTTCCTGTCGGCAGCACTTGTATTTGCATATAGATGGATGGCCGGCTGTATGAGGATGTCCCTATATATGCATCCTCCTGATTTATGTATAAAATCCGGCTCCTTCATGCATTATCTTTAGTCGGGTATCAATCACCCCTTATATCTCTCAAGTATATGCATATATGAGTATCTTTGAGGTCCCGACCTCTTCTTATGCTGAATTGGATCCCATTGGGTAGGTCTATCATCTGCCTTATATCCGCTGCCTCTTCTCATCTGTTTTTGTGTTGATTTGAGCATGTGTGAAGACCCGGCTTCTCCATGTATATGCTTTATAGTTTGTTTCATACCATGAATATGTCAATATCTATTTCCTTTCTTCAGCATGCAGATTGCCCCAATGATGTCCGGCCGGCTTATATAGAGGTCTTGGCTCTCAATTCCTTATTTGTTTGTATTGAATTGAGCCTCCATTGACCTGGGTCTTTATCACATCCCCCCCTTCCTCTTTGGCTGGACAGGACATATGTCCTAAGTATATGCTGAATTGGGTCTTTATCCAATTCCCTCTCCGCCGGAGGGGATAATTTGAAATAAGACTCCTGTTTTATCATTATCGGCCTTGCATTGTGCAGATCTTTATTGCCCTCAGTGTATCCTCATATATCTGGATGCACATGCTTAGTTTTGTCCATGCCATCACTGATTTAGGCCTTGATATTCTGGGGGGGGGGGGTAGCTATTGGTCCCTCTCTTAGTTGGCGGGGTAGGAATACACATAAGAGCCTCATTCTTTCTGCTTTTCATGGTGTATGCCTAATTAGATTGGGCTTTGAGTCCCCCCTTGTATATCCATATCCGGTTATGCCTACCCAGCCTTGGATATATGACCTTGACTCCTCCTTGATTCATGTACCGAGGGTAGGCCATAGGGAGTTGAGTATTTTTCATTCTCCCATTGTCTCATTTTACTCCCACCCATAGTCTTATATTATGGTGTCCGGGTGCTGTAGAGGGTGTTGATTGTGGGCCTCTTTCATGCCCATTGCCCTCTGTCTTTTGCTTGGATATATATATATGCCGAGCTTACCCGGGCCTAGCCTTATATGGCTCTTCTTCTTTCATGACTTTCCATATGTTTGTGTTCATCCTAGTTTGCTCCATATAGCGATGTTGGAATGGGGGAAATTAAGCATCTTTAATTCCCTCCTGCTTATGTATGAAGTTTTGAGTGCCAACAGTCTTTTATGAGGAGCTCCCTCTTCACGTTCCCTCTTCTACATAGCTGTTAAACCGGGCCTTCTTTGTTGTCTTTCTATGAAGATTTCTTCCTTCTTGCTATTTTATAATCTCAATTCTCTCATCAGTATAAAGATCAGCCTTATGTTATGTGCTTGAGAGAGAATTTGTCTAGTCAACAAAAAATGAACTACTCTAGCTAGTTCCTTCCATCCCTTTTCTCAGTCCTTGAAGCTTTTTTATCCGTATTTTGCCAATCTATAGAAAAAGCAGTTCTAGGTTCAGGTCTTTCCAAACTAAGGACTTCATTGAAGCCCTTACAAATTGGATTGATGAGAGCGGTAGCCTTTCTGCAGTTGTTCTTGCCCTGCTCAAGCTTTCCAGCAGCCAGATGTGGATTTCATTCATAGCAGCTCTTATTGAGTTGCCTTCCCTGGGATCAAAGAAATAACTGCCTTTCTAGAATCCAGTTCCAGCACAATAGTCTCGTTGGTAAGGCATTCCAGCAGGGAACATAGTGCAAGATGCTTCTGTCTGGGGTCAGGTAGACTATCCTAGCTTAGGCCTGACCTGACTTGACCATTTGACGTTTTCAACTTCCTCAGTGGGAGCCTTCTGAAACTGCTAACCTCCCAAGACACCATCTTCCTACTTGCACTCCTGAACCTACCAGAAAGCTCACGAAGATTGGCTGAACACAGTTCTGGCTTGATCTTCCCAACTAAAAATACTTTAGAGAATGCATTAATGTTACTCATGTCAGATTGTCACCCCTAGATTTTTAAGAAGCACAGTAGAATAATCCGACGACGTGACCGGGGAAATTAACCTCTTAATTATATCGGTTTGGAAAAAATAAAGACAAATTAGGTCCCAGCTCAAGAATTACACATTCCAAATAAATACATTGCTAATCACTACAATTTAAACAAAACTATATACCATCTAAGACATAAATATCATCCATTTGCTTTCTCGGGAATCGATCCACCACGTTTTTGCTGCACTAAACTTGATTATTTGAAAATTGATAAGAGGATTGGAATGTGTATGACGACTTCGTAGACACCTCATCATCTGCCAAATCGGATAGCTCAACGGCCCTAGATGTTAATTAAATAGGTATCCCGACCTACAACCAATTATATATAAGTATAAATCTAGTCGATATAATAAATATTTGACTTAAACCACATGTTTTAAACTGGCAACCAGCACCTATAGACATACCAACCAACACCTCTAAACACCCTAAAATGACCTGAAAGAATTGGGTAAACATATGCATGATCACCAACTACATGCTCCCTATGATGATAATATTACAAATAAGACATATCATGCATATGCCATGCATACAACCTAATAAATGACAATATAACATATCACTAAAACACATTTACAATATCATGCCATAAATGTACCTATCCTCTAATAAATGTATCTATCTTCTAATGAAATATCACATTCATAAATACAGATATCCTCTAATAGATGTACCTAACCTCTACAAAGTTTCTTATTAATAAGGAATGCGTCGTCTTGTCACCTTAACTAGCTAATACCAAATCTATCATATATAACAGTACCATATAGCTAAACGAAATCACATAGCGCACCTAGGCAGTGGTGGCACATAGGATACCCACAGGATGTGGGATCGAATGATGCACTAGACGGTTCTAACCTCCCGCTGCCATCGGGTCACCACTAACTAGTTTGGTGTAGTTCAGTCTTCCAATACAATTTCAATGCATCATGCATCCATATCAATCATGTCGTGCTATGACCACAAATGTGCAAGATCTATAAACATAAAATGAACATATATACAACTATTGCCATTGCTAGACATCCATGCTAGAAATAAACCAAAATGAGACAACATCCACATATAAACAACTAAATATGATCAAAGATGAATGTAACTAGGTGCTGAAAAAACTAATCACCACACTATCTAATATTGTTAACCTATCACAATTACTTAACAAGTTAACATAATCTATACATGTTAAAATATAACCGGATGACAAGATAAAAGGAAGCATATTATACTATTAACTAAGTATGATCTTATATACACATAATAGAGACAAACATATATCATCACATGATACTATGCACATCTATCTAACTAACCCATGTTAACTCACAAACTAAGCAAATTGTAACTACACACCCATTTAATTAAAAGGTCAACTCTATGAATCATGGAGGATTTTTGCATATAAATTTAATATTAATGAATAGACACGTCAAGGATGTCTATTGGATCGACGCGAGAAAAGTCAGGGATCGGCAACCAAAAATGATACCAGACGTCGAGAACGCGGCGCACAAATCAAACCACCAAAACAAGAAATCCCCCTCCTTCAAGGTTGCTGGAAAAGAGATATAAAATAGGGGGTTATGCCATCAGATCAAGGGGGAGAGAGAGAGAGAAAAAATAAGGGGAATATATACCATTGATAATAGGAGAGAGGAGAACAAGATAGGAGAGAGAGGAAGCTTATGGCACTGGAGAGGGGTGGGGCGGGGCGCACACCGGAGCAAAGAGGAGGCGGCGGCCTGGCGCACAGAGGTTGGCGATGCCGCGGCTGCAGCAGGGGCGAAGCGGCGCACACACGAGCAGCTGGCCGTGGGGTGTGGCAGCGCAAGTGGGCTGCAATAGGGAGGCGACCGGTGGTTGACCGGGGTGGCAGCGCATGAGGAAGCGCGCGGCAGGCATTGACCGGCTGGGTGTTGCACGGGCGGGCGGCAACGAGGGGCACGTTGGTGGCGTGGTGCTGCATGGGGCAGCGCTGCATCGCGGCAGTCAACGGGGAAGGCGGCGAGGGCGACTGACGGCAGTCTCACGGACAACGTCCACATGGCTGCATGGTGTGGGCGGTTGACGAGGCGCCAGTGGGTGGCTGGATTGTGCGGTGAGCGCGGGAACGAGGAGAAGGTTGGCAGGGCAGCTCGCGACGACGAGAAGAGAGAGACGGCGACGCCCAACGCGATGCATGTGCAGCCAACGTGGTTAGCCACACGGACGGCAGAGACGACGTAGGCGGCCGGCGGCACCGAGAGTGGGGAGGGGGGAGCAGACCACAGCACTCATAGGAAGATAAAGAGAGGGGAGAAAAATAAGGCGACGACCCTAGGGTTAGAAGAGGAGAGTTAAATAGGTGAGAGGAAAATATAATAAGATATTAAAATAGAAGGTGGAAGAGAGACGAAATAATTAACTAATATTTAATTTAAATAAAAATATGACTATCTTTTTTTTTTGGTCACGTGGCCCAGTGGCCAACCACGCCTGCGGCATAGCAGGCCAGCGGGGGTTCGAACCCCCGCTCGAACCCCACTAGTCACCCCCCCCCCCAGCGGGGGTGCCCGGCTCGTCGCCGCCGAGAGGCGTACCCACGCCCTCCGCCCCCAGGCAGAGGGACGACGCCAACCGTGCTACGCACGGTCGGCTATGACTATCTACTACACTAAAAAAATACTATATAAATACATAAAAAAACATCTACTTATCTAAGTAGACTCCTTAAAAATAATTTGAGCACACAACCGAAATAATTAAAATCACTACGATAATAACCTAAATAGTGCTTTAAAAATACGGAATATTAAACGGATAGTCTTGTTATCCCCTAAATTTATTCCTACATTTAGCAGGTGAAACTTTCAGTAGGATAGTTATGATGCATCCAGATGTGGAATTGGTTCTTTCTTGTTGTTTATCCCTATAATTAAGGGTATGAACTAGTTGGATCTCTAGTTATATCTGGAAATTCTGCACCAGTGTTTTGGATTTACATTTGTAAAGTGATGTATGCCAAACTCAAAAAGAACATTTATAAGATAGTGGGAAAATCTGTGCAAATTGCGGTATCAACATATCCGAACAGTACCAACACATCTGATCCCTTTCGTGAACAGAAGACTACCCATTCTACCACTGTCAGTAACCAGTAACCTATCTAAAAATATGGATATGAATATGGGCAAACCCGTGTATTTTGCACCTGCAAGCATTCTGTGCTGGTTTATCAGTAGATTCAGTTTTCTCCCAAAATTCAAGATTACCTTTTTTTCCATTTTCTTGGCAAGAAAAATCTTCCATATTTGAACTGGTGTCACCCACCCAGCAAGTGCGATTTCATTGCCTCTAGCATTAGATTTCCTAGTACTTCCGTTTTCCTTGCAACTTTTGTCCACAATATGCGCATAGGGCATGTCTTACAGTTCAGACTTTACAAAGTAAGAAATAGGCTACAAGTCTTGTTGCCTCATTCTGCTTAGGAATCCTAGTTAAATGCTTTGTTTCGTTGTTATTTTCTTTACTACTCTTCAACTGCTTACCCTTCTTGTGTGAAGATATCTCCCGTTTGCGCTTGGACCATCGTTTTCCAATGACTAGAATGTTGCATTTACATGCAGGAGTGGTCGGTGATCGGGAAAATGCCCTACAGAGTCAAGACCACCTTGGTGGGGTTCTGGGATGGTTATCTGTATTTCACCTCGGGTCAGCGGGACAGGGGACGGAACGATCCATCCCCTCGCAAAGTTGTTGGAGCCACATGGAGAACTAAGCTGGTGTTGTGATCCTCACGTACGTGTAGCCCTTGAACTAGGCACCCCAACGCCGAGGCCGCCTTCTCAGCAACAACGTATGTAGATATGTGAAACCGTTCTCCCATGCTTCAAGGGTGCATCTGCTTCATGAAATTTATTCTTCCCTCCCCCGTCACTTGCCATATTCGGTTTTGTTCCTCCCGTCATTCAAGAAATTGTACCATTAATAGTCATTGAGATGTTTTAACATGAAGGTTTTTTGAGTCAATACCCCCAACTGCTTAACCTGCAAACTGGATTTTGTGCCTTCTGGAACCCACGAATCATGCAAGAATGGTAGTTCTATTTTGCAATGTATCACGAATCATACTACAGTACATCATATTATTCACTTTGCAGTTCTACCACTCGGATAATAGAGGACCCATTCGTATTTCATGTCCGATCATATCTGTATATTGAATCCTAGAATTGGAATTTGAAAGAAATACCAGAGAGAATGTCATATGCTTGTCTCAAACGTGGTATGTCATATGTTGCTTGATGATACTTCACAGGGGTGTTTGGTTGCATGGCAACTTTTTTAATCTCATGATCAAATTTTATATTAAAAAAATATAAAATAGCTAAAGATGAAAAAAAACATTAGTTTGTGACATGATCAGGATCGTCTCTTCTCTTTGTTTGTCCAAGAAAGAGTTTTCTATAAAAAATAATTTTGTACTGATTATTTAATGCTCCTTTTGACACGTTTTGTGATAAAAAAATATATCTGTAATAAAAACATAATTTACATGCAACTAAACGCCATTAACTATGCAAGAAGTTTCCTTTAGTTGATTAAAGCTCCATGTGAACAGAAAAAAAAACTCTGTACGTGGTGTGGATACGCAATCTGATCTGTGTAAACTAATCAGGTCATTTGGGAGGGGGGTACAAATGGGCTCGATTTGATAAGTCTGTTTCGGATTCGGATAACAATGGATTTAATTCTTACTTTGAAAATATTAGAATTAAGTGATTTTGTTTGTGTTTTTATTTTGACTTTGTCATCCCTATCGAAACTAAATTTAATAATATCTGAATCATGTAAAATAAGTTAATAAATTTCAAATAAATATTTAAAAATGATATAACAGTTTTAACTTTTTTTTAACTTTTAAACACGTTGCAGGCTGTACTTTTTATAATTTACCTACTTTTATTTAAGCATAATATTAATTTTAAAATATATTAAAAATATATATCATTTTAAGTAAGGGCACGTGGATAACCATTTGTCGGAATGGTGGACGCAATCTGCATTGATGACCCTGGTTTGGAATGGGCCAGATCGAACACATTCTAATTTGACTTGGTATGATAGGACTAACAAGATATAATTTAACTTTTATTATTTTTCTATTTTTAAAACAAAATGGGTAGAAGCTTTCTTCAAATGGTTTGCAAAAATCCTCAGAAGTCAACGTTGTCAAGCGCAAGGGACCTAAACCTTCTAAACAGTAAACAAGTTAAATGTAATTTACTATAAGAACTCTTCAACTAAGATAAGGAGTGGGTATGCACTTTTTGTTATAATATCTTGTAAATATATATATATATATTTATATCTCGAGAAGCTTATCTCGTGGGTAGACGTCGATAAGAGCACAGAGTGAAGAATATTAAAAAGAAAATTATCTTCTCCCTTTCATTGCAACGTAAGAAGACATTCTTGTCAGATTGAACTTCGGTAAGTCTGTTAAGATCATGACAAATCCTCTGTAAAACCCTCCCAAACTCGTTTGTATACAATCTCTCTCTCTCTCTCTCTCTCTCTCTCTCTCTCTCTCTCTCTCTCTCTCTCTCTCTCTACGTGGGATGACTATTCCGTATTGTTTTCTGGAGCTCTTCATTCCGGTGTACGTGGGACGATGGCACCAGAGCGTGGTTCTGGTCCAGTCTTAATCTTTGTTTCTTCCTATCACGTAAACAATTCCCATTGTTGCAATCGTATAGTTTTACATGGATTATTCAAGAATCAGTACAAAGCATGCCTCTTATTATCTTTTTAGTTCAAGGTTAATTTGAGGATAAAACCAGATAACCTATAAGACTGTAAACACGTCGAACGAATTTGATAGTAAATCACTAGAATTCGATTTTAATTCAGATAAAGATAAAAAAATTTTGATTCTAATTATGATAATTTCAGAATTTTTATTTTGATCCCATTGAATCAAAATCAATAATTTTCGAAATATATATTAAATATTAAATTTTATCAAAAAATAGTTAATAATTCACAAATAAATACTAAAATTTGATATAATCTCTTTAAATTTTTAATTTTATTATTTTATATATTATATTTTATAATTTTTTTAACTTTATTTTATTTAATTTTATTTATATATACTTATTTTTTTATAAAAATCGAATTAACAAAAATAAAATTAACTGATCCTGATTGCAATTTAGATAAGATACTAGAACATTCAATTTGGAGTCCGATAGTTTATAGGATAAAATTTAAGTTTTAAATCCATCAATATTTATCAAAATTGAATAAAACTATCAAAATATCATATTCTATTTACACCCCTAATAACCTACCTCTTAAACTTGTATCAAATGAGTCATTAAACAGTGCTGAAATTTTAGACTAATGCTCTGTTACTATGTTACGTACCCATCTAATCAATTGGGTTTTACTTCTTTAGGTTATCGAGATATCCAATACGTAAGACTTTAGCACCAAAGATGGACCGGATAACCATGTGCGTGCACTTCAAACTTTGCAACTCATTTTATTGTCTTAATTTGACACGAGGCCTTTTGACCCGCCTAGGTCCAGGAATTGGACGTGCCCTCAGGAGAGGGCGCACATACCGCGCTCTCAGGTTGAGGGTGAGTTCGCGTCTCTCTCCTATGCACGCATAGGTCGGAAGCCATAATTCACAAGTGCGACGTCTATTTCAACTTTAGTTTGTTGCGTAGGAAAGAGGACTCGTAAACGCAGCTTCTCAACTCAGTAAATCAATCGGAACACATTCTGAGAGTTATGCACGGGACTGTAACTTAGGATTTATCCTCCCAGTGGTGTCGAAGGCCCGGATGGTAATCAAAAACTCAGAAAAGCCGGTGATAACGCGAAAAACTCCAAAATTACTCAAAAAGTCGGTGGCAAACCGTACAACTCGGGTTAATGACCGTAAATGACATGAGGGACTCGAAAAACTCGAAATGATACTTGGAATAGCTGGGGATGACCCAAAGAACTCGAAATGACTGGAAAAGTCGGTGGCAACCTGTACATCTCGGATTGTTGCCCGAAAACAACAAAAGGAACCCAAAAAAGTCAAAAAGATACTTGGAAGAGCCGGGGATGACCTAAAGAACTCAAAATGACCTTAAAAGTCGACAGTAACCCGTACAACTCGGGTTGCTGACAGGAAACGACGGGAGGAGCTCGGAAAATTCGGAAAGATACCCAAAATAGTCAGGGACAACTCGGAGAACTTGGAATGACTGGAAAAGCCAACGGCAACCCGTACAATTTGGGTTGACAACCGAAAACAATAGGACAAATCTGGTATGCTTTATGCCACCCCGGTATTGATGGGAATGACCTGACAACAACCAGGAAACCCTAACGGTAAGCAGAAAACATGCAATAACTTGACGACAGGACACAACATAATGGTCCTTGCTTGGCAAATTCAGGTTCGACCAGGGATCAGCAACTCATCCTCATATTTCTAGTAAGCTCCTCGGCTCGTCCAAAAGGATGATTCAACTTGATTTTAATGGTCCAATAGAGATGTTGCCAATAGATTAAATGTTTAAGCTCCAAATAAGGCCAAATTGGCATGTCTACACTCACGATGCTACCTCTCCTTCCCTATTCTTATAAAAGGACTAGAAGAGAAGGAAATCTCCCACGTACGTACAACGCAAGCTCAAACCATGTTCAAGCCAAGGAGGAAAGAGAAAGAAAGGCAAAGAAGAGGAAAGAAGCTTCTCTCGGGATTGCAGCTCCCCAGCCTTGGCCATCCAAGGAGAGGAATAAAAGGAGGAGGAGGGGAAGGGCTGTCCACTAGCCCTGTCCAGCGCCAGAAGAAAGAAAGCAAAAGAAGGAAGGGAAAAAGAAGGAAAAAGGTAAGGGGAAGGATCCCATTGGCTATACTTCTCCTTCTACTCTTCTTCAAATCCCCTTCAAAATTTCTTTAATAGTCTAGTCAAAACACTCCTCTTTCAGGTCTGTTCGACCCATATTTTTGGCCCATTTGTTTGGCCTAGGGCTGTAAATGGAGCGGATACGGAGCGGATATGGCATTTCCGAATCCGCTTCGCTAGCTAATTCGGATATCGGATATCCGCTCCGGTTAGCATTCGAATACGGAGCGGATCTTCACAATCGAATATCTCTCGAATACGGAGCGAATACGGATAATATCCGGTTCGAACTATGGTGGGGGAGGTGATGCGGCCCGAGCGCGCGGTGGGGGAGGTGATGCTCAGGGAGGCCCGAGCGCGCCCACAGCCTAGGGGGATGCTCTACTCGGGGGGAGGGGGAGCCGCCAGGAGGGGGCCGGGGAGGAGGGCCGGAGGCTGGAGCCGGAGGGGGAGCCGTCGAGAGGAGGGGGAGCCGCGAGGGGATGCTCGGGGGAGGGGGAGCCCCGGGGAGGAGGGCTGGGGCGGTGGAGCGGGGGGGGGACCCGCCGGGAGGGGGAGACGCCGGGAGGAGGGCTGGAGCCGCAGGGGGATGCTCGGGGAGAGGAGGAGCCACCGGGAGGAGGGCTGGAGCGGTGGAGCCGGAGGGGGATGCTCGGGGGAGGGGGAGCCACCGGGAGGGGGAGTCACCGGGAGGAGGGCAGGAACCGGAGGGGGAGGCTCGGGGAGAGGGGGAGCCGCCGGCCGGGAGGAGGGGGAGTCGCCGTTGCCGTTGCCGGGAGGGTCGCTGTCGCCGGGAGGGATGAGCCTGCTCGTGGTCGCCTCGCCTGCTCAGGACGCCGACTCCGCCCATCGCCTACGGGATGCGCCGATGCGGGAGGGGGAGTCGCCGGGAGGAGGGCCGGAGCCGGAGGGGGAGGCTCGGGGGGGGGATGCTTTGGGGGAGGGGGAGCCGCCGGCCGGGAGGAGAGTTGGGGGTGAGCCGATGAAGCCGCCGGTGATTAGGGATAGGATAGTCAGGTTTAAAAATCACCGTTGGATCTTATATCCAACGGTTCATGTCAAAGCGGATTTTAATCGGAGCGGATCGGGTGATTCCGAATCCGCTCCGTTTAAAATTCGGATAATATCCGAATCCGAATTTAATATTCGACGGAGCGACTTAATCGGATAATATTTGACTATACGAATACGGATTCGAACCGAATCCGGATAAAATCCGAATTCGTTTACAACCCTAGTTTGGCCCTTTAGCAGCTCCAATGTGACCCCATGTTTGATCCCTTTTCAAGCCCAGTTCAATCCACTACCTATTTGGCTCCTTAAATCAGGCCGTCTGGCCCTCAGTTCCTTTGCACAGACCCCCTGCTGAGCCATCTAAAAATGGACTCAAATCAGGCCCTTGTTCAACCCCTAGACTGTCCCTTGAGATAGCCTATTAAAGCCCTCTTGCTGGTGCCCCTTAGAGGCCACCTAAACAGCAGCAGAAGCAGCCCCTTTGCACCCCCTAATCAGACTCCCTCAAACAACCTGCAGCAGCTCCCCTTGTGCACCCATTTTTGTTCACCTACACGGGCCATAAACAGCCTCTTGTTGGTCTCCTAATCAGGTCCCCATCAGATCACCTGAACAGCCCCCTTGTGTGCCCTTAAACCTCCCCAAATCAGGATTGAAACAACACATAATCAGACCTTCAAAAGCCCTTCCAACCAACCCTTCTGCTGGCCACCTGAACAAGTCATAAAAAACACCCCTAATCAGGCCCCTAAATAGCAGCAAGCAGCCTCTTATTTGATCATCCAAACAGGCCCTCAATCAGCCACTGTTTGATCCCTTTGTCGGCCTCATGAATGGGCCCCTTCGGCTTCTCCTTTGAGTCATCCAATTAGCTCATGTATGTCCACCTGTGCAGCAGCCGAATAGAGCTTCATGTCAGCCCTTGTCCGACCCATTAGAACAGTACCCAAACAGGTACTTATGTTCCCCTTTGTTGGCCCCTTAGCACAGCACCTGATTGACCACAAATCTGCCCTTTGCACAGTCCTTTGATAGCTCCTTTAAACAACACCAAAAATAACATCATTTCAGCTCCCTCTGAGGTTCACATAAACCATTACTGCAGCAAGGAAGAGAAATGGCACAAAAGAAAACTAAGTTCAGCAGGTTGCAAGCAGACCTTGCTGACCTTGGAAGCTCAAAACAAGCCCTGTTGGCCTAAGGATTTGAAGACCAGTCCATTGCACCGATGAGACATGAACTAGCTCATTAGGTATTGGACAAAATAACTAAGTTTGGGGAGTTAGTCCACAACTAGACACTGGCCCGGGCACTTCAAACTTGAACTAAAAAAATGACTAAGTATGAGGAGCTATCCCACCACTAGGTGCTATTTTAGGCTTCAAACCTAAAAAAACTAAGTCTAGGGAGTTAGTCCACCGCTGAGCGCTGCCATAGGCTTGAAAAGGACTAAGGAGTTAACCCATTGGGTGGTTAATCCAGACATAATTCTGGTATGCTAACCCAGGCGTACGTATGGGACATGCTTCCTATGTAGACAGTCCCTTCCCACTATGTGAAAAAGTCAAAAAAATTTAACCATATAGGATAAGTAAATTTTCACATTGATTGGAAAACAAGACAATATGATGCTGAAATTTTCTTAATCTCATGGGTGTTTACACATTGGGAAAAAATCTCCACCTTGACAGGTTGAAGACATGTACACTTAGAAATTTCATGACATGGCATATAAACTGTTGACATTGTTGAACTTGGCATATGAATTGCCTATGCACTATGTACTCAGATAGAAACAAATTTAGTGAATTTCAAGTGCTGACTAAGTTTAGGGAGTTTGTCCACAACTAGACGCTAGCCTGGGCACTTCAAACATGAACTAAAAAAATGACTAAGTATGAGGAGTTATCCCACCACTAGGTGCTATTTTAGGCTTCAAACCTAAAAAAATTTAAGTCTGGGGAGTTAGTCCACCGCTGAGCACTGCCATAGGCTTGAAAAAAACTAAGTTAAGGAGTTAACCCACTGGGCGGCTAATCCAGACATAATTCTAGTATGCTAACCTAGGCATAGGTATGGGACATGCTTCCTATGCAGACGGTCCCTTCCCACTATGTGAAAAAGTAAAAAATAATTAACTATATAGGATAAGTAAATTTTTACACTGATTGGAAAACAAGACAATATGTTGCCAAAATTTTCTTAATCTCATGGGTGTTTACACATTAGGAAAAAGTCTCCACCTTGACAGGTTGAAGACATGTACACTTAGATATTTCTTGACATGGCATATAAACTGTTGACATTGTTGAACTTGGCATATGAATTGCCTATGCACTATGTGGTTGGGCATTAATGCTAGTCCGACGAACCAGATGGGATACAAACCGAACATAAAACTAAGTATGAACATACTTAATCAAATATGAATACACTTAATCAAAGTTTGAAGGAACACTTAAGAACATTTAAATTTACTTAACCAAATTTGAAGACAAACTTAAACAAATCTTTACAAAAGATCTAAGTCTAAAAAAAACACTTAACCAAATCTAAAAATACTTAGACAAATTTGAACACCTAAATCAAAACATTTAACTTAAGTAAAGGTTAACTTCTTAAAGAAGACAAGTAAAACATGTTGAAAATCCTCAAAACACTTAGAATTTAATTCAAAACATGAAAAAATTGAATTACTTAACAATATGAACTTAAGCTTAACCAAGTTAAGTTGAAGTTCAAAACACTTAAAATATATCAAACGCACTCAAATCGGTTTCAAAACACCAACCGACATGAAAAAAAACTTAACACATGTCAACCAGACTTAAACAAAATCAGATTGCTTAAAACAACTTAAAGTTCATCTAAACTTAAACAATTTAATCAACAACTTCAATTAAAATAGGTTAAGAAAATATAACTAAGTCAAACTCAAGTAATTCGATATGAACACAAAAGCCACACTTAACATTCAAACTTGAAATCAACACTTCAAACCTAAACTTAAACTAGCTTCAAATAATCAAAGTCAAATCTAATTTAAAACTTAATCAAACTTGTTTTCATCTCATTGTGTTCAATGGGCCAGCACCTTTTGTGTTCTTTACATGATGTGGATGTACTTGCTCTCAACAAAAAGAACGCTATGGAAGTTAATCAAGGGTATTCAAGGAGTTATTCGAGGTAAATGAATATCAAATATTCACATCATCCGATAGAGAGGGGTCAAAAAAACATTTTTATAGAACCCAACTATACTTTTATCATATCACCTGACTATCTAGTATCTTTATAAGCCATCGCCTATTTTACTAAAAAACTTAGACATCGATATTTCAAACACCAAAACAATCTCTTTTCAAACTTAAAACATTTCAAAAAACAAGCATCAAGGTTCCCACGACTAGCAAAGCTTCATTTCTCAATTTTATATCATCTACATTCAGCTAAAATTGATCAAGGGCTATGCTATTATTACTAACACCTTGCCCAAAATCATGTACCTATCTTTGACCCAATTCAATCAGAGCTTTTAGGTTTAGAACTAATGTTCACTCGATCTTCCAATCTTTAAATATTATATTTCAATAAAGCTCGAAATTTTCAAGGTAGAGAGATAAGGATCATTCTTCTATCATATGAAGTGTCACCATTCCACATACTTTTCAACTTAACTTTCATAACCAACAATATTAGGTATAAACCTTTAGTGGTTGGGTTGGAGGCCACTAACCTCTATGATGTCACAAAAATCATGGTAATAGGTTACCAACAATGGCGTCATTAATGAGCATTAAGGGATTGGTCAATGACCTTACCCTCATTTAATGTTACCATTAGCGAGACATGTCTTGCCAGTTGGACACATATGACACAGTCATGCTGCAATCAGCACATTGTCAAGTATGATGGCCATACTCAGGGCATGGTGTCATTAATGTCTAAATAGAAATGTCCCATGGTGAAGATCAGGACATGTTCTATCAATGAGGTGTTTCTAACATCGCAGAAGTCGAAGTCGAGATCTTACTAGGCAGGGCCAAATTTCAAGGTTTCCTTTATAAAAAGGGGATATCTCTAATAGCTGAAGAGGTGGGAAGGATTGCAGAGTTTAGGAAAATTACAAACCAAACTACCATGCCTAGAAAGTGAGGACCTAACCCCAAAGAATTGATTGGTCATATCTTGTGTACACTAAACCCTGTTCACCCCCACCCCCATCTACTTGAAGAAAAGGGTTGCGACCTCCAAGAGTTCCTCATCAACCCGTGTAGCCCTGGTGCCACATCCCATTGTTGCGGGTGTTGATCCAAGGGGCCTTTACGTTACCACCATTGTTCGAACGGCCTTCTCCCTCATTCTTGCTAGGGTTAGAAACGTCTCCAATATGAGATGCATGTGCCTCCTGTAGATGGCACTTATGGGTCTGGGGATTAGATAAC
Organism: Cryptocoryne crispatula var. balansae; assembly: GCA_036172225.1. Taxonomy (NCBI): domain Eukaryota; kingdom Viridiplantae; phylum Streptophyta; class Magnoliopsida; order Alismatales; family Araceae; genus Cryptocoryne; species Cryptocoryne crispatula. Next base: position 16,979,268 of record CM069934.1, read on the forward strand.
ATTGTTCGATATCTACTTATGGGCCTTTACGTTACCACCATTGTTCGAAAGGCCTTCTCCCTCATTCTTGCTAGGGTTAGAAACGTCTCCAATATGAGATGCACGTGCCTCCTGTAGATGGCACTTATGGGTTCAGGGATTAGATAACATGCACTTCCTATCATCATTTTTGTTCATCAAGCATAAATAGATTAGTTCTCATCCCATAGCCATTTTTATTCTATCATTTTCAATTATCCAAAATGCAAAAAGGGGTTGGGAGTCCTCTCAATCTGATCAGTGTCTCTCGTTTTGTATTTTTCATGTCTATTTCATGACAGATTCTCCACTCCCTCTAAGCATTAATCCCCATCACCTACTTTCTTGTTTTTGATCTTTTGCAAGTCCCCCAGACAACAAAAACACACTGTAAGATCTTTTTAAGCTTCCTCTTCTCAGTTAGCCAAGGAAAAGGATATTAGGACCCGCACAACCTTTCATTTGAAGGCAAAACCGATTAGTACATTTGACCCCTCATTGGAACTCATAGTTTCTAGTGACCACACCACACAAATCTTTTTGGCAACCATGGTCGGGCCGATTCTACTCTAAACAAGCTTTCAATGCCCTCTTTTGTTTCTTGGAGAGCCTCCTCAATAGGATGCTTCTCCATTCGTAATTCATTTTTGTCTATATCTTTTGAAATGTCTTCCTGCTTTTCAAAACTCACCACATTCTATCCATTTTCTCTACTACATCTTTTCATTTTTCTTCATAACTCCTATAGGGCTAGTCCATCCTACTCCCCCAAAGTTAGGTTGAATCCTCACAACAAAGCACTCCCATCCTTGTGCCCTGCAGGCCCCTTCCTTTCCTTCCCTTCCCAATTTTTCGAAAATCCCTCTTTAAATTCAAAATTTCATTACTTCTTGCAAAAACACCGCTTTTCAGCCTTGCCTCTTTTTTCCTACACCATGGGTCACCACGTTGACCTTCTCGGTCATTGACTTGATCTACATTGAAGTGTCCTCTCGAAAAGATGCTTCACTTTGAGCTTTGCGAGCGCCCTATTCTTTTTGTTTTCAGCCCCTGCCAAGTACTCCACCACATATTTGAAAATCACCCTCCCCTTTTAAAACTCTCTCTTTATTTTGAAGCGCTGCTCTTCTACCCTTTTCCAAATCAGTGCAGTCCTTGAGCAGACATTTCCACTTTTGACTTCCAAACAGAGGCGTCCTTATGATGAGGTGCCTTGATTTGAGCTCCCAAGCTCCATCTCTACCTAGCCCTAAGACACCTACTTCCATTTTTAGCATGTTATTTATTTCATTTTTGTTCAAGCATATTTATTTATTTTCCTTAGCTTGCTTTGGCTTCATCCTAGTAAGCACCTTTGGTTCCCTGCGAGGATCTATCTTGTATCATTTTGGAAACACCTCGGCTCCTAGACGCTTGCATCTCTTGTGGTAGACGAGTTTGATATGCCAAAAGGTGGAAACTCTATTTTCGTCCATTACGGGCCAACTTGTTTGTTTATTTATAACATCATATCCTTTACAACTTTCCAAGCATATTTCCTTGCTTATCATTGTTGATATATAGTACTACTCGTTTGTTCTCTATCCTTCTCATTCACTTTGCATTAGATTTGCACTGGGTATCGGATTCGTCCAACCCATAGGTCATCCAAGATGGGGGCTCATCCTCCTCCCAAACATCCTGACATCCACATACCCTTCGTAGTGGTTACCGACCTTTCATCAAGAGATTCCTTCTCAAATCAATTAAGTTTGTTTCCACTAAAACTTCCATAAGTCCCTAGATGTAAAAGATTCCCTTTTCACTAATTGGGTCGGTTGTACCATTTTTCCAAAAATCCAGTGCTGCCCAATTCCTATTACACAGTGAGTTGTGAGAACCATAGGTCTCTCTCATGTGTTAGTCAGGAAAAATCTCAAAATGACACTCCATAAAGACAAAGTTGTCATATACCCCAAGATGGTAAATCCACCGCAACTATAGTAAGGGTAGAAACATCTTTCTTCTACACTTGTAGCAAAATTGTGGAACGTAAGTCCGAAGTTGTAAGAAAAACTCATAGTATGAAAGCAAAGGCAAAGGATGGTGAATAGGAGCAACCTGGGGCATGGGACCTCCCTAAATTGACTGTGTCTATAGGAAATCTCCTGTGGAGAACACTTGTTAATTCTGATTTTTACAATAAAATTAAAAATCAGTTTGGCTTTGATCACATCATCTCCACTATTTCCAAACTTATTTTTGCAATGTGAAGAAGAAAATAAGATATGCAAATGATGTAGGTATGGCCGGAAACGTAACTTAACGTGAAGACATGTTGTCTAAGGCCCCATTTGGCAATCTTCCAGAAGGTCTTTTTTTCACCTTCTCCTTCCTTGAAAAGGCCTTCCCATGTTTATTCGGACCTTTGGGATGTACGCTGGCTCCACTTCTTCCACTCTGTGGAGGAGGAACAAGGACGTTATTTCTAACTCCTTCTTCTCTGGGATTATCTCCTCCTAATAACTCATAGCCGACGTCCTGTTACGAGCGCCCCTCTTCTTATAAAAGAGACCATCCAACACAAGCCTCGGCCTGCTCTCGCTGATCCCCTTCTCGACAATCCATCTTCTGTAGCGGCGTTTGTCAAAGGTCATCGCCACTGATGGTTCACTAGCCGGTATGTTCTCTCACAGATCCCCATCTTGTAGTTGGTAATCCATCTTCTCCAACGGCCCTTCCATTTAGCTGGCGGTAGGGGGAGCAGCCCATGGTCAGAGAAGGAAGGGTGGCTCAATTTGATGCCAGTGTCGATCACAGCAATGATCATCCCCTTGCCGAAGTTGGCTTGCTCCCATATACCCTAATCCCGGTGCAGCCCCCTAGAACTCTAGCATGTAGATCATCTGCACCATGAGAACTTTCTCATGGTGGGCGAAGATGAGCCCCTCCTTCTGTTCTACAGCCTCCAGCTACTCCCGGGTCAACACGATAGTGAACCCACTGATCGGCATGTCGTATGAGTAGATCATCTGTGGCTTACAGGCTGACGTCAAGGCAACAGCGGGTAGTAAGGACCAATGCCATTCCCAGCCCGAAAATTTCTATTTTCTAAGCGACACTAATGACCTACGGACGTTCGAACTCAACTTCTCCATCTTCTCTAGCGAAAATCTGCCGTTGCTTGGAACTCCATCGACGGTCCATCAACTGGTACCTGTGTCGCCAAGTGCTCTATTCTCCGTAAGAAAAAGGAAGTCCATCTTCTCCGATGGCGAACATTGTCGACACTCATCACCACCCCCTCGCCTCTACCCTCTATCACCCGCAAAGGCCTCTCTCGTTCGTGCATTCTCGGGACCTACGGAGGTCTGATATCAAGGGCTTGAGGCATGCTTCAAACTCCGACAATGCTCCATCGTCGGGTGTCTATCTTGCCAACGCCTCTATTCTCTGCGACACCATCCGATCAGATTGTGACTGTCAGGTAAGTTTTCTTTTGTTCATACGAGAATAGTGGCCTTATATGCTTCGTCCTTACTTGGATGTAAGGTGAACAAACAAAAAAATAGTCATACATATCTCTTGTTATTTTGGAAGAATATTGAGTTATGTGTAAGTAGCCACATTTTGTCTTTTAACCTTTTTGCTTGTAGGATTATATTGTGATTAATAAGATTACTTTACTCATTTCAGAATATTGAGTTATGTGTAAGTAGCCACATTTTGTCTTTTAACCTTTTTTGCTTGTAGGATTACATTGTGATTAATAAGATTACTTTACTCATTTCCTTCTAAAAGTTTTGTATAGTATGGATAAAGAACAAATTGCATCGAAGATATAGGTTGTATGGGACAAGAAAAGTACTGAGTTGTTTATCATGGCATGCATTACCCAAGTTCAATTAAGATAGAAGTATGGGCATTTTTCATCAAAAGTAGGATGGTCAAATGTTATGAAAGAGCTTAATTTTAGCTTTGAACAAAATTTTGATCAGAAGCAAGTGAAGAATCATTGGGATAAGTTAAAGCTGCAATATAAAGCTTGGATATCATTGAAGAAGAATACAACCGGTCTTGGCTGGGATGAAAATAAAATACCATGACAGCTATAGAAGAATTGTGGAGTGATTATCTTCTAGTAAGTATGTTTCATGATCTAATTTTGGTAGTCATCATTTAATATCATTTATACTAATATGTTTTAAAACATGTAGTGACATCCTAAAGAAAGCATCTTCAAAAGAAAAGGTTTGGAACATGAAGATTTATTATGCAAATTATTCGAAGGAACAATTGGGATAGAAGAAAATATTACAAATCCATCAGCAAATATTTTGATAGAAATGTATGCCTTACAAGTCAATCATATATGATATGATTTGACATTTCTAAAGATATCTCATTCAATTAAATAGGTAAATCTTCATTATAAAATCTTATTAGATACGAATATCATAATGGAGTCCTTAATCAAATGTAATAATGATTAAATCATGATGAGATCATGTTAATGAAATTGATCATCTAGAGGTAATTGATCTAAATGTTCCTAGTCATAGGATACTTGAGGCGAGATATCAAGGATCCGGATAGACTAGTGTATGTGATATCTTCTCATGTGATGAGAATGACCGATCTCATTGGTCATTAGTGTGAAGACACTGAGGTACACACACAGGTGCTCATTAGTTGAATGAGTTCACTGAACTGACCAAATTAGAAACCATAAATGGTATCTTATTGAACTATCAATCAGGATTTTCTATCAGCATGGTTGTATAGTTGGACCTTTGACCTGAGTCGCCAAAGATACCTTGTTGGGTGGAACTTGTGCTTTGACCATTGACTTATGAATCACTGTTTAGATGGTCCAGTATAGCGATGGATCGGGTACAAGAAAAACCCAATGGAAGCAATTGAGCGGACAACAAGGGATCATCCACTCTCGATAAGTGAGAGTGAATGTCCTATGGAATAGTACTCTAAATCCCTGGTCAGGGTAGATAGGATAATTAGAAAATGAGTTTTCCAATTGATCCAATTCCGAGTACAGGATCCTATAGAGTCGGTATACTAAGGAGTTGACAGTCGATGCCATACTCCTTTCTGACCGAAACATTGGATGGACGAGGGTTTATATCCATGCGTTAACTGATGATGGAAAAGCTCAATGGAGATGAGATTATCCCCATAGCCATTTAGGATCATAGGATGTGGCTTGTACTTTTCATGATCAATAGGTCATTTAATCTGTTATCATATAATAGATTTAATTAAATTAAATAGAATTGTTCTATTTTTATTTAGGTCTTAACCAAATAGGCTATTGGGCCTAGTGGGTCACACACAAAAGGACTTATCCACAAGTACAGGGGCAAGGGCGTAATTTATGAAGATTTTAGGTTTTTAAAAAAAAATCTAAAATTCTCTATAAATACTAATGGATTCAGCCAAACCCTATCAAACCAAGGGTGAAAATCACGTCTCTATCCTCCTTCCTACCTCCTCCTCTCTCTAGAAGGTGTCCATGGTCGATGGAGCTCCATTTGGGAAGAGTTCTTGAGGCCGGCACAAAGGGAGAACTTACTATGGATGAAGTTCGTGTGAATACTGTTGGAGACCAGACATTTGAACGGTTTGAAGAGCTTGAGAAACTCATCTCCTTCCTCCCCATGGGATTATATGAATCCTTATCCGGTATATTCAAACTCGATTTGATCGGTTTTCAGTTTTCGTCATTCGGTTCCGATTGAGACAGATTCTAAAAGAACTTATAGGAATCGTCACTTCCGCTACATCATATTTTTATAGACGATTCCTTACATGTTTCAATTGAGTTAGACATGCAACATCCTCCTTCACCTGATCATGTCTTGAAAACTTCAAACATCTTGCCTCAAAAAGAAGAGGAGAACATCGTTAGAAATGATGAAGAGGCTAAGAAGCATACGAGAAGGAATATACTGGGTCCTGCTTCGTCGCTTCATAATAAAAAGAAAAAATCACAACAGGCACGGATGGCATCTCAAATTGACACACTTGTGACAAGCATTAAATCAAGAGAATAGAGAAAAGAGGAAAGTAAAAGCAAAGTTCCAAGTATTGGTGAAGTTACAAGAATGTTAAAGAAATTATTAGGTTTAGAATTTAGAGGATGACTATATATGTGGATGTTAACAAGATTCGTAAAAAGTAAATATCGTGAACTATTTATTGAGATAGAAGCGTAGTTGCAACGACCATGGTTGCAAAGTGCATTTGAAGAGAGACGTAGATAGTTTATAGTATAGACGTTACTGTTACTAGATTGTAGTTCATGAATAAAGTTTTATAACTTTTGTCTTAACTCTAGTTGAATCTTTATGATCTAATATATTATTCATCATGCTTCTGTTTTTTAGGATGAGTTCAAACAGTTCATGTGATTCAATCTGTTTTGATGATTCAACAAACTCGAATCATAATACTAAGTCCAGTGATTCGGATGAAGACTTCTATGAGGTTGCTCTTACGACATGTTTTATTATTTATAACATATTTTATTTATGTAAAGAGTCACGCCATACATCTCCACATCGAGAATTTCACAAAGTTCGAGAATTGTTAAGAGGATATTAGGAGCATTCTTATGATATGTTAAGAATGAAACCTCCAGTATTTGCTTATTTTTGTGATGAGTTTAGAAAGTACAATTTACTGAATGATACAAAGTACGTTGTTATGGAAGAGGCAATTGTAATATTTCTTATTATTGTTGGCAATAATTATTCAATTCAAGATATGCGCGAGCATTTTCAATGATCATGGAAAACTTGCCGTCGGCATTTCACCCATGTCTTATGTGCTATGCAAGAACATGCATGCATGAATATTATTGCACCAAGTTTTGATGAAACACCGATGCTCGTTGCAAACAATGATAAGTATATGCCATTTTATAAAGATTGCATTGGAGCAATTGATAGAACTCATATAGAAGCAATTGTACCAAGTACACAATAAATAACCTATATAAGTGGATGGAAGATAAATTGCACTCAAAACATTCTTGCAATTTGTGACTTCAACATGTTATTTACATTCGTCTCTGCTAGACACGAAGGAATATGTCATGATGCTCGAATTTTGTTAGATTGCATTTGTGATCTGAACTCTGATTTTTCAAAGCCACCAATAAGTAATTATTTTGCTTACTTGCCGAATAATACATTTGTTAAGTATTATGTACTAAACGTTGTATTTACTGTAGGTAAGTATTACTTGGTGGATGTTGGATTCACTAATTCAATTGGATATTTGGCACCATATCGTGACTTCCAATATCATTTGTAAGATCATCATGGACGAAATCCTCGAACAAAAAACGAAGCATTTAACTATCGACATTCATCATTGAGAAATGTCATTGAACTATGTTTTGAAGTACTTAAGAAGCGGTGGCAAATTCTAGAGGGTATGCCCTCTTATTCTTTAAAGAAACAAGTTCAGATTGTGGTTGCTTCAATGGTTGTTCGTAATTTCATTAAGAGAGTTGATTTAGGTGACAAACTGTTTAGAGAATTTATAAATAAAGAAATAGAAAGTGTATCAGTCTTATAAACAACACCAGGACGAATTTCTCTCGAAGAAGATAGGCTGGTGATGAGTTCTTTTCGGAGATTCTTTAACGATTCAAATATTTGGACAATAGAATATAACTTTTGTTGATGAGGTTGATATACATGAAATTTGCTTGGCGAAAGAAATATATGATATAAATATATCTTTATTATAGAATCAAACAATTTTCATTTCTATTCGTTAGAAGATCTTCTGTTTGAAATGACTTCAGAAAGAAAGAACTTCAAATAGAAGTACTTCAGCCATGTTGATGAAGGGAGCCTAAGTTCAATTTTAGCTGGTCGTGATTGGTTCGGTAAGTCGGTTCACGAACTGGTCAGGAAATCGCATATGCTCGTTGAAATAGGTGCAGCAACTTTACATACTCATTCAAAAGAATATTTGCTTGGGCCAGTCACCATTTTATTAAAGTAAGAAGCCTATCTTAATCGAATTAGTCCGATAGACCCTAAGGCGTCGTTTGGTATCGGGATAAAATTAACGGGGATAAGGATAAATCAATCCTCGTGATTAATCCTATCCCCATTACGTTTGGTTTAACTTAGGATAAGTTTAAGGATAATCTTATCCTATGTTTGGTATGTTAACAATAAATTCGATGATAACTTTAAATTTTTATATTTTTATCTTTATTTTTTAAATTATATTATTCTATTATTTATAATATATTCATAAACATCTTAACTCACTTACATATTTATATAATAAATTTAAAATATTATTTAAATATATAAATAAAAATAAGCTTAAACGCGGATGGAGCTCAACCCGCCCCTCCTCCGGACAGAACCCGGCGGACGGAGACGGACGGTGCTCCCCGCGGAGCCGCTCCCCGCCCCCCCCCCTTCCCGACTAGGGGTGGACACAAAACGGTTCAAACCGAGAAACCAAACCGAACCAGCTCATTCGGTTCGGTTTGGGACCCTTTCGGTTTGGTTCGATTTGGAAAACCTCTAAACCGATTTAAATCAAATCAACCGTTTAAACCAACTTAATCAAAAAATATAAAAAAACTATTATAATATTATTAAAAAAAACTATTCCTGGCGGACAGAGCCGCTCCCCCCCCCCAGCGGACGGAGCCCGCCCCCTTCCCCGGCACCCCCTCCTTGGCGGCGGACAGAGCCCCCACCCCCCCACCCCCCGCGGACGAGCCGCTCCCTCCCCCCGGCGGACGGAGCCCCCTCCCCGGGCCGGACGGAGCCCCCACCCCCCTGCGGATGCCGCGGACGGTGCCCACCCCCTCCCCCGGCCCCCCCGCCCCCGGCGGGCGCCGCGGATGGAGCGCCCTGCTCCCCCCCTTCCCCGGTGGATGCCGCGGACGAAGCCTGCCCCCTCCCCGACACCCCCCGGCGGACGCCGCAGACGGAGCCCCCCCTGGCGGATGCCACTCCTTCCTCCTCCCCCGTGGACGGCGCCGCACGGACATCGTATACCCAAAATGATATTTTGAGATCAACTTAGTCCAAATATTAGGTGGGATGATTTATCCCCATATTTATCCTTAATTTTGGGGATAACCTGAATTAACTTAATCCAAGTTAAACTCATATTTAATTATGTACCAAATAGGAGATTGGGGATAAACTAAGCTTATCCTAGGTTATCCCCGTGCCAAATAGGGCCCAAGCATCCTGCTCGTTCAGTTTACTCTGCATCAGTGCGTAGCGGGACACGAAGATGACCCTGCGGCCATTGTTGTTGTGATGTGCCCGTCACATCACACCAAAGAAGACACGCAGAAGAATCCAACAGCAGCGTGGACACGAAGATGGTCTCTGTCTGCAGCAAAAAGAAAAAAAAAGTGGTAAACAAGAAAGAGGAAAAAAAAAGAAAGTAATATCTGGTTAAATAGGAAAAAAAATTTCTCTTCTCTGTCCGTTTCTCCACCCCCCCCCCCCAGATTCTCTCTCTCGACATTTCCCCTGCCTCAGTCCCTCCCTCCCTACTCTTCCAGCCATCGCTGCCCCTCCTTCCTCCCTCCTTGCCGCTGCCGCGTCGTCATCGCCGTCGGCCGCCTCCCCCGCATGTGTCGCCTGTTTTGCCAATAGCCGCCGTCGTGGGAGCCCCCCCCCTTTGCTGCCACCACCGGTCTCCGCCTTCCTCGTCATTTTCCCCTGCTGTTCACCGCCGCCGGGATCCACCCCTGTCGCCATGGATCACCATCGCCGCGACCCCTGCTTCTGCCAGAACAACTGCCGCGAGCAGCCCTTCCTCGCCGTCGCCGCTGGCCTTCACCCTCCTTACCACCGCCGCTATATTCGCCAGCGTCTTCTCCCATTGGTCGCCACCTTTCTTCGCCGCCAGGAGCCGCCCCATCGCCGTCGACCGCCGCCGCGACATTCCCCGTTGCGAGCGCTGCCGCGCAAACGCGCTCACGCGCTTGGTCGACCCCCCCCCCCCGGCCGACCGCCTGGCCCAGTGGCCCACCCGGCTCGCCCGCCCGGTCCAGCAGCCGGTGCATCCCGGTCCAGCCGCCCGGTTCATCCGCTTCGAGCCGCCCCATTCTAAGTTTTTGAAATTTCCAAATTTATTAATTGCAGAAAAAAATGTTAGAAAATTTGTATAAAATCTATAAAAATTCATAAAATTCAAAAAAACTTCCAAGTATATTTCTTAAGCTCGTCTATTTATTTGACCCTATTTAGATGAGAAAATATGCAAGGTTTAACTTATGAACCTTAATTTGACTAGTTTTTGATTTTGAACTTATGATTAATGATTTTCTCAAAAATTTTGGAACCAGAAACTTGAAATTAATATTTTTTATCTTATTAAACATGTTTAGCATGATTCTAGTTGGGTATAAATATTTCTCATGAATTTTGACCATATATATAAACTATGTATGGTCAAAATTTTGACCATATATAAAAACTATATGCTAGTTTAGACTTAAATTTTAAAATTAATTATGATTGGGCTTGGAAAAATCATAGATCATCAAAATTCACTTCTTGAAACTTGGTTAGGTCAGATTAAGGTGAATGGTATCATAACTTAAATTGTATACTTTATGCCAAGCTTGTTTTAGATAATTTTTCTTGTATATGTATTTAAGCTTGTCTAGATCGACTTGCCATTGCATGTGTGTAGATCATGTAAAATTTATTTAGTTTGACATCAGATTATGTGAGATGTCTTGCATGGTATGATTATGTTTATATGGTCAAGTTTGATATAGGTTTTGTTTAAAACATGTTAACCAAGTTAGTTAGTACAAGTCTTGTCTAGTTTATGATAAAATAGTTTATTTTGTATAAAAGACATTAGGATGACATGGTTATATCTTGTGTGCATGATATAATCAAGTGTGTCATAATCTAAAACTTGATTATGAACTCTTGTATAGCATGTTATGAAAGCTTCACTAACTTATGTTAGTCAATTACTCATGGGTAGTGAGTAACTTAGCTGAATCTAGCCCTCTCACAGATCATGGATTATCGCAGTTTTTTCCTTAGTGTCACCACTGCCTAGGTGCACTTTGGGCTAGCTTAGTATATATTACATCTATATATGTTATGTGATGTGAAAAGCAAGGCAACTAATTCTTTATTATTTGGCTATATGTTTAAAAAGAATATGAAGTGATGTTATTTGTATATCATGTATAGATGTTAATTCATGTTATGTTAGAAAAATCAGATATGTTCCATTTTAATTTGGTCATGTTGGATTAAGTCTAGAAGTTATTTAGATGATATTTGTCTAGTTTGTATAGTCTTGTGTGTATCAGTTTACAAGTGTATAGCGTTGGCATAATTCTTTCCTTAATGAAAACCATGGTTTGATTATGAGTTGTGAGATTAATATAGAATACATTTATTACCTTTGTATTACATCACAATTCAGATATGTTATCTATCATTGCTTAATTATATGTTAGTTATTTGATTGGTGGAAAATGGGTGTTAATCCTACAGAGTCCCCGGACTCACCCCGTTGTCGGTTAAATTTTTCAACAGGTACTGAAGATCAAGAGCATGATGTGAAGGCCCAAGAGGAGCCCATAGAAGAGCAAGAATCTCTTGGAGTTGGGGCATAGAGATCTTTCCTTTTACTAGGGTGCTTGTTGTGGACTTGTGAGTTGACATGGAGTTGAACTATATCTAGTTGTTTTTCTTTAGAGATAGAACTTGTGAATGAACTTTGCTTGATTTTAAGTTGTTTAATGTTTAAGTTATGTTGAAAATCTTGTGGATTTATGTGTTGACTTGATTATTAGTGTAATTACATGCTTGTTTGGGTTATGAAATCTGAGTTATGGATTTCTCCCACTATCACGATGTTATGTTTTTTGCTGCGTAGTTGTGGTATTGCATTGTTTTATTTTCTCGGTCGTGAATGGAGTTGGTATCAAAGTATAACCCAGTCAAAAGGTCTAAATTGGACCTACCTCGGTTGGCAATGGTTGGTTGAAGAGACAAGCATAACTAGGTTTTATTGAATTGAGAGTCTAAATTTTAGATTAAAATTATGATTTATGTTTGGTTATGTGTATGAATGATAGATTATTTAAGCTTTTAATTTTTTTGAACAGGATGGCATCTTGTGATAACACTCGTAGAAGGGAGAATGAGATTATGCAAATGTACCAATATGTGAGGGAAATTCTTAAGATGCTTGGAATCAAGAACCAACCCAAAATGAGGGGCAAGCACCTGGTACAAGAAATTTACTAGAAGTTATTTAGGGTTTCTTCCAACTTTGTAGGCTCAGGTTCGAGCTCAACAGGGCTTGAATGCTGCTATGGCCTACCAAGGGTTTGATGCAGCAAGCTAATGTCAAGGCAGACTGCCCACTTGGTGGAATGGTAAAATATTTTTGGAGTCTGAGTCCACCATCTTTTTCAAAGGATAGAGATACAGCTCTGGCAGAGAATTGGATCAGGGAGATTGAGAAGATTTTCAAGGTGATATAGTGTCCTATAGAGGACAAGGTCAGGCTTGCTACCCATGTGCTTCATTTGACATCTGGAGCTTGGTGGGAATCTATGCTTCGCACTCACTTCACCGATGTCCCGTAGGAGGAAATCACTTGGAAGGAATTTGTCATGCTATTTAGGAAGAAGTACATCCCCTTATATGCACGCCATGCCAAGAAGCAAGAATTCTTACAACTTGAGCAAGGTGCCATGTCAGTGATAGAGTATGGGAGTAAATTTATTGAGTTAGAAGCTTATGCACCACATATATGTGAGGATGAGGCAGAGAGAGCCAAGAAATTTGTTGATGGGCTCAGAGGTTGTATTCGTGGCAAGCTCGTTGCTGTAGTGTGACCCATGATAGAAGAAGCTTTTGAGACAGCTTGTAGGGTAGAGAAGGACTTTGGACCTTTGAGAGCACCAGGTCAGAGCAAAAGGGCACCATCCAGGGATCAATCACAGCATTCTTTTGACAGGAAGATAAAGAATCCAGAGGTCACCAACTCAAGTCCCCCATCCAGCCAAAGGGGATGTGATTTCTATGGGAAGAACCATGCTAGCAGTGACTGTCGTCGTAAGTCTGAAGCATGCTTTGGCTATGGGTAGTTTGGGCACAGTGTTGCTGATTGCCCTCTTTCCATGCAGAGGCATGAGGCTACTCTAGCTATGTCATCTCAACCATCTCAAACTTACACCAGTGCTCTGACTCATAGTGCAGTGACTCAGGTGAGGCAAGCACTAGCTCAGAGGTAGACCTCTTCTTATAGGGCTCAGTAGCAACAGTCTTGCAGTACCCAGGATAGAGTTTTTGCTATGGAGTGTAGGGATCTCTCTCAGAACTCTTATACAGTAGAAGGTACACTTCGAGTCACTAAATTTTATGCTCATATATTATTTGATTTAGGAGCTACCGATTCTTTCATATCATCTTGTTTCTCTGCATTCTTATTTAAGAACTATGAATATCATGTGGAAGAATGTAAGCTTGTGGGAGTTAATGTTACATCAGTGCAAGCTATGAAAGTGTCTTACTTTTTACCCCATTGTGAGATCGAGATCAATGGGAACTTTTTAGGAGCTAGATTGTATGTACTCTATGGAGGATTTTGACATTATTTTTGGGATGGATTGTCTAGAGCACCATCATACTATACTTGATTGTCATAGGAAGAAGGTTAAATTTTAGATTCCCGGTAGAAATGTTTTCTTCTATGGATGCCCTTCCTATAAGAAGTCCAAAATGTTAATCTCTGCCATGCAGACAACAAGGCTGATAGAAAATAGGAAATCAATGTGATGTTTATCTTGCATGTGTATCTATAGATGATGATGCAGGTGTTAAGAAATCAGTGGATGAGGTTGATATTGTATATGAGTATCCAGACGGGTCCCCCGAGGACTTGCCTAGGTTACCACCAGCCAGGACATCGATTTTGCTATGAATCTTGTTTCGAGAGCAGCTCCTATCTCCATTGCTCCATATAGAATGACACCTGCAGAACTGAGGGAACTTAAGCAACAGCTGGAAGAACTTGTGGACAAAGGGTTTATTTGCCCTAGTGTGTCCGCTTAGGGTGCACCTGTCTTGTTTTTCAGAAAGAAAAATGGATCATTGAGGCTTTGTATTGATTATAGAAAGTTGAACTAGTTTACAATCAAGAACAAGTACCCATTGTCATGTATTGATGATTTGTTTGACCAGTTACAAAATGTCAGGGTGTTTTCCAAGATTGACTTGAGATCAGGATACCACTAGTTGAGGATCAAGGATGAAGATATATCCAATACAGCTTTTCATACTTGATATGGTCATTATGAGTTCTTGGTGATACCTTTTGGTCTCACTAATGCTCCTGCAGCTTTCATGAGTTTGATGAACCAGCATTTCAAAGAGTATTTAGATCGTTTTGTAGTAGTTTTTATTGATGATATTCTAATTTACTCTTCTATCCAGGAAGAACATTGCCAACATCTGAGGATCGTGTTGTAGACTTTGAGAGATCACTTACTGTATGCCCAATTCAGTAAGTGTGCTTTCTGGCTTGAGAGTGTGAATTTCTTGGGCCATGTTATATCTGTAGCAGGTGTACAGGTGGATGCTGCTAAGGTTGAGGTAGTGCAGAATTGGGAGTGACCTACAAATCCTACTAAGGTGAGAAGTTTTCTAAGTTTGGCAGGGTATTATCATCATTTTATAGAAGATTTTGCTTCTATATCAGTTGAATTAATAGCTTTGACCAAGAAAGGAGGTTTTATATAGACACAACAGTGTGAAGAGAGTTTGCAAAAGCTGAAAGAGAAGTTGACAACTTCACTTGTGCTTATTTTGCCAGATGGTACAAGAGGTTTTATTGTTTATACTAATGCATCTAGAGTAGGATTGGGTTGTGTGTTGATGCAACATGACAAGGTTGTGGCCTACGCTTCTAGGCAGTTGAAACCTCATGAAAAGAATTACTCAGTTCATGATTTAGAGATGGTAGCTATTGTACATGCATTGAAAGTTTGGAGACATTACTTGTATGGTGAGTCATTTGAGGTGTTTACTAACGATAAGAGTTTGAAATACGTTTTTACACAGAAATATCTTGACCTAAGGTAGAGAAGATGCGTGGAGTACCTAAAAGACTATGATTTTAACCTGAAATATCACCCAGGTAAAGCAAAAGTGGTGGCAGATGCACTTAGCAAAAGGAAAGTAATGACCTTGCAATTATGTCAAGAATGGAAAGGCATGGAGCTTATTACTACTTATTCACCTAAGATTTTTGTGAATCATCTAACTTCTTTCATGGCTTAGAAGTCTATCAGGTCATCCATGGTGAAGAAAGTGAAGTTAGCACAAGAAGGGAACTCATAACTTCAAGGCTTAGTAAAGAGGGCTGAAATATCTAGGTTTGAAGATGGAACCATTCGCTATCAAGGGAGTTTGTGTGTAGTTGTTGATTCTGACTTGAGGCAAGAGATTCCAGTAGAGGCTCATAAATCTCAATATTCTATTCATCCAGGGGCAACTAAGAGGTACCATGACTTGAAGAGGCAATACTGGTGGGATGGTATGAAAAGAGATGTGGCAGATTATTTTTCCAAATGTCTTGTTTGCCAACAGGTGAAGGCTGAACACCAGAAACTAGAAGGACCCTTGCAACCATTAGAGATTTCATCATGGAAGTGGGAGCACATTTCTATGGATTTTTTTTCATAGGATTGCCTAGAACCAAGAAGCAGTTTGATGCTATTTGGGTTGTGGTTGATCGGCTCACTAAATTAGTTCATTTTATGCCAATTAAAGGAGCTCAACCCACTGATAGCTTGGTCAAGTTATATTTTGATGGTGTGGTTAAGTGTCATGGTATTCTAGTTACTATTGTTTCAAATAGAGATCCTCAGTTTACTGGAAGAGTTTAAAAGGGACTACAAGAAACTTTGGGTTCTCAACTCAAGTTTAGCTCAACATATCACCCTCAGATAGATAGTAAGTCAAAGAGGACGATCCAGACCTTGGAGGATATGTTAAGAGCTAGAGCACTAGAATGACAGAAAAGCTGAGATCTACAGTTACCCTTGGTTGAGTTTGCTTACAACAACAACTATCATTCTAGCATTGGAATGGCACCATTTGAAACTTTGTATAGCAGGCCTTGTAGATAACATCTTTTTTAGGAAGAAGTTGGGGAAAGAAGTTTTATTGGGCCAGATTGGGTGTAGGACAGTAATGAGAAGATCCAAGTCATTAGGCAAAAGCTACTTACAGCTCAGAGCTGCCATAAAAACTATGCAAATTTGAAGTGGCATGCTATTCAATTTAAAGAAGGAGATCATGTGTTCCTAAAAGTCTCCCCCACCAAGGGAGTCATCAGATTTGATCACCGTGGGAAGCTGAATCCAAGATATATTAGGCCATTTCAGATAGAGAATAAGATTGGGAAAGTTGCTTACAGATTGTCTTTACAACTTGCTATGTCCAGATGCACCCGATTTTTCATGTATTATTGTTAAGGAAGTATGTTTCAGATCCTACTCTTGTTATTGATTTTTCTGAGGTTGAGGTGCAGCCTAATTTGAGTTTTGAAGAGAGGCCTATCCGGATCATAGATCACATGGTGAAGTAGCTAAGAAAGAAGATAATTCCGATGGTCAAGGCTTTATAAAAGCATCACACATCAGAGGAGTCTACCTAGGAGATCGAGGAGGATATAAAGTGGTCTCACCCCGAACATTTTGGTAAGTAATTTTAAATTTTGAGGTCGAAATTTTTTTAAGAGGATGAAGGATGTAATATTAGGTTAAAAAATAGAAAAAAATTCTCTTCTATAATCGTTTCTCCCCCCCACCCGGTTCCTCGCCAACATCCCTGCCGGTTACGCCGCCCACCCCCATATTCTCTCTCTCGATGTTTCCCCTACCTTGGTCCCTCCCTACCCTACTCTTCCAACCATCACTACCCCTCCTTCCTCCCTCCTTACTGCTGCCGTATCGTCATCGTCATCGTCATCAGCCGCCTCCCCTACCCATGTCCCTTGTTTTGCCAATAGCCGCTTTTTGTTGCCACCACCAGCCAACACCCAACACCTTCCTCATCATTGTCATTGTCATCTCCGGTGTCTCCCCTGCTGGTCACATCCTCCAAGAGCCACCCTGTCGTTGTCAATCACCATTGTCGCGACCCCCCGCTTCTGCCAAAACAACTGCCATGAGTAGCCCTTCCTCGCCGTCGCGGCTGGCCTTCACCCCTTTGTCATCGCCACTATCTTTGCCAGCATCTTCCCCCATCGGTCACCACCGTTCTTCGTCGCCAGGAGCCGCCCCATCGCCATCGACCGTTGCTACGACATTCCCTGTCACAAGTGCTGCCATGCGAGCGCACTCACCCACTCAATCAACCCCCCCTGCCAACCACCTGGCCCAGTCACCCACCCGGCTCGCCCACCTGGTCCAGCAGCCAGTTCATCGTGGTCTAGCCTCCCGGTTTAGCTGGTTCAAGCCACCCAGTTTAAGCTTTTGAAATTTCAGGATTTATTGATTGCAGAGAAAGAAGAAAATTGCTAGAAATTTTTTATAAAATATATAAAAATTTATAAAATTCATAGAATATTCCAAGTAAGTTTCTCAAGATTGACTATTTATTTGACCTCATTTGGATGAGAAAATATGCATGATTTAACTTATGGACCTTAATTTGACTAGTTTTAGACTTTGGACTTATAATTAGTGATTTTCTAAAAATCTTTGGAACTAGAAACTTGAAATTAATATTTTTTATATTATTAAATATGTTTATCATGATTTTGGTTGGGTAAAAATATTTCTTATGATTTTTGATCATATATAAACTATGTATGTGGCTATATGCTAGTTTAGACCTAGATTTTGAAATTAATTATGATTAGGCTTGAAAAAATCATAGATCATCAAAATTCACTTATTGAAACTTGGTTAGGTCATATTATGGTGGATGGTATCAGAACTTAAATTTTATACTTCATGCCAAGCTTGTTAGGTAAATTTTCTTATATATGTATTTAAGCTTGTCTAGATCGGCTTGTCATTGCATGTGTGTAGATCATATAAAATTTACTTAGTTTGGTATCAGATTATGTAATTTGTCTTTCATGATATGATTATGTTCATATGGTCAAGTTTGATATAGGTTTTGTTTAAAACATGTCAGCCAAGTTGGTTAGTACAAGTCTTGTCTAGTTTATGGTAACATAGTTTATTTTGCATAGAAGACATTAGAATGACATGGTTATATCTTGTGTGCATGATATAATAAGGTGTGTTATGATCTAAAACTTTATTATGAACTCTTGTACAACATGTTTTGAAGGCTTCCCCAACTTATGTTAGTCAATTACCCGTGGGCAACATGTAACTTAGTTGAATCTAGCCTTTCCATAGATCTCAGATTACTATGTTTTTTTCCTTAGTGTTACCACTACCTAAGTGCACTCTAGGATAGCTTAGTATATGTTATATATATATATGTGTTAGAGTTGATGATAGCAATTTGTACATGTGATGTGAAAAGCAAGGCAACTAATTCCTTATTATTTGGCTATATGTTTAAAAAGAATATGAAGTGATGTTATTTGTATATCATGTATAGATGTTAATTCATGTTATGTTAGAAAAATCAGATATATTTCATTTTAGTTTGATCATGTTAGATTAAGTCTTGAGGTTACTTAAATGATATTTGTTTAGTTTGTATAATTTTGCGTGTATCGGTCTACGAGTGTATAGTAGTGACATAATTCTTTTCTAAATGATAATCATAGTTTGATTATAAGTTGTAAGATTAATATAAAAGACATGTATTATTTTTGTATTACATCACAATTTAGATATGCTATATAATATTATTTGATTATATGTTAGTTATTCTATTGACATAAAATGAATAAGAAGATTAAGTTTATCATTAAAGGCATTTGATTAATGAGTTTTCTATTAAAGTCATTTTCTCAACTAGGTTCATAATTAATTTTCCTAATAATATTGGCCATCAAAATCCTCTATGGGTAACCAAGCCCCTCCCCTCCCCTCTCCCTCTCTCATGTGTCGGCCAGAAGAAATCTCAAAATGACGCTCCGCAAAGACAAAGTTGTCCTGGGAGGACAAATCCACCACAGCTATTGTCACGACCCGGATTTTTAACATGCACAGCGGAAGATAATCCGGCGACGTAACGGGGAAGAATATCGGTCTGGAACCAAAAAGATTAAAATCTCAATCCAAATAAATAATTCCAAGCTTTACAACATAATAACACCATAAACAAACACCTATCTAAACAAAACAAATACTAACATTGAATGAGAAATTCACTATCTCCTCGAATTCCAAAATACCACTACGCTTCTGCTGCGCTAAACCTGCAATCCTGAAAATATTAACAACGGAAGGGGTGAGTCACAACAGACTCAGTAGGACTTACACCCGAACTACCCCACTATAATAATGATTTCTAAAGTATAATAGAATAATAAGCCTAAAAAAATCAGATTTAATACATAGGGTGTAAACTAATTGTATATCTTTAATTAATTGATTACAAAGGTCATTCAACTACCCCAAATGATAACCAGATTCTATATGCATTAAAAACCAACATAACCTACACATTAGGCTACTCTAGGTATGCACATAACCTGACATAAAACCAATGACATATCTAGGACACTAACCTTTATGCCAACATACACAACTAGACACCTGTCTGAGTAAATTTCATGCTCCATCTGATAAATGTAGTCACATCACAAAACTAGCACCAGATTTACCATATAGTAGGAAGTAACATATAGTAAGCTAAATCCCATAGTACCCCATAGGCAGGGGAGTACTTAGGATAAACCGCGGTATCCGAGATCGACGGATGCTCCGGATCGTTCTAATTCATCCGTCGCCCACAGACCGAATTATAGTCTGGTGAAGTACATTTCCATCACAATGCAGCTCACTGCACTAACCACATTCCACACCATGCAAGCATATAATTAACTCAGACAGTAAACATGAACATTTAATTGGCAAATCAAACATAAAATACATAGATGCACACTCATGGTTCTATGCACCCCATATTTGCATACCACATCACAGTATAGCACAAACTAGAACCAGTCTATCATATGATGCATCTAAATAAGATTATGCAAGCTACAAACTAAAGATGTCAATCACATGTTTAGAGAGTCACTACTACCTACTGCATACATGAAACCAAACTAAACTCTAACCTCACTAAGCCTAAACCTTACATCGGCTTTTTATCAAATCGAGATATACATATTAAAGATCACCGTAATGCAAGTAGGTTAAACTAATTAGACTCAAACATAATAAAACCTAACAAGCCAATTAACGTACATGGATGATTAAATCAACCTAAACATGCATGATTAAACAAGTTAATCTAAGTTAATCTAACTCTATCTAATCATGCCAATATGCCAGAAATAACCCATAAATTATACCATACTAATCATGATGATCTAAACAAGTTTTTACGATTTAATCAAATATATATGAGTACTAGGAATAGCCGAGACGCCTACCTGGATGACGACGATAAAAATTAACCGCGTCCAAGAAGAATTTTGCTGGACGATGAGTGCCGATGACAAGGTAAAATTGAAATGATATTAACCGGGTAGAATCTGTCAAATGGAAGAGGAAAATATAATAATAATAAAAGAAAATAAAGATTAAATGGTTATGTACACGTACCGGTGAATGAGAAAGAGAGAGAGAGAGGATAGATAGGAGAGAGAGAGAGAGAGGGATCGACCGGCCGGATAGATAGGAGAGAGCGAGAGAGAGGGATCGACCGGCTAAGGGGGGCCGCGGGTTGGCGCACCGGGGCGCGGGGGCGCACGCGCGGACCACGCACGGAGGGTGGCAGCGGCGGCGGGCGCCGGCGGGGCTATCGCCGGGCGGCAACCGCGGCGGCGGAGGGAGAGCGGGCGGCGGTGCGGGTGGCCGGGGTGGCCGGCGACGGCGGAGGGCAGCGCGCGGGGAGGCAGCACCGGCGGGGGGGGGGGGCGGCTCGGGCGGCGGCCATGAAAGCAGCTGACAGGGCGACGAGGGCGCGGACCGGGGCGGTGCTGGGTGCTGACGGGGCCACGGGCTGGGGGGATCAAGGCGGAGGGAAGCGGCTGGGGGGATCAAGGCGGCGGGGTGGCAGGCGATGGTGGGTGCCGCAGCGGCGGAGGAGCGGCGGGAGGCGATGGGCATCGCCGAGGGTGGTGGCGGCGGCCGGTGGTTCGCGCGGTCCGGGCGGGAACGGCCGGCGGAGGCGCAGGTAGACGACGATGGCGACCGGGTTGCGGCGGTGTCCGCGGGCGGCGCCGGAGAGCTCGCGAGGGGGGGTCCGGATGGCGCGGAGAGGGGGGCCTGGCCGGCGGTGGGATGAAGGCCGCGGGTGCGGCGCGCGGAAGGAGGGCGGCGGTGGCGTCGCGCGCGGCGGCGGCCGGCCGGGCGTCGGGAGGGTGGCGGACACGCGCGGCGGCGGCGAGGCAGGGCGGCGGTGGCGATGCGCACAGGCGCGTGGGGAGGCGGGTGCGCGGGGTGTTGGCCGGTGCGCGCAGTGGACAATGCCGCGCAGTGAGGCGGCGGCGAGGTCGACTGGGGGGGAAAAAGAGAGGGAACGTCGCGGCGACGGAGAAGAAGGAGAAGAATAGGGCGTTCGCGGAGGCAGTTTCGGGAGGGGGGGGCATAACCGAAGGAAGAATAATAGGGAAGGATGGGGAAACAATAGTAATAATAAATATAATAATTAATTCTCTTTTTTTTTATCCTAAAAACAGTAACGTTACAATCTACCCTCCTAATAGAAATTTTCGTCCTCGAAAATTCAACCAGACTCACCGAACAATTGCATCCTTCAATCTTACTATCTAACAAACTAACACACTAACTAACAATTCCTTCATTAATCTACCCACTTATTATCTATCCATTTATATCATTCTAATCTATCTAATATCAATCTTCAATACTATCTAAGATTCTCAATCTAATAGGTAATCTAATTATCTATATATCATATATATCATCCAATCACATAACCTTAAGACCTTAATTATGATGATCCTTAATCTAAATTATCAATATACCAAATCTAAAAAAAATTTATAGACCATTATGATATGGATCAAATATCCTTCACAAAAATATTCAATAATCCAATAGTCCCTACATGATACGAACTTAATAATCATGTCTAAGTTTGATAAACTTCATCGTCTATCTAAAATTTCAAACATACTAAATCTGAAAATTTAACATCATAACATATCAAATGACATCAATGACTCAATATAATCATCTAATTTATGATCTAATCATAATCTAAATATCAAATTTAATTGATCAATATCTTGTCTAAAGATCATCACTCCAAATGACTTGATCCACAAAAATCTAAATGTATATCATCATAGGAGTATAGGTATTGATCTTATCCACAAATAAAGATAGAAAATTCTTTAACTATTCCTCTATCTAAAGACCATTTCCAAAAAAAGTTGAGATCAAAACACAAACCAAAAATTAATCCATCACCATCTACTCAAGTATAAATCCAAGCATACAAAGTCTAGTCCTAATTAAAATTTGCAAATCACAATTTGAAGAGAGAATGAGCCATCAAACGGATAAGACAAATTCAGATCGGATAGAAAGAATAAGACTAGAGTTCTAGATCAATAGATAATGGAGGATAATCTGGATGATATGATCATAATCTAAATCAGATTGCCAAAAGTATAAACTAATAGTAGGCCTGTCTAAATAATTGTCTAACCTCTAAGATTAATATCTAATCTTCTAAATATCTCATCTTCAATATCAAAAAAAGATTACAACTTTACAATAATGTCTATATTTTCATAAACATATTCCAAAATTCATATTGGTAATTCATTCTCTAAATCCAATATCTTCTCATCTTTCTCATAGATTCAATTAACTCAAAAATAGTTTGATATCAATACTTTGTTTCCATTAAATCTCATAGCTAAGCTTCACAAAAGAATGATGCCTTAAGATGAAATATATCTCCAATTTTTTTCCACTAATCCAAACAATGTAATTATTCTTAACCTCTATATCCTTCATATACGTATGATCTCAAATATAATCAACTCATATCATCTATATGATATATGTCCACAAGATAATCAAATCTCTAACTTCCAACAAAATATTCCTAACAAGTCAACTACTCCTAACATTATTAATATCACATAAACAATAATCATCCTCTTATTATCACTTTCATTCAAACTTTAATCAATCATATCAATCACATTATCTATTTGTCTAAAGTACTTGCTATCAAATTATCATCCAAGAAATTTATCTCTAAACTCCATCATACGAATAATATTTAATTGTAATCACATATAAATAGAAAATGATTCTCATTCTCAATGAGTTCTTAAGTCTTCTATTCTCCCTCATACTTTTCAAATATATTTAAATCTCTACCACTCTTGCAAAATATGTTCTCATTCTTCCTTAAAATAAATTTCTAATTTCTTATTCTAATCATTTCCAAATAACTAGAAAAATTCACATCTTATCTCATTTCAATCTAAAAGATCACATCTAATGAAATAAGGTCCAAACTCCACATATGAGCAACCTATGCTTAGACATAACATATAATTAAAATCATCCACAATCAGATTTGAAAAAATAGATCAGACAAGATATGGAGAGATAAATGAGTTCAAAATTGGATAATAAAGATCAAAAGATTATGATCGGGGAGAGTATATTAATACAATCAAATAGTAGATAGCACCTTACTATAATACAACTCACACTAACTCTAATTCTCAAACTCATAATATAACAACTAAATATCTCTCCTCAAAACTTGCACTCGATTTACATTCCATCCTTGATAGCACAAAAAAAATATCACTTATACAAAACATGCTAAAATTATCTTAATTCTTACTCTAAAATTTCATATTCATAATCTCATTCTTATATCCCATTCCTTTTCATTTAAAACCATATACTCAAATAATAATTCAATCATCATTTCATTTCACATCTAGGGTATGACCGATACCAAAATCTAATTAACACGTCATCCTATCCTCATACCACCCATAAGTATCCTTCCAGTCATCTCATAAATAAATCAGATTTAATCTCAAAATGAATCATTCTAATTATTTCACATATGTCATTCAACTAAATCCTTCAAAAGATTCACCAATCTATCTAAATTACTAAAAGTACTAAATCTTAAATTTTCCTCCTCAAACCATAAACCAACATGACAACGATCAACCATCACCTATCAAACATTTGATAATCCAATGTGTATATCTTGATGATGTCTTAAGATTAGTGAAAATAATTCTTCATCAAACAAATCCACAATATTCACTCAATCTGGAAATGGGTCATTGCATTTTCAATTATTCAATCCAATCTCTAATCACCCAATCACTATCTAATATTAAAATCCAACAAATCTAAAGTGATAGTCTTATCCCATAATCATAAATCTAAACTCCAAAATCCACTAAATCTGAAAGTTGAATCATCATAAAATGACACTATCAAATATCTAATATAGACCTCCAATAATCTATCATCAAATTTCTATGTCATATAGGATTTTCAATCCAATAGAAAATCTAAATTATTCTTTCTGCCCAAAATCATGTTCTTCCGAATATCAATTCCATTTAATCCAAACCGATATCATAAACCCGGGCATGTCAATATAGACATTCAGGCCGAGTTAATGCTCTGATACCAAGCTATCACGACCCGGATTTTTAACATGCACAGCGGAAGATAATCCGGCGACGTAACGGGGAAGAATATCGGTCTGGAACCAAAAAGACTAAAATCTCAATCCAAATAAATAATTCCAAGCTTTACAACATAATAACACCATAAACAAACACCTATCTAAACAAAACAAATACTAACATTGAATGAGAAATTCACTAGCTCCTCGAATTCCAAAATACCACTACGCTTCTGCTGCGCTAAACCTGCAATCCTGAAAATATTAACAACGGAAGGGGTGAGTCACAACAGACTCAGTAGGACTTACACCCGAACTACCCCACTATAATAATGATTTCTAAAGTATAATAGAATAATAAGCCTAAAAAAATCATATTTAATACATAGGGTGTAAACTAATTGTATATCTTTAATTAATTGATTACAAAGATCATTCAACTACCCTAAATGATAACCAGACTCTATATGCATTAAAAACCAACATAACCTACACATTAGGCTACTCTAGGTATGCACATAGCCTGACATAAAACCAATGACATATCTGATAGAAATGTATGCCCTACAAGCCAATCATATATGATATGATTCGACATTTCTAGAAATATCTCATTCAATTAATTAGGCAAATCTTCATTATAAGCTCTTATTAGAAGCGAATATCATAATGAAGTCCTTGATCAAATACAATGATGATTAAATCATGATGAGATCATGATAATGAGATTGATCATCTAGAGGTATTTGATCTAAATGTTCCTAGTCATAGGATACTTGAGACGGGACATCAAGGATCCGGATAGACTAGTGTATGTGATGTCTTCTCATGTGATGAGGATGACCGATCTCATTGGTCATTAGTGTGGAGACACTGAGATACACATACAGGTGCTCATTAGTTGAATGAGTTCACTGAACTGACCAAATTAGAAGCCCTGAATGGTATCTTACCGAACTGTCTATCAGGGTCTTCTATTATCACGGTTGCATGGTTGGACCTTTGACCTGAGTCGCCAAAGATGCCTTGTTGGGTGGAACTTGTGCTTTGACCATTGACTTATGGATCACAATTTAGATGGTCCTATATAGCGATGGATCGGGTACAAGGAAAATCCGATGGAGGCAATTGAGCGGACAACAAGGGATCATCCACTCTCGGTAAGTGAGAGTGAATGTCCTATGGGATAGTACTCTAAATCCCTGGCCAGGGTAGATAGGATAATTGGAAAAGGAGTTTTCCAATTGATCCAATTCCGAGTACAGAATCCTATAGAGTCGGTACACTAAGGAGTTGACAGTCGATGCCGTACTCCTTTCCGACCGGGACATTGGATGGATGAGGGTTTATATCCATGTGGTAACTGATGATGGAAAGGCTCAATGGAGATGAAATTATCCCCATAGCCATTTGGGATCATAGGATGTGACTTGTACCCTTCATGATCGGTAGGCCGATTAATCTGTTATCGGATAACGGATTTAATTAAAATTAAATAGAATTGTTCTATTTTATTTAGGCCTCAACCAAATAGGTTATTGGGCCTAGTGGGTCACACACAAAAGGACTTATCCACAAGTACAGGGGCAAGGACGTAATTTATAGAGATTTTGGGTTTTTATGAAAAATTCCATAATTCTCTATAAATACTAATGGTTTCAGCCAAACCCCATCAAGCCAAGGGTTAAAACCACGTCCCAAGCCTCCTCCCAACCTCCTCCTCTCTCTAGAAGGTGTCCATGGTCGATGGAGCTCCGTTCGGGAAGAGTTCTCGAGGCCGGCGCGAAGGGAGAACCTGCTGTGGGTGAAGTTCGTGTGGATACTGCTGGAGACCGGACACTTGAACGGTTTGGAGAGCTTGATAAGCTCATCTCCTTCCTCTCCATGGGATTATATGAATCCCTATCAGGTATATTCGAACATGATTTGATCGGTTTTCGGTTTTCGTCGTTCGGTTCTGATTGAGACGGATTCTAAAAGGAACCCATAGGAATCGTCGCTTCCGCAGCACCAAATTTTAATGGACGATTCCTTACAATATCTAGGACACTAACCTTTATGCCAACATACACAACTAGACACCTGTCTGAGTAAATTTCATGCTCCATCTGATAAATGTAGTCACATCACAAAACTAGCACCAGATTTACCATATAGTAGGAAGTAACATATAGTAAGCTAAATCCCATAGTACCCCATAGGCAGGGGAGTACTTAGGATAAACCGCGGTATCCGAGATCGACGGATGCTCCGATCGTTCTAATTCATCCGTCGCCCACAGACCGAATTATAGTCCGGTGAAGTACATTTCCATCACAATGCGGCTCACCGCACTAACCACATTCCACACCATGCAAGCATATAATTAACTCAGACAGTAAACATGAACATTTAATTGGCAAATCAAACATGAAATACATAGATGCACACTCATGGTTCTATGCACCCCATATTTGCATACCACATCACAGTATAGCACAAACTAGAACCAGTCTATCATATGATGCATCTAAATAAGATTATGCAAGCTACAAACTAAAGATGTCAATCACATGTTTAGACAGTCACTACTACCTACTGCATACATGAAACCAAACTAAACTCTAACCTCACTAAGCCTAAACCTTACATCGGCTTTTTTTAACAAATCAGAATATACACATTAAAGATCACCGTAATGCAAGTAGGTTAAACTAATTAGACTCAAACATAATAAAACCTAACAAGCCAATTTGTCGACTCCAGAAACGGGTTCCGGATCGGCACCTCAAGAGAAGGTGAAAGATGGAATTGGGGAAAGGGAGTGAATCGGAAAACACTCGGAAAGCGGTAAAGACTCCTCACCTCGATCCCACACTCACATTGATCCCCGAACTTTCATCTCACGGCGTCGCTCGAGCACCGGAGATGGTTCGGGTCATGTGGGAGGAGAGTGAGGAAGAGATGAAATTAAAACATGAAAGATGTGGTCGCCAGGAGCCGCGGGCTCCACTTTATGGAATGAAAATAGAAAGAAAATTGAATTTGACCGTGTACCTTAGCGTGGGAGAAAGTGTGTGCGGGTTCAACCTTCTTCTTCTTCGGCCGGCCGATGAAGAAGAGTCCAACCGATGCTAGCTTGATGTATTTGTGCAACTAGAAGACAATAAGACAAAAAAACAAGTGAAGAAGGATTAGAACTGAGTGAAGTGTAGTAACTTGTAAAAGTAATAACATAAAATGACAATTGAAAACAAACTCACCGGATTCGGGGTTAGCCCTAACCCCTTTTTTTGGTTTTTTGTGATATATGAAATGATGAAAATAGAATAAAATGATGCTTAAACATGAATTAAATGATATGAATGAAGAGTTAGAAAAGAGAATATGAATGGTTAAAGACAACCCAGGCAAAGTGGCAACCGGGTTGGACAGATTTAATGTAAACTGCGCGGCTCTGATGCAGAGACCGTAGAGGACAGCACCGATGTAAGAATCAAGTGAAATTTATTCCAAAATAAATATAACGTACCGAGGGTGGTTTTATATGAAGACAAGTTTGCCTGAATCTTATGATAAGTAATCTGAATTTACCTGATAAGCCGGATCTTGGGCAGTGAAGTTCTGGAAACTCCCAGCACAATGTCGATGTAGGACATGCTATGGGCACCACAGATATCCAAATTGAATTATTCTTGTTGGATATAAAATATAACTCACCGGGTAACAATTTCTATGAAGAATGCATAGGTTGAATCCACCATTAAATGTACTGAAATTGACTGAGAAGATGATGACTTAGAAGAGAAGACTTCGGATCTGTCTGTGCAGCGCCGGTGTTGAAGCCGTAACAAGCAGATTAAATGTCAGAATTGATCTATGTTTGTTGGAGATGAAATATATCTTGATGAACCACACTTCGTATGAAGGAAGTCAGGCCATAAAATGATTACAAATATCTGTAGAAGCCGATGATCAGCAGTGCAGCACGTTGGAGCATAGACCGGCTTCTTCTTCACTTTGGGATGATCTCCGGGCACCAGGACGAAGAGAGGACGATTTGGGGAGGTTGGGACGAGCCAAGGGTGGCTGGAGGACGAAGAGAGAAGTGCTGGAGGATGAGGATGCCCTTCTTAGGTCGTTCATATGAGTCTCCCTTTATAGGGGATGAGAACCAGGTCAAAAAATAGCAAGTTTTGATACATCCGACCATAGGTTGGATTTCCTTCAATTAATGTTACTGATTTTCATCCTGAGGTATCTAGAAACTTACCTAAATGATTGAGAGAGATTGAAAACCATGGATCACCTTCTCCATGCTCAAAATATGTCTCCACTTGAAGAGGAAACAAATCTGGTCCAAAAATGGTAAGTCTTGATATACAAGACAACAAGTTGGATTGCCATCATTAGATGATGCTAATTTCGACCATGAAGCTTCCAGATACTATAACAAGTGATATGGAGGATGAAAAAGGAAGGTAAGGTCGTGAATTGGTCGGATATGTGCCCAATGGGCTGGGCTTGCATGCAATTGGGCTTGATTGGTGCTGCGTGCGGACAGAACTGCGCATCTGACTTCTAAAAGGCGCTGCGGACAAATGGTAGATCAGAATTGAATGCCGTTTGTTGCATTGAAAACAGGACTCAGAGGGGAAGATTATTTATGTTGAGGACTTATTCATTGTATATCCACATAATCCTGTGAAAAATTTTCAAGTAGATGATATGCTGAGAAAAGCATAATCTGGCACACCACCAAGAGTCTCTTGTTCGGCAAACACGGATTTGATTAGAAATTAGAAAATCATCCTCATATTTCCAATAAGCACCTCGGCTCATCTGAAAGGGTGGTTCATCATGATTTTGATGGTCTAAAAGAGATGTTGCTAATGGAATAATGGTTTAAGCTCTAAATAAGGCCAAATTGGCGTGTCTACACAATTAACGTACATGGATGATTAAATCAACCTAAACATGCATGATTAAACAAGTTAATCTAAGTTAATCTAACTCTATCTAATCATGCCAATATGCCAGAAATAACCCATAAATTATACCATACTAATCATGATGATCTAAACAAGTTTTTACGATTTAATCAAATATATATGAGTGCTAGGAATAGCCGAGACGCCTACCTGGATGACGACGATAAAAATTAACCGAGTCCAAGAAGAATTTTGCTGGACGATGAGTGCCGATGACAAGGTAAAATTGAAATGATATTAACCGGGTAGAATCTGTCAAATGGAAGAGGAAAATATAATAATAATAAAAGAAAATAAAGATTAAATGGTTATGTACCTGTACCGGTGAATGAGAAAGAGAGAGAGAGAGGATAGATAGGAGAGAGAGAGAGAGAGGGATCGACCGGCTGGATAGATAGGAGAGAGAGAGAGAGAGGGATCGACCGGCTAAGGGGGGGGCCGCGGGTTGGCGCACCGGGGCACAGGGGGGGCGCACGCGCGGACCACGCACGGAGGGTGGCAGCGCGGCGGGCGCCGGTGGGGCTGTCGCCGGGCGGCAACCGCGGCGGCGGAGGGAGAGCAGGTGGCGGTGCAGGTGGCCGGGGTGGCCGGCGACGGCGGAGGGCAGCGCGCGGGGAGGCAGCACCGGCGGGGGGGCGGCTCGGGCGGCGGCCATGACGGCGGCGGACGGGCGACGAGGGCGCGGGCCGGGGCGGTGCCGGGTGCTGACGGGGCCACGGGCGCGGCGCTCTCGCGGAGGGAAGCGGCTGGGGGGATCAAGGCGGCGGTGTGGCAGGCGATGGTGGTTGCCGCAGCGGCGGAGGAGCGGCGGGAGGCGATTGGCATCGCCGAGGGTGGTGGCAGCGGCCGGTGGTTCGCGCGGTCCGGCGGGAACGGCCGGCGGAGGCGCAGGTAGACGGCGATGGCGACCGGGTTGCAGCGGTGTCCGCGGGCGGCGCCGGAGAGCTCGCGAGGGGGGTCCGGATGGCGCGGAGAGGGGGCTGGCCGGCGGTGGGATGAAGGCCGCGGGTGCGGCGCGCGGAAGGAGGGCGGCAGTGGCGTCGCGCGGCGGCAGCGGCCGGCAGTGCTGGAGGGTGGCGGACACGCGCGGCGGCGGCGAGGCAGGGCGGCGGTGGCGATGCGCACAGGCGCGCGGGGTGTTGGCCGGTGCGCGCGGTGGACAATGCCGCACAGTGAGGCGGCGGCGAGGTCGACTGGGGGGGAAAAAGAGAGGGAACGTCGCGGCGACGGAGAAGAAGGAGAAGAATAGGGCGTTCGCGGAGACAGTTTTGGGAGAGGGGGGGCGTAACCGAAGGAAGAATAATAGGGAAGGATGGAGAAACAATAGTAATAATAAATATAATAATTAATTCTCTTTTTTTTATCCTAAAAACAGTAACGTTACAGCTATGGTTAGAGTAAAACATCTTTCTTATGCACCTGTAGTCAAACTTACAACGTATGAGAGCAAAGGCAAAGGAGCGTGATCAGGAGCAACCTGGGGCACGGGACCTCCCCCACTGACTGCGTCTATATATAAAGAGTCTCCTGTGGTGAACACCTGTTAATTCTTAAATTTTATAATAAAATTAAAAATTAGTTTGATCATCCCGCTGTTGTCAGAATTTTTTGTGCAATAAGAAGAAGAAAATAAGATAAACAAATGATGTAGGAATGGCCGGAAACGTAACTTAACATGGAGACATGTTGCCTAAGATAAATTTTAGCTGGCCAAGATTGGTTCGGTAAGTCGGTCCACGAGCTGGTCAGGGGCTCGCATATGCTCGTTGAAATAGGTGCAGCACATACTAATTTAAGAGAATATTTGCATGGGCCAGTCACCATTTTATTAAAGTCAAGCCTAGCTTAATCTAACAAGTCCGGTAGACCCTAAGCATCCTGCTCGTTCAGCTTACTCTGCATCAGTGCGTAGCGGGACACGAAGATGGCCCTACGGCCATTGCTGCTGTGAAGTGCCCGCCACGTCACACCAAAGAAGACAAGATCGCAGAAGCATCCAACTGCAACGTGGACATGAAGATGGTCTCCGTCTGCAGCAAAAAGAAAAAAAAAAGGTGGGGAAAGAAGAAAAGAAAAGGCACGAAGGAGCGTGTGACAGGGGCAACATGCCCCTGCGCCACAACTGCCCTGGGCTAGTGCAGCCCAACCTCGCATCACCTCACAGCTCGGCGACGGACTCCTGCGCCCTGCTCATTACCGTCGCCACCTCCTGCCGAAGCTGCTAGGACACCTCGGCATCTCCAGTGTCGACTCATCCACCGCCTACGGAGCGAGAAAAAAAAAAGAGTGGCAGATGATCTCGAGTATCTGGCAGTGCGCTTACCACCCTGTTTGAGTGTTTATAGATTCAAAGCAGCAGGGCTGTTTATTATTTGACTCAATCGAAGAAACTAAACTAAACAAGTAGTTTAGTTCGATTTAATTTGATTTGAATTATCGATTGATTTATTTTGATTTTTTGGACATTTTAAATCAAATTAAACTATTAAATCGAATAACTCGAATTAGATTAAATATTTTATTTTAAATTATACATAATACAATTTTACATGTCTTTCTTATAAAAATAAATTTATTTCAAAGTGTTTTTAAGATAAAATTAGTAAAATGCATAAACAAATATACTAAAATTTAATAGAATGTGATTCAAAACAAATAAAATGAAATTATATATTGACATATCTATTCTATCTTAATAAAATATAACTTGAACAGGATCAAACCAAACCATACTAGGTATGGTTTGGTTTAGGAGATAGTTTGGTTTAGTTTGGTTTGAGAAAAAAATACTCAAAAATCAAATCAAACCAAACCATGAACACCCCTACAAAGCAGGATGTGACGAGGCATGGTAAAGAGGATGAACATGGGAGGGGGACGACTGGATCCCCCACGAAAAGGAACAAGATGAGGAGGTTCCTCCTAATTGGTAGAAAGAAAAAGAAGAGAGGAGCGCTCGCCCGCTTGGAGGAGAGAAGTCTCGATGCACGTAGGCCTCTCCTCTTTCCCCATCATTGGTCTTCTCTTCACTCGATCATCGGAGATCTCTTCTACACGCTTCCTTTGTGACAATGGCGGCTCCATAGGTCCGGCGGGACAGGGTGCAGAGCTCCCTCCTTGCAATAGCTAATTCCTAAGATAGAGGGATCGATCCTTTCGTCTTCGATGCCCCAACAGCAACCCCTCCTGCCGATGGCGATGCCAGGAAGTCAGGTGATCGACCATTTCACCGCTGTCGAGAGTCACAGTGCCATGGTCCACGACGACCCTTCCGCCTTTCTCCTCTCCTTCGTCAGCCGTATTTCCGAAAGCTCAAGAGACCTCTCAAACGTCAGCTTCTTTAAAAGGGAGAGGGTTACTTCATATCAGGCCAGAGGATTTTGCAATAAACTCGATAATTTTAAGATATGTTTGCAATGTAATTTCTTACATGTATATTACATATGAGTGGTGTACTGAGTCGCGGGCTCACTTTCACATGTAACTTTCATATTGTATAAAGGAATTGTAAGAGCAGAGATAAAATAGAGGTGACCGCCCAATTCTTTTCACTTTGTCTTCATCTCAGTTCCTCTTCAATCTTCTGCATCTTAGCTCCTTTTCTATCTTTTGCATCTTCATTGTCTTCATCTCAATTCCTATTCAGACCTTCTAACACCTATAGTTTGATGGGGTTAGTTGACAGTCCAATCGTTTGTCCACCATCTGTAATTCTAGGTCCTAATGATCCTTCGAAGTTCATCTCAATTCCTAATACTTGGATCTGAAAGTAGTATGACATTTTACTCTTGACAGCTTTAATTTCTTCCATGACTGAGTATATTTTACATTTGGTTGTGTCATGATACATCTGCCAAAATTTGGTAAGTCTTAGCTACTAATTTTACCGGTACCTCGAAAGCTAGGATTTTGCAATTGCAATTGCAACTTCAACATCTTAAAAAGGTTCTACGAAGGTCACAGAGAATATTCAGAAAGCTAAATATATTACTAACACTTTAGCAATGGCTCAAGATCTTGTTTCGTCTAATATGATGCTTCTATATGTTTTTAGTGGATTAAGTTCAAAATTTAAGTCATTCATTACTTCTGTTACAACTAGAATGGACTCTTCTACTTTGTCTATTGATGATGTCCAAGGAACATTAATGAACCATGAACTTCTTATTCTTAGACAACAAGTTGTCACAGAATTGAGTGCAAAGTTGGCAAGAACTGATATTAGTTTAGGACAACAAAGTCAAAATCAGAATATTAGTTATAAAGGGAAGGGTCGTGGTTTCAAAGGAAAATAGAGAGGTCAGACTTGTTTTAATAACAACATTGGTCGAATAAAGACTTATATTTGTCAATTATGTGATTGAAAAGGGCATTTAGCACTTCAATGTTCAAAACATTATAACTTCAATTTCAAGAATTTTTATGGTACTACAGTCAACCAGAATTCTAACTTTTAGCAACACTCAACTAACATAGCCATTGGTTTTACTCTAGTTTAGTACAATCAGATTGGTCATGTAATGGATAATGCTTGGTATCCTGATTCTAGAGCAACTAATCACATGACTCCTAATTTTAGTTTGTTGTAAAATTCTACTCCTTATATGGGACAAGATATAGTTCAAGTTGGAAGTGGAGAAGCCTTAAAATTGCCAACATCGGTCACTCAAGTTTTCAGTTATTACAACTTATGAATATTTTTCATGTCTGTTCACTCCAAAAATGGGTTCTGGATCGGCACCTCAATAAATAGTGAAAGATAAATAGAATATGGGAAAAGGGGGAGTGAATTGGAAAACACTCAGAAAGTAATAAAATTCTCACCTCGGCCCCACACTCACATTGATCCCCGAACTTTCATCTCACGGCGTCGCTCGAGTACCAGAGACGGTTCGGGTCATGTGGGAGGAGAGGGAGGAATAAATGAATTAATGCATGAGAAGATTGAAGAAGTGGTCGCCAGGAGCCGCGGGCTCCGCTTTATGTAATGAAAATAGAAAGAAGTTGACCGTGTGTACCTTAGCGCGGGAGATGATGTGTGGGTTCAACCTTCTTCTTCTTCGGCCGACCGATGAAGAAAAGTCCAACCGGTGCTAGCTTGATAGACCTGTGCAACTTAAAAACAATGAAAACAAGTGAAAGAATAAATTAGACCTGAGTGAAGTGTAGTAACTAAAATAAGAAGATGTGAAATTAGAAATTGAAATTGAACTCACCGGCTTCGGGGTGAGCCTTAACCCCCTTTTTTGTGTTTTTAGTTATGTAAAAATGATGCAAAATAAAATAAAAAATGTTCTAAAATAGTAAATAGACTGAATGAACTGGGTTGAGGAAGCTTATGGAGTGAATCGGCTTGAGTTGAAGCCGAGATGATTGAAACAAGCTGGTTCGGGTAGCCTTGCACCCTCCTGGCGCAACTTTTGTACAGAGAACTCTACAGATGACACCGATGTCAGAATCGAGTTCCGTTTGTCTCTATAGATGGAGAACTTGGAGAGGAAGATATCTTATGTTGATGACTTCTCCAAAATCATTCTGTAGAAGTCTGTAAAAAATATGAAAGTGGGCGGATATGGAAGAACAGAACCTGGATGCGCGCCCTCAGTGCAGCAATCGTCACAGACAGACGGAAAGTCAGAATTGAGTGCCGTTGGTTGAAAATTAAAGAAGACGAGGAGAGGAACAACTCTTATGTTGAAAACTTTGACAGAAAAAGCCTCTGATTTTCTACAGAAGCCAATGAAGTCGGTTCATGTAGAACGCACGGATTAAGCCTTCTCCTTCACCTCGGGATTGATCTCTCAACGTCGGATCGGCTTTGGATGTCGGGACGGCCTTGGGAGGGATCTTGGACAATCTCAAGATGAGCTAGGCATGAGGGTTTAACCTTGGGTCGTTGAGAATGGCCCTCAATTTATAGAGAATGAAAACCGTTGCAAAATATGGAAACTGGACCGACTGCGCCCCCGCTTTTCAAAGGAGGTGAGGGCGCACAGGGCGCTCCCTCAACCTGGGGGCACGCAGGGCGCGCCCTCACCTTGGGGGTGCAGTCTGCGCGCCCTCCTATTTCAAAGGAGGCGGGGGCGCGTTACGCGTCTCACTGCTAAAAATCACTGGAACCTTCCGGAAATTGCTAAAAATTGACTTGATAAGATGAACGTGCCCCCGACTTGGGGGCATGGTCAAAATAATCAATCTTAAACGGGGAATCCTTTCCAAAAATCCAGTTTAGAAGGTGCTAATCGGGGTAGTTTCCGGTTTCCAAAAATAGACCGCGCCCCCGCATTTCAAAGGAAGCGGGGGCATACAGGGCGCGCCCCTTGACTGAGGATGCGCAGGGCACGCCCCCAGGGTGAGGGTGCAGTGACCGCGCCCTCTCATTTCAAAGGAAACGGGGGTGCAGTACACTCTCTCTCCTGCGCGCACGTTCTGAGGGCCGTAACTTGCAAACGGGATATCCGATTCGGCTCCCGTTTGTTGCGTTGGAAAGAGGGCCTTCAACCGCACCTTATCAAGTCGGTAAACTAGCTGAGATGACTCCCAAGAAGTTCGCACGAGGCTTTCTACCAGTTTACTCTTACGTAAAAAGTCGAAAACTGTGGCGAAGATCCGAAAGGGCGCGGTTCCGATCGAGGAATCTCGGGTCAACTCTGGATGACTTAAAATGATGACCGAACAAGTCCGGCACAATTAGAAAACTTGAAATCATCGAAAAATCTGAGATTAACCCGATAAACGTGAACTGAAGCTCGGAAAAGCCGAGAAACTGTAAAATTGATCAAAACGGCCGTACGGCCCCGGTTGATGAAAATATTCTGCTAGGATCGACCCGGATGACCCAAAAAGACCTGGTGATGACTGGAAAGGCCTAACACGTGGTCCGGGATAGCTGTGTCAATACAGATTGAAAAGTCGTAACGAAGAAACCGTTATAGACTAACGCCTACCGAAATGACTTGTCGAAAGCCCCAAATGTCATGGAACACACGCGGGACTCCCGAGATGTTCAAGTGTGGACCATTCAAGGCCGGTCATCGAGCAGGCTTCGTGTTTTCATAGCTCACGTGCGGCTCTCGCTTGAAGGTTACGGCATTGTTCCGGAAAGCATTGGTCCATTCCCAACTGACGAGGGGCTCCACCAATATCCTTATCTCATCTCCATGAGATAATCTGAATCAGATAATGGGTCAAATAATGGGTTTCGCCAATGGAATGGGAGTCTCAGGCTCCGAATCATGCCAATTTGGCGTGTCTACAATGTCCTTTATATTGCTAGGAATTTAATGTATGTCTCTCAGTTTGCCAGAGATGATAGAGTTTATTTTGAGTTTTTTCATGACTATTGTCTTGTTAAGGACAACAAGAACAATCGGGTGCTTTTCAAAGGTAGCATGGCTAATGAACTCTACTACTTGAATTCTGGTGGTGTTGGTGATCTGTCAACTTGTTCAGTTGAGAAAATGAATAAGTGGCATCAACAGTTGGGTCTTATAGAGTTGTCTCTCACATCTTAAGTAGTTTGAGTGATTCTTTTCCCTTACATAGTACATTTTTTGTTCACATTGTGATAGAGCTAAAAGTCATCAGTTATAATTTCCCAACTCATCTCTTACTTCTCAATTTCCCCTTGAAATAATAATTTCTTTTATGTATGGGGGCCTTCTCCACATGTTAGCAACAATGGCTCAAAAGTATTATATGATGTTTACTGACTACTATAGTTGTTACTCTTAGTTTTATCCAATTCCAGCAAAGGGTCAAATCTTCTCTGTTCTTTCTCATTTCAAGCAACAAGTTGAGAACTTAATTTCAAGAAAAATCAAATATTTTCAAAGTGATTGAGGAGAAGAATTTAAAAGACTTAGTGATTGCTTTACTCAAGATGGAATTGTTCATATAGTGGCACCTCCATACACAATCAAAATGGGATTTGTGAATGCAAACATAGACATATAGTAGAAACTACTCTTGCTCTTTTGAGTTCAACTGGTCTTCCTTATAAGTTTTGGGATGGAGCAGCTTCGTGTTCTGTTTATTTGATAAACAACATGCCTATATCTATTTTGGAAAATATCTCTTCTTATGCGAAGTTATTTGGAAGACAACATACTTATAAAATTTTCAAGACTACTTGATATACATATTTAAGACCACATAATCAAAAAAGGTTTCGACTATAGGCATGAATGTTGTGTTTTTATGGGATATAGCTTGTAGCATAAAAATATAAATGTTATCTTCCACAGATGGATAAGACTTACATCGCACATAATATAATTTTTAATGAACATACATTTCCCTACAGTACTTTAAGAACCTCTCCATTTGAGTATGCTAGTCCTTCTTTTTCATTTGAATTTTCCACTTCCTACTACTAGTCATGGTTATGTGCAAAATAAATGGGTTATTGAATAGTCTGTGTTTAAGCATGTTTGTTCTGATTTTTCCTCAAGTGCTAAAGGCACTCCTCTTCAAAGCACAATCGTTAATGTTAACAATGGCAACTTTTCAGTTCGTGTGTCAGGTGACTGTAATCAACCTATTATTTCTCCTAGATAAGAACAAAATCAGATCAGTAACTAGACTGTACCTTCTTCTTTGAGTCCTCCTTAAAAGTCTTCAACATGTGATCCTTCATTATTTTTGTTACATACCAATCATACAATTCTATACTTGTTAGTGTATGTAAATGACATAATCATAAACCGGTCAGGATCCTTTTAGATCTACGGGCCGGCGGGCCCCGGCCATTCACATGAGCATAGGGAATCCATACTCGAGCATTCCCCCTAACAAGATAGGTGAGGAATCACTCTTGATCTGATCTATTGGGGCCTACAACTTCACCGAGCCGACTAGCATCCCTTTCTAATGCGCATTTATCAAACAAAGAAGAAAGGATCGAATTCGCTTTCCATGGTGAACTGTTCTCCGCAAGCGAGAAAACTACAAGCGCGCTTCGCTTGCTCCTTCTGCGTGTCCCATGTATGTGGAACCAGGCACATGAATACAGTTGTACAACTGCCCTAGGACATATATAATGATAGCCTCTAGCGTATATTGATCGAACCGATCTGATCTATAGTATAGTACTATTATAAATATCTTGAGGTAGGTGATTATATAAATAAGATTTAGCGCTTATAAGATCCTTTCTTATTAATAGCTTAATTAAATTATTAGTATTCTTTAATATACTACGTTCATCGAATTTATTAGTTAAATTTTCAATCTTAATCTGTAACTCATGTAATTCATTTTCCGATAGGTCAATAGTCTTATTAATGATTTATTTATCCTTCTTGTACTCATTCAATAATTTAATAACAAGATCATTATACCTGGATCTATCTATGCTTTTAACTTAGAATTCCCTGTATAATATCTCCCAAAAGGTCGTCGACTACTACTAAGAACCTAATAGAACTTTTCCAACAAGTGATAAGGGCTATTTAGTGCGGGAAAGCCCCTTGCCGCCTTCCGGTATGGAGCCATTGTCGGTCTCTTCTCCGTGTTACTCATTTTTCCCACAAGCACCTTTTGCAAGCAAGGATCCACGTGACCGTAACCTATTTCGCTATAGGAAACAGACATGTAACAATTCAAAAACTGATACAAGATCTATCCAATGTATTCTTTTTAAAAGACCTTTGTGATTTGAATTACATTCTTGAAATTCAAGTTACTCGGTCATCTAATTCTATGTTTCTTAGTCAAAAATAGTATGTATTAGACAAAACTAATTGAGGCAAGAACCATTCTTTCTCAACATGATGGAGAACTGATTTCTGATCCTTCCTTGTATAGGAGTCTTGTAGGATCTTTATAGTATGTGGTTATTACCCATCTAAATATTTTCTTTGTCGTTAATAAGGCTTACCAGTTTTTAGCATTTCCCACTAATGTGCACATGACTCTTGTAAAGAGAATACTCAAATACTTGAAAGGTACTTATGAGTTTTGATTAGAATTAAATCCATCTTCCTTTGAACCTTAATGTTTTTACAAATTCAAATTGTGCAACTTGCCCTAATGACCAGAGTGTAAGGAATTGCCATGTGCAACAAAAACGAAAATTCCAATAAGTTCGTGTTGATCTTATCTCAATCAAAACCAAACAACAAAAATTGAAAAATACATGATAAAGATTAATCTAATCTCTTGGAGAGGAAGACAAAGAACTTATCAAGCTTTTCAAACTGTTTAAATGTTCGGTTTGTAGTGATATCCACATCAATTTCATCCATAGTGGGTTCTCCCTTAGCACCAGGCTTGAGAACTCTTCTAGAAAATGTGATTCTCACTCTTGACTTGATAGGGCTTAACTAGAACTATTAGTATTTATAAAAAAATTTAATTTTTTTCATAAAAATTTAAATTCTCTATAAATTATGCCATTGGCCCTATACTTATGGATAAGTCTTTATATGTATGACTCACTAAGTCCAATAGCCTATTTGGTGGAAACCTAATTAAAATAAAGTAATTCTTTTTAATTAAATTAAATTTGTTATCTAATAATAGATTAATTGACTTTCCGATCACGAAAGATATAAGTCATATTCTATGATCCCAATTGGCTAAAGGGGTAATCTTATCTCCATTGAGTTTTTCTATTATCAGTTCACATGGATATAAACTCTCATCCATTCAATGTCTCAGTCGAAAAAGAATACGGCATCAATTGTCAACTTTTTAGTACACTAACTCTATAGGATTCTATACTGGAAATCAGTTCAACTGGAAAACTCCTTTTCTAATCATCTCCTCTTTCCTGACTAGGGATTTAGAGTACTATATCATAAGATATTCACTCTCACTTACCTAGAGTGGATAATCCCTTATTGTCCATTCAATTGTCTTTAATGAGTTTCTCTTATACCCAATCTATCGCTATACTGAATCATCTATATGGTGATCCATAGGTCATAGTCAAAGCACAAGTTCAACCTAACATGGTATCTTTGCCGACTTAGGTCAAATATTGAACAATGAAACTATGATGATAGAAAATCCTGATTAATAGTTCGGTAAGTTACCATTCAGGCTTTCTAGTATGGTCAATTTAGTGAACTTATTCGACTAATGAATTCAATCATTATCTTAATGTCTTCACACTAATGACAAATGAGATCGATCATTCTCATCACATGAAAAAATATCAAATACACTAGTATATTCGGATCCTTAATATCCTATCTCAAGAATTATATGACTAGAAATATTTAGTTTATATGCATCAAGATGATTGATCTCATTATCATGATCTCATCATAATTTAATTATCATTGTATATGATTGAAAACTTCATTACGATGTATGCACGTAATAAGAGCTAGTAATAAAATTTTATCTAATTAATTAAATGAGATATTTTTTAGAAATAACAAAGTATATCATATATGATTGGCTTGTAGAGTATACATTTTTATCACAAACGTCCACCACAAGTCTTGGAATATTTTTAGGATTCAATCTTATCTCATGGTCTGCTAAAGAATAACATTGTAGCCCCAGTCAAGCACCGAGGCTGAGATGAGATCCATGGTTGCAGCTATTAATCTGCGAATTTGGACACGTCTTGTTGTTAAAGAACTAAATCTTCCTATACAGTCACTACTTGTCATTTTGTGTGATAATATTTTAGTGATTTATTCAACTGCAAATCCAGTGTTTAAAGTAAGAACTAGACATATTGAAGTGACTTTCACTTTATTAAGCAAATGGTTCAAGACAAGCATTTGGTTGATAAGCACATTGCTTCCAAAGATCAAATTGCCGATATCTTTAAAAAGCCTTTGTCAAATCAACAATTTGATGTTCTAAGATTCATGTTAAATGTCTCTCCCCCGTTCAACTTGAAGGGCATATTTGGTCAGTGGATTTTGCAATAAATTGAGGGTAATTATGGGGTATGTCTGCAATGTAAATTTCTTACATGTATACTTAGTAATGTTAGAGATAAGTGATCTACAGATTCATGAGCTCACTCTCATGTGTAACTTACATATTATATAAAGCAATTGTATGAGTAAAGATAGGGCAGAGGAGCCACCCAATTCTTTTCACTCTGTCTTCATCTCAATTTCTCTTCAGTCTTATGCATCTTATCTCCTCTTTAGATCTCTAACTCTTCTATTTAGTATGCAAAGGGGGTCATCCCCTCCCCTCCACAGCTCAACTCCATGGTAGAAATTCAATGGATACTATCACTCTCTATCTTCCCACTACTGCTCCTCCTCCTCCTATGGTCTCTCTGGGTCTTCTTCAACAAGAAAAGGGGGTTCCCACTTAGTCAAAGAAGGAGGTGATTTCTCTTGCTCTTCTCTGGCAAGGGAGTTTCTTCTCTTCAATGAGAAAGGGGTCATCTCCCTCCATCTCCATGGTGGATCTAAGCCCCTATGCCACTCTAATCGGCTTTGGTGAGCCCCTCACCCATAGGGCTTCTTCAACGAGTAGGAGTCCTTTTCCTTCATTTTACGACCTATGAGTAAGAAGGCATCATTGATGCCATCTTCAAAAAGACTTTTTTTCTCAGCAAGCAAGGGCTTTTCCTCTTCATCTAAAGGCTAATGACCAAGCTGACATCTCGGCATTGTCTTCAGAAGCTCTTTATGTTTAGTGAGCAAGTAGGGTTTCTTTTAGTTTGGCAAGGAAAGGGAGTGTCATCCCCCTTTATCTCCATAGTTGGTCTCAAACTCCTCAACTCCTTCGACTATGGCTTCTCACTTGATCTTTGATGAGCTCCTTTTCGATGATGGCTCGACAATAAAGACCTTCTAAACTAGCTTGGCACCTTCTTCTACTTCTAGGGGGACAATGTCCATAATTAGAACAAGCACCACCCTCTCCTTCTATATCTTTGTGGCTTTGAATCACCCCCACATATATACTAGGACGGGTCTCCTTATTATGAGAAGT
This sequence comes from Cryptocoryne crispatula var. balansae, assembly GCA_036172225.1. Taxonomy (NCBI): domain Eukaryota; kingdom Viridiplantae; phylum Streptophyta; class Magnoliopsida; order Alismatales; family Araceae; genus Cryptocoryne; species Cryptocoryne crispatula. The sequence continues at coordinate 17,021,995 of CM069934.1, forward strand.
AGGGAGTGCTTCCCTTCATCTTGAGAATGATGATCAAGACATCATCATCTACATCATCTTCAGAGGGGTTCAGCTGGAAAGGGGATCATTCTCTTTGCCTTCACAGTCTATGGCAAGGGACCCTTTTTCCATTCCTAGAATTTCCCCCTACCATAGGCCAGGCTATGCTATGAGGAGCTTAAATGTCATGGATGGACTATGCTATGAGTTAATCCCAATTTACACTATGGAAAGCAATTGGGCCTTGAAAGCAATTGAGGAACTTATACATTTAAAATAGGTACAAGGTCCATTTACACAAAGCCCTAGGCCATGAAATTACATTTCATAAGGAGGAGGAAGAGGAGGAGGAGGAAGAGAAAATAAAAGACAAACTCATCAAAGCCCACTATGCTACATACAAGGCCCATCAAACTAGGTAACCCCCAGGCAGGGAGACATCAGTAAATGAAGGGAACTCGGTCCAAGATCCAAAGCCAAGTGAGTCTAATAAGGAGGCCCAAGAAGCTTTGAAGAAGAAGAACAAATCAAACCCAAGCAGTTGAAACTTCTAATGGAATCTCCTCGGGAGGACAAAGGGCACATTAGTAAAAAAATCAAGCCCAATGAGTTATAAGTCCTGATGGCATCTTCTTGAGAGGACAAAGGGACTGAGGCTTATTAATAAAGAATCAAGCCCAAGGTTCCAACACCAATAGCATCTCTATAATGGGACAAAGAGCTAAGGCCCATTATTATTCAAAAAAGGCCCATTAAGTTACATAATTAAGAAAATTTTTAAAAAAACAACAAGGGGGCAAGGCCCCAAGCATGTCCTCCATAAGACAATGACATCAAGATCCATTAAATCGGTTAATCCCCATATAGGAAAACACCAATTAATGGATGAAAGTTGGTTCAAGATCCAAAGCCAAATAGGTTAGATAAGCTACAAGAAGATCCATATAAAAAGATACAATAAAACTTGTTGCACAAAGACGGGGCCTAACCGACCTACACCAACTGAAGAAGAATTGTTATGTAAGGACAATGACCAATGAGTTTAGTGGCTATTGGCAACCCCTCCATAGGAGGACCATTGTCATTCTATTTGGATATACATCGAAAAATTTGAATTGAGCAAAGTCATTGCACCGGCCCATCCCTTTTGGAGCCCAATTAATTATCATCATGTCATAGTACCAAGATATGCAAGAGCATATCAAGAAGGTCAAAGCCCAATTGAAAGAAATCAAGGCCTAATCAAGTTTCAACAAAATCAAACTAAGGATTGATTGAAGCCCCATTAGCATAAAGGCTAGTCCTATCAAATTACATGGTAACAAAGTGCTCAAACAAATAGCAATACATCAAATTCAACTCTACCAAAATTCATTGAAATCCCATTAATTTGGTCAAGTCCCATATAGGGAAATATCAATCGATGGATGAAAAAAATTATTGAAGCTCAATTAACTTTGTCAAGCCTAGGCAGGGAAACACTAGTTATTAGATGTGAAGCCCAAAAAGGCCCCCATCTCTGGAAAATACCACTCAATAGATATGAAGACCCAACTAGTTGATGAGTCAAGCATCTACTGGCTACCAAATCAACACCCAGTCAAAACCCAGGCGGGAAAATATTGATTAACGGATGAATAAAAATCATTGAAGCCCCATTAGCACAGTCAAGCCCTGAGTGAGAAATATTGGCTGATGGATGAACGAAAATCATTGAAGCCACATTAGCATAATCAAGCCTCAAGTGGGAAACATTGATTAATAGATGAACAAAAATCATTGAAGCTCTAATAGCACAATCAAGCCCCGAGTTGGAAATATTGGCTAATGGATGAACACAAATCATTGAAGCCCCATTAGCATAGTCAAGCCCTGAGCGGGAGATATCGGTTGATGGATGAATGAAAATCATTGAAGCCCCATTAGCACAATCAAGCCTAAAATGGGAAATATCGTTTGATGGATGAATGAAAATTATTGAAGACCAAGATAGGGAACCACTAGTCAATGGATGTGAAGACCCGATTGGTTGACAAGTCAAGCATCGACTAGTTACCAAATCAAACCCAATTAGTTGACAAGTCAAGCACATGACTGACTAACTATAAAGTTGAAATCTGATGGCTACCATGTCCAAGGTGATTGATCAATAGGTCGGGAATTGACTGGTTACAAAGTCAGTGATCAATAGGAGTTGACCAAGGTCAAACCCAGTTGACTTGACAGTTGGCACTAAGTCAAGATCAAATGATGGTTGACCAAAGTCAATGCAAGTCGATTGGACTTAAATCAACTATTAACAGAAGTTGACCAAGACTAAATTGGACAAACTAGACATCATATGCAATCAAGACAAGAAAAATGGCCACAAATCCAATTATGCTACAAGAGTTGGCTAAGGTCAAACTATGGTGATGGGGCACGAAACCAAAGTCTACCAAAAAAACAACCAAGACCCAACTAGATCAATTGGAGTTCATCAAGTCAACATTGATAGTTAACCCGATTGATTAATAACCATGTCTAAATCAATCATCAAGTCAATTGACCAATCATCAAGGCACTGAAGGCCTATTAAGGTGGCAACCCCCCCATCAAGCGATACCCCTTAGTGAAGGTGAAGACCATTAGCGTAAAATGAAGGCCCATTAAGGTGGCTAAATCTTGAGTCAAGATGATGTTTCTTAGTTGATATGAAGTCAATTCATCAAATCATTGAACGCCCACTATTTCGGTCAAGCCATAGTTAGGGACATATCGATTTGTGGATGAGAAAAGAAAACATCAAGAATCAAAAAATCATCGAAAACCCATTGACACGAATTAACTTGGTCGAGCCTAGAGCAGGAAATTACGGTTAATAGATGAAAAGATCTATAAAGACCCATTAACTTAGTCAAGCCCTATGTGAGAAATACTGGTAATAGATGAAAATTATCTACGATCCCCTATTTCAACCAAGCCCTAGGTGGGAAATGTCAATTAGTGGATAAAAGAGAAAAAGCCATCAACCATCAAAAAATATCCAGCACCCATTAACTTAGTCAAGCCCTTATCAGGCAATGCTGATTAGTGGTTGAAAGAAGAAATCCAAAAAATCAAAAATTGTTCAAGTCCCACTAATTCAACCAAGTCTCAGTCGGGGAACTACCAATTAGTAGATGAAAGAGAATATCATCAAAACCATCCAAGATCTATTAGCCTGGTCAATCCCCAAGTGAGAAATGCCAATTAATTGATGAAAAAAAATCAATGAAGATCCATTAATCTAGTCAAGCCTTAGGTGGGTAATACCAATTAATAGATGAAAGAGAAAACCATCAAAATTAGAGTCATCTAGGACCCACTAATTCGGTCAAGCCCCAGTTGGAGAAATGTCAATTAGTGAAGGAAAGAGAAAGCCACTGAAAATAAAGGGATCCATGACCCACCGATTTGGTTAAGCCCTAGGAGGGAAATGCCGATTAGTGGAGAAAAGAGAAAGTCAAAAAAAAATCAAGAACTTGTCCAAGACCCACTAATTCAGTCAAACCCTAGTTGAGGAAAAGTCGATTAGTGAAGAAGAAAAGCAAATCATCAAAAAAAAAAAACAAAAATCATCAAAGACCCATTAACCATATCAAGCCCCAGGTGAAAAATACTAAGTAATGAATGAAAATTATCTAAGATGCCCTAATTAGATCAAGCCCCGGGTGGGAAATGTTGATTAATGAATGAAAGATGAAAAGTCATTATACATCGAAATAATATTCAAGGTCCATTAACTTGATCAAACCCTAAATGGGATATATCGGGCAATAGATAAATTTTTTTTAAGACCCACCAACTCGGTCAAGTCTTAATTAGGCAATACCCATTAGTGGATGAAAAAAATAAATTCCAAAAAGATTAAAAATTGTTCAAGACATACCAATCTAGGCTAGTCCTAATCAGAAAAATATCGCTTAGTGGATGACTGAAGAACCATTAGGTCTATAAACCCTCACTTTGGGGAAATATCACCTAATGTGTGTCAAATTCATCAAAATGATTAAAGTCTCATTAAGTTGGCCAAGTCTTGCTTCGGGAAAATACTGTTTAGAGAATGACTAAAGACCCGTTAGGTTGGTTAAGCCCCCACTCCAGGAAAATACCACTTAATGGACGTCAAGTTCCTCAAATCATAAAAGGCCCATTAAGTTTGTCAATTCCCACTTTAAGAAAATGCTGCTTAATGAATGAATGAAGGCATGTTATGTTAGTCAAGTCCCACTTTGGGTTAATGTTGCCTAATAGATGTCAAGCTCGACAAAACCAAATGAAGACCCATTATATGGTTAAGTCCGACTCGGACGATACCCAGAATAGAAAAGAAGATTGGCCGATCTAGTTCTTAAAAGTTGAAAGCCTCGATGTCGTGAAAGAAATGTATGTCTTACAAGATAATCATATTTGATATAATCTTACATTTCTTATAATATCTTATTCAAAAAATAATGACATTATCTTCATTACTTGCATTATTTAGATGCCCCTTATTATAGTGAAGTCCTATGTTTCATGCAATGATGATTGGATCATGATGATATCATGATAATGAGACCAATCATTTAAAGGCATGTGATCTAAATATTTCTAGTCATAGGATCCTTGAGATGGGACATTAAGAATCCAATAAAACTAGTGTACGTATTATCTTCTCATATGATGAGGATGTCCGATCTCATTAGTCATTAGTATGGAGACACTGAGATATATGTATAGTTACTCATTAAAGTAATGAGTTCATTGAACTGACTAATGTAGAATCCCTGAACGATGTCTTAATAAAATGTTGATCATGATATTCTATTATCACAGTTGCACGGTTAGATCGACTTGAGTCACCAAAGATGCCTTGTCGGGCAGACCATGTACTTTGACTATTGACTTATGAATCATTTAGAATTGTGATCTTGTATAGTTAATAGATTGGGTATATGAAAAATCTGGTAGAGACAATTGCGTAGGTAATAAGGAATCATCTACTCTTAATAGAAGAGAGAGAATGTCCTATAAATAGTACTCCAAATCCTTGAACATGGTAGATAGGATAATTGGTAATAGAGTTTTCCAATTGATCCAATTCTGAGTACAATATTTCATTGTGTCAGAATGACTAAGAGTTGACAGTTGATGCCATACTCCTATCCGATCGGGACATTGGATGAACGAGAATTTACATTCGTGTGATAACCGATGATGTAAAGGCTTTTGGGAGAGAAGTTTATCTCGAAAGCTATTTAAGATCATGTGATGTGGCTTGTACCCTACATGATTGGTAGGCTATTAAATCTATTATAAGATAATAGATTTAATTTAAAAGATGTTGTTCTTTTATTTAGTCCTCAACCAAATAGGTTATTGGACTTAAAGAGTTACACACCTATCGGCTAATCCATTAGTTTGGGGACAAGGGAGTAAATATGGAGAAAGGAGGGGTTTTCTTGAAAACTCCAAATTCCTTTTATAATATGAAAGAGAGTTTGAGCCCCACAAGCTAAGGCTAATTTATGTCATCCCTAGTCCTCTCCTCTTTCTTCTCTCTCTCTACAACCACCATTGAATGATGGAGCTCCGTTTGGGATGAGTAGTTGAAGCCAGCGCAGAGGAGAACCTAGTTTTGGAGGCAGCTCGTGTAGATACATCTAGAGGCAGTACGCTTGAGCGGCTGAATGAGCGTAAAAATACTCAATCTTCTCAGATCTATAGGGATTATTTGAATCCCACAAAGGTATGTGTTTGAAATCATTTTAAATATTAATTCGGTTATGTCGTTCGATTCTGATTGAAACCAAGATGTTGATATTTGAGGAATTAGAAATTTTTCATAGTATCAATCTAATTGGATCGATTCCTTACATGTCTAATAACCAATTCCAAACAGAAAAGTTGCTATTTGGTCCAATGAATACACGTACAAAAATAAAGAGAGAATTGAGAAAGATGGAATACATGCTCACTTTGTCAAAGAAGAAGAAGAAGAAAGATCAAATACATGATTATTTTTTTAGTATCCAATTTTATTTTGTAAATATGTTTTCATAGTAGTTAATCAATGGTTATCGAGTTGTCGTTTGGTGTAATTAACATCAAATCTATTTGTGGATCAAAGAAAGAGGTTAAACCAAAATTCAAAGAACCCACATCATAACCTCACCCTTATACCATATCATACCCACATGCCTCCCCAATAATAAAAACATCAAGCCATAACATCATATCATATATTTTTTATATATTTTTACTTATGAAGAAAGTGATATTTCAATAGTGGGGCACATCTAGTCAAAGAAAGATGACAACACTTTGAAATATCAGGGAGTGAGGGTGGGAAAATTCTAGCCAAATGTATGTGCCTTAGTCTAGGGTGCATCTAGTTAAGCCATAACAAGTTTGTGCTAAATAGAAACAATAAATTCTTAGAAACCAAACGACTGGGAGAGAAATTCCCTCCAAGTGTATGTATTTGGGTATGGGATGTATACACTCTAGACTAGGGCGCATAGACTTATATAAAGTCAAAAAGATGAAAAAGGCGATTCAAAAGCAGAAATCAGATCCTAGTGCTTAATGCTCTCTAGGGTAGGGTGCATGCATCCCATGGGGTGCATGTGCCTTGGCTTGGGTCTTACGCATCTTAGCTTGAGGGCACATTAGCCTTGGATTTGGGTACATTAGCTCTAGACATCCAAAAGTTTGCTTGATATGTGGAAAAGTGTCTTTGGGTGGAGAATCAAGATTTATTGTTAGAAACAAAGAGTATGGAGTTTCACAACTATGACAATTTGCCTTGTCTACTACACGGTGTATAAATTGATTGTGTATGTATATGTTGACATGTTAAACTTATTCGATTATGTATGTACGTGTTCACAAATTGTATAAATATAGTTGTATGCATGTGATCGTACTAGTTAAATAGATTGAGTTGAATATATTTATTGTGAATATACATGTATGATTGGATGGTTCATTGACACTTGGTAGAGATGTATGTTTTCCAATTTCTTTACCTGTTACATGTAAATAAATGTATTAATAGATTTTTAAATTTTAGAAATAAAATATTTTTAATTACTAAATTAAGTCATTGTCACTTAATATTTACGTTAACTAAAAATCCCCATTAAAATAGTCAAAAAAAATTATTGCAAGTGTCTTTAACTATTATGTGACGATCTTACTAATGATAATTTGACGGCCAGAAGTGATGATTACTAATATATTGGTGACAAATTATTTAGTAGAGACTCTTAATGACCGACAGACGATGACATGTACATCATCGTCAAGCCGTCCTTCAAAATATTTGGAGATGATTTTTTTTTTTTACTCAAAACGATGGTTACTAACCGTGGCTGCTACCCTTCTTTTTGCGTGATCAAATTAATCAATTTTAAATAATTTTTTGAGATGGACTCAAATAAACGTAAGTCCTGCACTAAAATACTATTCAAATATATGTTCAATCTTTTTACATATTTATCCGATAAATTTAATATATCACATCAGATAAATATATTATTATAAACGTCACATCTGCTGGACGCGTGTTTACCACTGAAACAAAGGCGGACCAGATGTGGGAGGCTGATGCCACAATCAATCATTGAACGGGTGGAGCTCAATCTTTTTTTCTTTTCTTTTTCGAGGTGTGCCTGTGCTCTTTGCAAATTTATGGCGTCAGAGAGGAAAAAAAGGTAGAGGGAGAGAGAGCGCGCGCGTTTTCAAGTGTTCGTCGCCTTTCGCCCATTTTCAGATGAGTACCAACCATCTCTCGTCCCCGTCCAATTCCTCCGCTCTGCATTCTTTGGACTCTTCTCCCTGACGGCTTCCCCAGGGTGTCAGAGCTGCTCAGTTCTGCAGCCCCGTGAGAGAGAGAGAGAGAGAGAGAGAGAGAGAGAGAGAGAGAGAGAGAGAGAGAGAGAGAGAGATTTCCATGCTGTCTACGAGAGGGTACGGTGCTCATTTGAAGCAATGCACGCTGCGACGGTGGAGCTCTTCCCTGATCGTGGTGGCAGCGCCAAGCAGCAGACAGTTAACCACAAGCTAGTTACAAGCAGAGCTGGTGAAACTTCACTCCGTGTAGTTCATGGGCCAAACCGTGGCTACAACTTTTCTCTACTTCTAAATCCGTCGAGAAGGGAACAATCTTTGCCAATGGCGGGCGCTTGCTGCCAATCCCCGGCTCTTCTTCTCTTCTTCCTGCTCTTCTGCTCTTCCGAAGTGCTCCTGTGCTTTTCCGAGCAGTTGCAATCCTCGCAGGCATGGTCCCTTCTGCGCCTGCAGCGCCTTCTGGGCTTCCCCCCCTCCCTCTCCTCCTGGAGTAACTACACCGACCCCTGCTACGGCGAGTCCCCTTCTCCCGCCGTCGTCTGCTATGGCGGCAATGCCACCCAGCTCCACATCTCCGGTGTCCCGGGCAGCCCTCCACTCTCCAGATCATTCTCCCTCGACTCCTTTTTCACCACACTTACTCGTCTTCCCGGCCTCCGCGTTATCTCCCTCTCGTCTCTCGGACTTTGGGGCACCCTTCCGGGCCCCAAGATTGCCCGGCTTCCCTCCCTGGAGATCCTCGACCTCACCTCCAATTTCCTCTACGGCCCCCTTCCCGACGAGCTCGCCGCCCTTACTGATCTCCAGACCATCGTCCTCGACCACAACATGTTCACCGGCCGCGTCCCCGCGTGGATCGGCGGCCTTCCCCGCCTTGCCGTCTTGACTGCCCGAAACAACTCTCTCGGCGGCGCGCTCCCCGACTCCCTCGCCAACTTAGTCGGCCTTCGCGTGCTCGCGCTCTCCTCCAACAGCCTCTCCGGCCCGTTACCAGACCTCTCCGGCCTCACCAACCTACAGGTGCTCGACGTCGGATACAACTACCTGGGTCCGCAGTTCCCGGTGCTAGGGAAGAAGGTCTCCACTGTTGTGCTGAAGAGCAACAGGTTCACGGGCGGTCTTCCGCCGAACGTTGGGGACTATCGCCTGCTGCAGCGCCTTGACATCGCATATAACAGGTTCGTAGGGCCACTGCCGCTGCAGTTGTTGTCCCTGCCGTCGATTAGGTACCTGGACGTCGCTAGGAACCGCTTCACCGGCATGCTTTTTGCGAATACCTCCTGTGGAGATGCTTTGGAATTCGTCAATTTGTCCTCCAACCTGTTGACGGGGACCCTTCCGGTGTGCCTCACGGATGCAAAGACTGGGAAGAAAGTTACCTATTCTATGAACTGTTTTTCGAGCAGAGGGAAGGGGCAGCATCCTTACGCATTCTGCAGGAACGAGGCACTTGCTGTGGGTGTGCTGCCGGGGAAGGAGAAGAAGAGGTCGGGACGGAGTGGGGCTGTGGCCGGGGGCGTGGTGGCGGGTGTCACGGGCGCTTCTCTGTTGGCAGCTTTCATGTTTCTATATGTACTCCGGCGAGCAAAGGTGAGGAATTTGTGGAAGAGGCCACCACCAAGGAGGCTGGTTGAGCATGCTACCAACGGGTATCCTCCTAAGCTGCTAACTGATGCTAGTAAGACCCATTGTATCTGAATTGCTTGTTATATGTTCTAGATCTCACGCCAAGCAATTGCTTTGGTTCAAAATTGGCGGCTTTCATTCTTTGTTCGCTTGAATTCGATCACCTTTGTTGGCTTTTATTCTAATCTTTGATACTAATGTCATGAGAATGTAGTCAAGTAGCAAGAATGATTCGGCTGACTACCTGACTTGTTTTCTGCATACATCGAAGGGTTTATATCGCAGACAATGAAGTTAGGAACACTTGGTCTTCCATCCTACAGATCATTTTCATTGGAGGAACTTGAAGCTGCTACAAACAACTTTGACTCATCAGCAGTCATGGATGAAGGCTGTCATGGTCAGGTAGGGCTTGAGTTTTCTTTTCAACTGGAGCCCAAGACCTCTGAAGTTGAAATCACCAAGTTTATGCTGATCATTTGTTCTTCTGGAATATTGGGAAGTTTTGCCCTCCAACGTCCTCTAGTAGAGGCAGAACCATAAGCACTGATGCTGTTTTTCTGCAAGTTAGCCGATGATTCTTCTGATGCAAGTCTGTCCTCTGATTGTTGGAAGTGTATGATCTTGATCAATTTTTTTAAATACAGATGTACAGGGGAAAGCTGAACGACGGCACTTTAGTAGCAATAAGATGCTTGAAACTGAAAAGAAGCCATGGTTCCCATAATTTCACCCAACATATTGAACTATTTGCAAAGCTTAGGCATTGCCATTTGGTCAGTGCTCTGGGTCATTGCTTTGAGTATTATGTTGATGATTCAACTGTGAGCAGACTGTTCCTTGTTTTCGAACATGTGACAAATGGAACACTAAGAAGTAAAGTTTCTGGTATAGCTCGATCACCTATTCTGATAACCTGGCTATATTTTTAATTTGTTTAATTTTTCCTCTTTTCCCTTTGTTTTCGGGATCTTTGAAAGGTTTCTTAAAGGTTTTGGTTATTATTTTTTAAAGAGGTGTCAGCTGGTCAAAAGCTTAATTGGATGCAGAGGATTTCTGCAGCAATTGGTGTGGCAAAGGGTATCCTGTTTCTGCATGCTGGAATTATACCTGGTCTGTTTGAGAATGGACTGAAATCAACAAATGTGTTAATGGATCAAAACTTTGTAGCCAAAATTTGTAGCTACAATCTGCCTATCATTGCAGAGAATCTGAGATCTGCGGTATGCACTATGATATAAGACCTTGCTTTCAGTGCATCTCAAACATACACTGTACTTCTTATATTCTACACTTCTCTTTCAGGCATCTGGAGGTTCTTCAAATCCATATAAGGATCTATATGGAAGGTATGAAGAAATTGTTTTTCATGATCATATTAAACAACAAAAATTAGTCTTGTTCATCAACAAAATATTATTATTGTATGCTTTCTTTCTTGGATTATGCTGTTGTTTAATGCTCCATTGCAGATGCAAATTACACTTGGTGCAGATTACACTTGGTGGCAATGCAATCGTTTCCTGACAAAACTTTAATTCTCTCTTTTTTTAAACAATTGCTGTACGAATAGACAATATGCCTTTATGAAATTAAAGCTGACATCATGAGATGCATGTTACCACATTCAAATATGACGGGTCCAATTTAAGCTGCAAACTCATGGTATCCGAACCAGCCTCCCATCATTCACCATTTGTCCACATGCGGCATTAATTGGCCTCAACAGCGGCTTCAGTTGTAGGTTCTAGTACCAATTGGCTGTTCTGATGGAAGTAGGACTTCAGTTATCTTTCTAGCTGTGAGGGCCTAGAGAGGACAATTGCGGCATTCTGATATCTCTTAATAATACCCAATCATAAAATGACTTTGGACATGATCTTCTCCATACTTATGTGTTTAATATCCATCAGAAGTTTCACGTCGAAAAGTCTTCTTCTGATCTCTCTTTAATAACCTATAATGTATACTTTTTGAGCTAAGATTATTTTGTCCCTTTGTCGCTTGCAAGTCATTGTCTGATTCAAACAATGGAGGGGTCTAGCAGTTGCTGAAAGGCCTTTGATATGCACTCTTTCTGCAGATTCTCTCCATCTTCCAAGTTATAACCTCTAACAAATTTGGTGTTGGTCCAGCCAGAGACATCTGCCTCTCCCTCATCAGAATTAATACCTCAGCTGTGGGAAAATTCTCTCACCCACCTTGGGTGCTTCATTTCATTATATTTCTTGTTTCTTCTTTGGATAATATTCTATACCATTGGAGTATGTGACACAAACGATCTCACTTTTGACATGAACACAGAGAGTGCAATAGGCAACCCTACTATAGCCATCTGCTTTACCTGTGTGCCTATGCATAATAACCTCATGGTAAACATGACCTGGACACATACCAGTCACTAACGTTGACATAATTCTCACATTAGTGTCTTAGACTTGTTGAATTCCTATTGACTCATTGTAAGAAATCTTAGAACTGTTTGTTGTTGGCCCTCTTGATTTCAGGCCTTGTATCTGGGTCATTAAGCCATGAAGATAGGGGAAGCTTGAAACTAGGAAATATTACTTTTTTTTTTACTTAGCAGAAAATGTGAATTAGTTATCAGAGCCATTAGCCATAGTTGACATTCAATAGGTGCTCGAGGAAGTTTGATGGCCAGCTGGCTTGGTCTGGCCAGGAGAAAGGAGAACCATCATACATTCATTTCTTGGACAACCATCGTGACTTTGGAATGTTGGCATGTTGCACCTTGCTCTACACCACTAGGAACTCTGCAATGTAATGGCTTGTTGGGAATTGACTTGAAGTGAAGCTCGTCACCCTCCTATGCACAGTTTAATTGGTGTTCTAAGCTTTCCACATGATGCTTAAATTGTTGCAGAATGACCCGTCTAACCCAAGAAAGAGTCCTGTAAAAAACCCAGGGCTGCAAGCAGCGAATTTTAAGGTGGCGTGCTCTTACTTTTAGCAGACGATTCCACACCAATGGTCAAGTCAACTCTTTGATCAAGGAATAAGAGATAATAGGGTGCACTAAGGGACAAGTGGAAAGAGCAGGAGATCATTGGGGGCAATAAAGCATACATGGCTATCGTAAAAGGATTAGTTTGCAGGTTTTTGCTATAAGGTTCAAATGCTGCAAACAATGCAGTGATAAATGCACAAAACATTCTCTGAGGTATTGATAAGGGTAGGTACAGTTTAGCAGGCTGACCCTAGTGTTGTGATGGCCTCTTGTTCATCGTTGTTTAGGAGGTTATCTTTGTAGGTGGGCTGCCATTTGACTGATATACTTTGGAGTTTGGGCGCTATCTTCTTCAGGTCTCAACTCAGCTGACTAGCTGGGATCTTTAAGCCCGAATGTGACCAGGGCTTGGCTAGATTAGTTTGAACAGATTCAGTCTCAGGTGTGAGTAGATCTAGCCTGAACTCAACACATTAGCCTGGTTTGAGGACTATGTTATCGGAGGTGAGCACCTCAGTTGCCTAGGCAAGGCAAAATCACCTTGCTCTGGCCCATGTTGCCTAGGCAACTGCTGTTCTTCCCCACCCCTATCAGACAGGAAGAAGCTTCTACTGGGTCCATCGGGACCCAGTAGGGGCATGTCACTGGAACCAGTGACTTATGCACAGCACTGTGGAGGGCTTGCCTCTGTCATTGGAGGCAACGAGGTAAGGCATCCTCGCACACCTTGCGCCTCGAACAACATAGTTTGAGGATCAGAGCTCCAAAATCGCATTAAATAGAGAAACCATGGTATAGGACAAGGTTATTGAGGTTTAAGTTGTATATTTTAATGTTTTAGGATATTTTGTATCATAAATTTACTTTCTTGGCCATTTGCCTTATAAATAAAAGTTTTTAATTTTTAGCTTTATTTGCAATTTACTCATATTTATTTTCATCAATAAATTAGGACTTGCCTTTGTTATTGGAGGCGACGAGGTGAGGCATCCTCACGCTCCTTGCACCTTAAACAACATACTTTGAGGATCAGAGCTCCAAAATTGCATTAAATAGAGAAACCATGGTATACAGACAAGGTATTAGAGGTTTAAGTTGTATATTTTAATGTTTTAGGATATGTTATATCCTAAATTTACTTTCTAGGCCATTTGCCTTATAAATAAAAAATTTTAATTTTTAGCTTTATTTGCAATTTACTCAGATTTACGTTCATCAATAAATTACAAGTGTGGGTTTATTGAATATTATTTTCTGCTTCACAATCACTTTTTGATTACATTAATACAGATTAGATGGCTCACAGAAATATTGCTTTTATTTTTGATGGTTGCTTACAAGTTTTTGTTGCTTAGTTACCTAATGCAAGTAACTAAAAAAAAGACTGAATGCATTTAGGAAAACTTTTGAGGTCTTTCATATTTGTTAGAAGTTTAATGACTTTCGTTATTTCTGGATGGATATCCAATATGATAACTTTTTTTATCTTAATCCTAGCTTCTTTTAGGATAAAGTGCTATTCTGGCACCCTTTAATGTAGGCACTATTGTATTAAGTTATGGTGGATTTTTGCAACTTATGTAAATTTCTTTGTGGATTTATAATGTTTCCAAATTCTTTGACTATATCTGTGATCTCTCACTTTCTATGTGGTATTATGCAACTAGTCATCTGTTGATATTCATTATTAAATATGAATTCTAGCGTGCATTTAAAGTTCAAATAGATTTGTGTACCTCTTTACATTTTTTGGGGATTTACTTTAGCATTTTATGTACATTGCTTTCAGAATTTGGAACACATTATTTTTATAGTTTATTATAATTCAGGTTTTGTGCAATTTATTTTGTCTTTCAAATGCTTTTTTTCCTGATTTTAGGGTTTGTAGATTTCTAAGCATTGATTCCAGAATTGGCCGGATTAGATTGGAATCGGTTGATTTCGGAGGAATCGATCCGAATCGCTTGAATCAGATGGAATCGATCCGATTCCGGCCGATTCACTGCGGAATTGGTTGATCCGACCGATTCCGTTGGAAGACTTAACTTCTGGATCCGGATTGATTCCGAGTCCAAACCAGACCCGGAATCAAACTGATTCCGGCCCTTATAGGGCCGGAATTGACCCCTTCAAAGCGTCTTACGCAGCCCTCCGTCGATTCCCCCTTCAGCAATCTCCTTCATCGGTGATTCCAGCCCAGAATCGCTCCATGCAGCCTAGAATTGCCCGATTCCAGCCATGGAATGCCATCACGCCGAGATCTCGCAAGATCTCGAGAGAATCTCGGTCTCGCCAAGGGGCCGAGATCTCTCGCCATGTAGATTGGTCCATAAAATTTCGGGGGGCTTTGCCCCCCTGATACCCCCTACAAGAGAAGCTACCCCCTTGACCCCCGTGACCTGACCGCGCAGGTCGACCTGCGACTACTCTGCCTCCCATTTATGTTAGTGTAAACACATTTAATATATTTTACTATCACTTATACTATCACATAAAAATGTTTTTCAAATTTAATACTATATTAGTATTTAAATAAGATTATATACAAGTTTAAATCTTTTAGAAGCATAAAGATCATTTTTTTGGTATTGAAAGTGTTTTGTAATTGTTCATTCACACTGTTGATGTACAAAATGTGTTATATATTTTTATGTAATTTATTGATGTACTCCTATTTTTATAAGATCTTATGTTATATTTCATACATATATACATTTTAATCCAAGAATCTGAGATCCGTTCTCTCGAGATTTTTTCGAGATCTCTCCAAAATCTCTTCTCTTTCACCCTCCCGAGATGAAGCCGAGATCCGAGATGGCAATCCTTGATTCCAGCGTTCTGTAGCAGAATCGGACTGATTCCGACGATCCTCCTCTCGATTCTGGTGATTCTCCGGCGATCCTCTTATTATTCCGGTGATCCATTCAAGGGATTCCAACGATCCAAGCTAGGCATGCTACTAAGCGTACGATTCTTTGCGGAGGAAGAGAGGAGGGGAGCAGGAGGGTTCAAAGATGTCACAGTTCTTGGTTGATCAACATTGGCTTGCCCTACCCAAGACTGGGAGACTGAGGGAGAGAGACAGGAGCCACATCGTCATTCTGCCAGTACTCGGTTTACACCGAGCGATGAGTACTTGTTTAGGAAACAAAGTGCTAAATAGATGAACATCAAACAAGTAATGAAAATGGTGAAGGCAACATGAACGATTGCAAAGAGAGTAGTTTGCCACATTGTTAAGTGATTTTTATGTGCAAGTATCACTATTAAAATGGCATGTATGTATGTTTTATTTAGTTAACCTTGTTTATGGCTGATAGATATTTTTTTAACTTAATGTAGGCATCTCAACACATGTAGCCACCAGCCCTTACTTCCAGACGATGGTAGATGCCGTGGTTGAGGCTAGACCGGGAATGCAAGTCCCAACCAGCAGGCATATATGGTGGTGGGCTGGATGAGGAGGTGCAGGAGTGGATGGATGAGTTTAAATTGGTATGGAAGGAGAGGGGTTGCACAGTGATGTGCGATGGATGGACTGGCATTACAAAGTCACATACGTGATTAATTTCTTGGTGTAATGTTCAGAGGGCACAACATTTTTAAAGTTGGTGGATGCTTTTGAGAAGATAAAAAATGCCGACTACATTTTATTTTTAATGGATGCAGTGGTGGAGGAGATTGGGGAGGAGAATGTGATTCAATTTGTCACTGATAATGAACCTTCCTATAAGGCGGTTGGTAAGAAGTTGATGGAGAAGAGGCAGCATCTATTCTGGGTGCCTTGCGCAACACATTTCATTGACCTCATATTAGAGGATATAAGCAAGGAGATAGTTTTCACACTTGTCAGGCAGGCACAGACCATTACTTCGTTTATTTATTCACGTCCCCGCCTGCTACATATTATGAGGTCATACACTGGAGGGCATGATCTTGTTAGGCCCGATCCTACTCGTTTTGTCACAAACTTTATTACACTGGAGAGCTTACATCAGCACATGTATGCACTTGTCAGGTTCACCCAATCCGAGGTGTAATATAATTATATGGTGGACCACCTGCATAACAAGGAAGACCAGTTGGATATTCTTGTCAGGTCTGAGAAGCAGATCACCGACAAGAGATTTTGGGAGAGGATTGCTTACTACTTGGCAATCATAAAGCCACATGTAGTTATGTTGAGGTTGATAGACTTCGATGACAGGAACCAGATGGGCACGCTTTATGATGCAATGAATTGGGCCAAATTGAAAATAAAAGAGAAGAATCCCAGATGTTGCAAGAAATGGTGGAAGATCATAGATGACTTGGGACAAGACTTTACATCATGATGTATATGCTATAGGTTAGTTAGTGAATAAATTACTTGTGCTTATCTACTTTTTGCTTAGTCAATAATTACCTTGTTCATAATGTAATACTAATATTGATAAATGACTATAGGATATTTTTGAATCCCCACATCCAATATGGAGGACAGGTGGTGAACGATAATGAGGTGATGCGGGATACACTCAGTTATTCAGCACCTCTACCGATCTCAGCAGGATATGGTAGAAACTGAGATAGAAGTAAGTTGGAGTTGCATTGAGAATCTGGAGCCAATAATTATTTGACAACTAATTAATTTTTATTTATCATTTTTCAGATGCAGAGGAATAAGATGAGGGTCGAGATATACTCAGATGGATGTTGATATGAGATATGCTTGCGACAAAGTGTCTTCTGATATAGTTATTTAAGATAATATTTTAATTTCCTTATCTTATAAGTTATAAGTCCACTAATTTATGTCAAAGAGGGCTAATTATTTGCTTCTTTTTTACAGTTGAAAGGTGGGTTCAGGTGAACATTATGAGTGGATGAATCCACTTCTACTATTTGTATCAAGATATTCAACCAGAGCACTAGTTCCTCTCATTGTGAGAAGAACTGGAGCACATTTAACCTGATATATACAAAGAGGAGGAATAGGTTGACCTCAGACAAGCTGGAGAAGTTGGTCTTCTGTCATTACAACATGAGGCTGTGCATCAAGAATATTAAAGATCGACAGAAGATTTTAGAGGAGAGATTTGCACGGTTTGTAGGAGGTCCTTACGAGTAGAGGTATAGATTAGCCACACGACCACCTAAAGAGGTTGACGTGGATTACATATTCCAAGAGGAGCATGCACTTGTTTCCTGGATAGAGGAGAGGGTAGCCAGGGATTATCCACTGAGTTTGATCCCGATGACCGTGCATGGATAGAAAGAGAGTTGGATGCTATAGAGGCTGAGGAGGATGTTCCACCTACTTCTCAGGCTCAGGCAGGCCCATGCCCATCTTCTACCCCAGTAGTTGTACAGTAGCCACCTCCAGCATTAGACCCAGCTCCAGCTCCAGCCGCAACCGCAGCCACAGCTATCCAGCCCACTCGCAGTCCAGGCAAAACTAAAACAAAAATAATAGCACGAAAAATGGGCATATTATCAAAGTTGAAAAAAATTTTGAGTTGTGGTGGGATATCAGAGATGACTGAAGAAATTAAGAGAAGGAAGCTGGAGATCAGACAACGTCCTATGAGCCTAGATGACAGCACACAAACTCCTTACCTCTCAGTTGATGATGACGAGGAGTGCATACCAACCACACAGCCAGCAGGAGAGGGAGTGGTGCAAAGACTAAGTGCATGTACAACAACTCTATAGTCACCTGATTCATGGCAGCCGAAGCCATATTTCATGCCAGATGAGCAGACATCGCACTATCATTTTATGGAGCCACAATATCCAGCATTCTATGATCCTCAGCAGTCGTGGATTCCTCCACTTGAGCCTACGTACGTGCCACATGCCGATACCTACGATTTTGATGACATGGCATCATCATTGTTTTCTTATGGATATGCCCCCGCACTAAATAGAAGACTAGGCACAACTGAAGAGTTTCGAAAGCAGCAGGAAGAAGATGAAGGCCAATAGATATTGGTGAAGATGTGATAAAATGTATACTTTTACTTTTATGTTTTTATGTGATACAGTTACATTTTATTATACTTTTTGCATTTCTCCACATAATTAACATCTTCTCATGTTTATTAGTAATTATTAGCATGTTCTCTTGTTATAATGTTACAATCATTAGATTCATTACCATCTTATTGTTGTAAATTGTAATGTTACATATGTAAGTACTAAGAAACAAGCAAAAAAACTTCATCTTTTCGGAATCGGCCAATTCTGATCTAATTCGGCCGATTCTGTGCTTCAATGCATGTAGATGTATGATAACATTTTTTTAGAAAATTTTCTATGCCATTTCTGATTTTTCAGAATTTTTCCTGATTTTTTTGAAAGAAAGAAAAAACTTATTCCGGCCGACTCCGGAATCAGTTTTCTTCCCAGGAATCGGCCCGATCGATTCTGATTCCATGGAATTGGATTGATCCCAACCTATTCCAATTCCAATTCTGATTCCAGAATCCACATTTCTGAGTATTTTTTTATATTAAATTATGCACAATAATATTTTAGAAAAGTTATGATATTTTAGCGGTTGCAATTAACCTTTTATGATAAGTATGAATACAAGTTATTACTATTAATATCATCATCTTATTTTTGAGTTCTTTTGGAGTTTTTAAATATCTTTGAAGAAATAACTTAAAATCGATGTACGTGGAGAAAGAATCTGTATGATTGACCCTAAATGATTTGAGATAAGGCTTGAGTTGAGTTTTTATGATAATCCGTCTTTGTTTTGATTCATTTAGATGCTAACTCAATGTTGAGTAGGTTCAGGTATCGCCACACCCCAATCAAATATAATAAGGTTGAAACATAATATACTGTTCATTCAAATTGGCCTCGAATTACAAAATCTCTTCGTTCACATATATATGGTTGGGTGAAATAGTTGTAGTGTCTCATAACGAGGGATCCATAAAATTTCTAAAATTCCCAAAATTTCTTAGTATAACTCATTAGCTTGATCTCCCTATAATTTGAGCAATACTTTTTCTCAACAAAACAACTAATATTTTGTTAAAAGTTTGAGTTAATAATTTTGTTGCTAAATATTTCAAATATTTTCATACTTAAATAGAGATGCTATTGGGGTCACATTACTTATTTGTTTTAATTATCCTCGATGTTTCTTTTAACTTTTGAAAACCTTAATTTCATTATATAATTTATATAATTTTTTTTGCATTTTCTCTACTTCTATTTTTCTATCAAAGTTGCCATTAAAAAGTGTTAAAATACTTTTTTTAATTTTTTAATATTATCATTTTTTATGAGAACCTTCACTTCATTATTTTTGATGTATCTTTTGGCATTGAAAAGTTTTAAAATTATTAGATTTGGATTAAGTCTAATCCAATCCTCATAGAGATATAATGCTCAATTTTCAGTTGTATGCCCTTAATAGGAATTCATCTTTAAGGATGATCTATGGAGAAGTGGCCTATTCTAAATCAATTTTGCAACTCATCAATCAAAAGCTTAATGGATCCTTAACGAGGTCTGAATCTTACTTAAAACACTAATAGTTATGATTAAAAACTATGCAATAATATAAGATGATGTGATTAGCACCAAATCCAATGACTAGGATGTGTTTTAACTTAAGCAATGGATCGTAAGTTTAGTGGGTCCTTAATAGAATCCGGATCCTACTTAAGTAATGGGCGATCATGATTGGATGATAGATATAAGATTCGATGGATGAGATCTTACAATAACTTAAGTTATGGATCTTACCCTTATCAAGTCCTTAATAGAATATGGATCTTAAACGACGAATTAATAGGATTAGATATCATGAGGTAACCCTTGAATCATGTGGTATGTGATAAGATATTAGGTTAAAAGAGGATGCTGTGATCCCACATGTCAAGTCAAAATATCCCATTACATGCTCTTAAGAAATAGGGAGAAGTGAAAGGAAAAGCTTGCACAAACAATAGGACACCCCCCACGATCAACCTCTTTGACCAGGTCCACCATCATCCATCGCGAGGTCCTAGAAGATAGGGAAACATGCGCCCATGTTTTCCTAACTAGATTTGCCAATTGCCGGCCCATGTCTGTAAAAGAAGATCTTGCCGCACCAACCAAAGGGTTGTTGGAGACTCTTAGCAGCTTGCCCAGCCACTATTGACCTCTCTTTCTCATCACCGTTGCCCTTGCGTCTATGGGAGAAGGAGGTTGAAGCCTTATCCTGTTGCAGTTGCCAAGTTCCACTATTGCACCCATAGCCAAGGATCGAAGGATTGGAATCATAGTCAAGAATGGGGGCACTGATTAGATCTGGCACAGATCAGATCAGTCAAGATCGGATTTATCCTCCGGAATAGAATAAGGAAAATCAGGAAAAATTCAAAAAAATTCATTATAATCAGAAAAATTAAAACAATACATAAAAATAAGGAAAAATCTAAAAAAATGGTATGATGATGGAAAAGTGTGATATCGTATGAATGATGTCTCTTATGCAATATGATACTAGCGACTACTTCAATTCTCATATATGTAACAATTTAACATTCATTGTATTAAATAAATGAGATAATACAAATAGATTTCAAAAGTACTATAACAAAAAGGATAATATAAGTACAACTTAAGCATATTTGAAAATATACCTTTTTACCAATCATCACCATAAATGAAATTGTCCCTCGTACTGTTTCTCCTTATTTTCGTTCTCTTGAATGGTTCACTAACCTATTTATCAGAGGTGACCGCCTCAGGCACCCAAGGCATTGAGGTGAAGCGAGGCGAGGCCTCATCGCCTTGCCTAGCTCGCGATTGCCACAGACAGTCACCTTTTCTGCCTTAACTGCCTAGGCAATCACCTTGACCACCTCGACCACATATACTTTTCTATTTTTTTATATTTTTAAATTTATTTTTTGGTTGGTCGTTTAGTTCAACTTAAAACCATATCTTATATATTGTATTTTCTTTCATTTTAAATCAATGAAATAGTAACATTATGTCCCATGCAAAAAAACTTAAGATAAAAAAGACAGACTTAAGAATTATTGTTCAATTATTGTTACTTCTATGTTATTTTAGAATTATTAATGTACTTCCACGTGTGTTTTAGAATTATTGTTCAATTGTTGTCACTTGTCATATTAATGTATCTCAATTGTTGTTTCAAACTTTGGTAACAAAGAAAAAGGTACATCTTTCCTGCATTTTTATGTGTTTTCTACATTTTTTACTATATTTCTTGTTTTCTTAGTGTATTTTTAGATATATTTGCTATTTTTTAAAAGGTACCTCTTGCATTTTATAAATATTTTTTACTTTTTAGAAGTATTTTATGCTTTTTTACATGTATTTCTAGTCTTTTTAGAGATGTCTTGCTTCTTTTCACTTTCAAATATTGTATAAATCATAAAAATATATAATAATAAATGAAATGTCTTGCTTCTTTTCACTTTCAAATATTGTATAAATCATAATAATATATAATAATAAATGAAAAAAATGTCGCTTCAAGCGCTTAAGGTGCAACCTCACTCGCCTTGCACCTCTAACTACATAGCCACTAACGTTGTTGACTCATGATTGGGCCATATTCATATGAAAATAGTGAGTGAGCCATATGGCTAAAATCATATACCCTATCATCTACTCTAGTCGTTGGAGGTGACGGTCAAAATCTAAAGTAGGGTCTGGATATGAGGTTGTAGCGTACTTGTCAAATGAGCCTATTTGATTCCTTTTTATTACTCCTACTAGAATACTGCCTCTAACTCAAATCATCTACACTTGCTCCACTCGTACATGCACTACTTGAACCACTATATTGGGCACCTCCAATTTCACCTCCTCCTCCTCCACCTCCTCCACTTGACCCTCCCAATCCTTGTTGTTGAGTGGGTGGAATAAATTCTTCCTCATCATCATTTGAGGAAGCTGCCTGGATTGGATCATCTGGAAGGATCAAAATCAAATGTCTTCATTTGATACTCACTTTCTTTCTCTTCACTGATTCTTCTTGTTCTATATTCAAATTAGTATTGCGTTGTATTGCTCTCTTAAATGCCTTCAAGCTACCAAAGAGTGGTGCCTTTTTAGTGATTGGCCTTGCATTTGGGATATGAGATTGAGCGGCTGTAGCTATGGTTGAAGCTGTGGTTGAAGCTGCACTTTGTGGCACTGGAGCTGGCTATGGATCTGGAATTGCAAGGAACCTGAGTTTCTTGCCCTTCTTCCATCAACTCATCATCTTTAATGACATTGTCAAGCTCACATTTGGCCCAAGATCTATCATTTGAATCAAACTCTGGCTCTCCCTCCATGTCCTTCTCATCCAACCATGCATCAAGTGGATGTTCTTCTTAAAAGAGATCTTCTAAGTCCGTATCTCCCCGTGACAAGTCCTGATTGACTTCAGCTGTAACTCTTTCTTGATACAAGCCACCTATAACCAGGTAAATCTTTCCTCAAATATCTTCCACCTATCCTTAATGTTTTTAATTCTCAATCTCACATTATAATGGCAAAAGACTAATTTCTCCAATCTTTTCGTCTTCATCCTATTCCTTCTCTTTGTGTGTATAAGGTTCAATGAGCTTCAATTTTTTCACAATGGGAAGAGTTGGTACTTTGACTCAATCCCTTAGTTGCAATGGCTGCCAACGGATTCCCATTGTTTACTTGGATCTACCATTCAATTGTAAAAAGACAAATATCACAGAATTAGAAAGAGTGGTAATCTTTTCTCTAAAGATGTTAAATATACAAGATATGTGCAATAACTTACTAAAAGAAACTTTGTCATGTGAATAGACCAGATCTGGATCCCCATACACCTCAATTCCATATTTGTATGATGTCATCTGAAATATAATATGAAAAAAAGTTAAGTTTATTGCTTATCTTCAATGTGACAATGCTCAATAATAAATAAGTCATGCTTGCTTCAATTTCAGCCTTTGTTCTATCTTGTGCAATTTTGACTAAACATTTAATCATTGACAATGTGCACGACAAGACTTCTTCATCATTGCATACTTGGTCACCATATTATATCCTTGAGTTGAAGAAATATCCTCTCAGAAAAGATCCCAATTCAACCATTAAGGCACTAACATATTACTACAACAATAAATAAAATGATATTAAAGATTTAAGATTATACATTTAGCATGAATAACATGGTAAAGTGTCATGTCCCATCTAGTGTCTATAATTTTCCACCATTTTTTGTAACCCCTCGGATGTTTCTCTTTGATTTTTATTTTGCCTTTGTCCATGGTATCATACAAATGCCTCATTTGGTTTTTGTCATTGAAGTCAACCAATCTCAACATTAACATTTACATAAGGGGTTCTATGACTAACATGTAGTATTACACCTTTTCTCACCACCTATTATTCTTAATCAAGTTCTCCATCTTCAATAAAGTCTTTGTTGACACACAAATTTTATCCTCCAAAATATGCGTTATCTGAATGTACCCTTTTCCAGGACAATCGAAGATTAAATAATTGTCCCAGCCATGGCAGATTCCGGCCTCCAGCATCAACATTGGCTCTCACTGGCATCCGCTAACCTCCACCAACCTCTAACAACCTCTTCCATCCTTCCTTGGAAATCAAATAATTTGCGAAGACTAGAAAAAATTGAAGATTGCGGAGGCACCAGGAAATCCAGCCATCTGACGGAGTAGCGGGGGTCAATTAGCATTCCGCAAATCAAACTGGTCAAATGGAGACAGGCAGGTCACTTGTTCGGGAGACATCTCGTGGGAGTGGAAGTCCAGCGCGGTCAAGGCTGAGCTGGATCGCCCTGGGCAAAGTCCAAATCTCAGCCCGATTAGGACTCTTCAGGTAGAAAGCATAAATAGGGTAAGGTTTGTCACAGGGAATCGGGAGCAAGAAAAGGTGGATAGCTTCGGTGGCGCAATCGCGGTTGGATCCCGTGCAAGGCGAAGGGCCTCCGACTTTGGCAATCAGGCAAACGAGGAAAGACTGCTCGATTACAGGTATTCTGGGGGTCTCCGAGTTTGTCTCGAAGCTAGACTCCATATTGCGGAAGTCTTCGAGCAAAGGAAGTTAATCCCGCATATGATGGACCCCCGAGTCCATCTCAAAGACGGACAGCTCTTTTCGGAAGGTCTCCGATGGCAGAAGGGGAGGCAGACGGTTATAGAAGCAGATAAGATCAGCGGAAATAGTAGTTGGGACCGCTTACTTTGGACCTCCTCCGAGTTCGTCTCGGAGCGATAGTTCCGTATTTCGGAAGGTTTCCTACAGGGGATTGAGCAAGCGAAGACGGAGGGGCCGTTGAGGCCTATATAAGCCTGGCCAAGGCTACGAGCAAGGGGATTCCAAGATCAGAGAGAAAGAGGGAGAGGAGATACGATGGCAGAAATCGGGAGAGAGAGAGAGAGCTAGATCGAGAGAGGTTCTGAGAGCAAGGGAGACGGAAGAAGGGGAAGCGATCTAAGGGTTACCGCGAGCTATTTATCCCCTTTTAAGTGTGCCGCCGTTTCCTTCTTCTCCTTCCCACAGTGTGGGTGAGCCGATCGACTCTCCGTCAAGTAGTGTTGTCGAGCCCGAGTGCCGCTGGAGATCCCGTTTGCCCTTGTCGTGGGGATCTTCAACCTATCCACCATCGTCGGCAAGGTTCGTGAAGTCGTTTGCCGCCGTCGAGGTTGCCAGTTTCCTTCTCTAGAGCCACCGTTGAGGGGGGGGGGGCGAAGTATGGGCCGCCGATCGCCTGACGGACTCTACAACACCGTCGTCTAGCCAGGAGGAGAAAAGGGGGCCGACAGAATTTTTTTTTTTTGTAACTTAGGTCCATGTCAGCACATATGGGCCGTGTTGGAGCAAGTCATGCCATGATGAAATTGTTGACCCGCGAGTCAATTGTGGGTGGGGCCCACACCTGTTAAGGCGTTAAAAAAAAAGAGAAGAGCCCCCACCCACCGGAACAGCCTGCTAGTGGGGGGGGGCTACTTCTGCTGGGCCACCAAAATGGCCTACACAAGAACTTGTTCAAACTCCCCTCGGCAGAGAGAAAAAAAAAGGGAGTATTTTTAAAATATACCATCAATTGAAATTTAAATAAAAATGCACTAATTAACTTTAACAAACTGAGGCGAGCATCCAGCCGGTTAAAAACTCGCCTCATGAACAAAAATAAATGGGAAAGTAATAGGCTGGTTTCAAGCATGCCTTTTGACCCATAATAAAAAAATAAAATAAAAAAAATAACAAATAGAAATTAAATAAAAATCTATTAACTTAATTCACAAATTGAGATGAGCATCCGGTCAGCTAAAAACTTGCCTCATGATCTTGGCTTAACCTAAAAGAATTCAAAATAAATAGGGAAAGCAATGGGTCGGCTTTAAGCACTCCCTTTGACCCTTTAAGGTAGACATACAAAGGTCTATTGAAAAGATCCCAAATGTCTTACCATGTCCTAAGAAGGAGTCATTTGCCCATTATGCTATAGGGAGGTTGTGCATGATCAACATGCCAATATGCCAAACTATGAAGTAATGTGGGATACTAACCATAAGATGAGTTCCCATAAACTTATCAAAAGCCGGGTATGCTCAACCTTGGACCGGTTGGGAGGAAGGATCATATGCCTAATAAAGGCTGGAACATGTTCAAGACGACGACATTAAGTTGATTCCAAGTTGATGGAATGAATGTCGTAGTGTTGTATTTCAAATTGTGTAAATAGAGTGAAAGATTATGTTCAGTGCAATTTAATGGAAAAAGAAGATTAATGACCCATGAAGTGACTGGAATGCAAAGAAATAAAGAAAACAGAAACATGAAATATGTAAGTTAAAAAATTAAAGAAATTTTGGGTTCACAAACAGAAACTTGATCACCCGGTTGAGATCCGGAGTATTAAGTGAACTTTCAATGCCACTTGAACCTTAAATCAATCAAGTTTGAACTTTGTACAAGACTAATGTTTGCAGGACAAGTGAAAAGGGAAAATTCCCAAGCTACAGACTATAGTCTGATTTGACTTGTAAACAGAAATCTAACTTCATAAATCACAATTTCAATTAAATCTAAGACAATTTTAATAGCACACATCCTGATTGGAATAAGGGAGAACAATAACAACGGATCATCAAATGTCAAGGTTAATTTATGCAAAACTAAGACAGAAGGCAGAAAAATCTAAAATCCCCTTTCATCATTAAGCAAATTTGTTTAAGGAGTCGTCTTAAAATTGTGTTTCTGAGTGTAGATTTTGCATAACGGAATGTCCAGGGTGTGCAGGATTCATTACTGTGTAGTACAGAGGACCACTTCAAACATGAAGTTAGCTTGAAACAAATCCAGGTTTCTCAAATTGTTAGAAATTTCAAGAGACACTTGAATTAACATAAATCATGTTCCAAAATGAGTTGTTCAAATTGGAGGGCATAAAAAATCTGACAGTTCTGTGGTGTAAATCAGACTCCCAACATAATGAATCTGTCAAGGCAAACTTAAGGTAAAAAACTCTAAGTCAAAACATGCTCCAAGTTCAATCAAATCTAGCCAGAATCTTAAGATTGTAAAAAGGATCAAATCAAGACATTCTCAAATAAACTCCAAGCTTAAATCACAAACCCAATCCTCTAATCAAGCCAAATCAAACTCAAAACCCACACGATTAAAAAAATGTGGTAGTCTTCGGAAACCTGAAAATTCACTAAATCCTGGAAGCAAATTCAAGATTAAAAGATACCAAATCAAATTCACTTAAAACACATTCAATTTTAAACTGCAAAAAATAAAAATCCAATTGAGCATTAACATTCAACAGGAATTAGCTCTCAAAACGAATATGGGTCAAATCAAGCTAAGTTCAAATAATTTCAATTATGGAAAACACATCTCAAAAAAAATTCTTATCCATTCAAAATAGAACGAACTCATCAATCTTAACTGACCAAATCCCACTCAAACCAAATTAAATCAAACTTAAACCAAATTCAAATCCACCAAACAAGTTTAACTCAAATCAAATTAATCTACCTTGAATCAAAGCACAGCCAAATTCAAAATTTTAAGACATCATAACAAAGGATTCCGAATCTGAAAATTCAAACTAAAAAGAAATCATCAGTGCATCAAATCTGAAATAACAGGTTTAATAAAACTCAAACTCAATTTCTCAAACCAATCTCCTAAATCAGATCTTAAGACAAATTAACTTTAACTAAACAAATTCAATTTAAAGCAAATTGAACTTAAATTAATAAACAATCTGTAAACAACTTTAATTCAAATTAACCCAACTCCAACCAGTTCAACCCAAGGATTCCGGAATCGGAATCGGAATCGGAATCGGTTGGGACCGATTCCGATTCCGATTCCAGGAAGGGAAGGGAATCGATTCCGGATCGGTCCGGAATCGTTTTTTTTTTTTGATTTATTTTTTCGTCAAAAAAATTCAAAAAATTCAGAAAAAATTCTAAAAAAATAGGAAATGAGTTAGAAACATTTTAAAAAATAACCAATGCATGATATCCACAAGACCACATCATACAAATACTAATGAACACCAATTGAACACTTGAAGACTTGAAGTTAAGTACATATTCCAATTCCATTGATTCAAAAATCAAAGAGTTGATACATCATCAAAAAAAAAATTACATCATATCAATCTACTACCAATGTCTAGGATATAGATATGAATCTTCCTCCTCTCCCTGCTGCTCGTGACGCTCCTCCCACGTGCTCAGTCTTGTATACTGTCTGGGACCATATCCATATGAAAATAATGCCGATGCCATGCCATCAAGGTCGTATGGATCGGACTGCGGGACGACCGGGACGTAAGCAGAGGATGGTGGAGCTGGTGGTGTAATCCACTGCTGGTCAACCTGGCCAAATGCTGGATACTGTGGCTCCATAATATACGAATGCGGTGTCTGCTCATCCAGCGTGTAATACGGCTTTGGAAACCGTGAATCAGGTGACTCAGCTGCTGCTGATGGCTGCGTCGCTGGTATACACTCCTCGTCATCATCACCTGAGGAGTGAGAAGGAGCTTGCGTCTTTGTCATCTGGGCCGACAGACGCCCGACCTCTAACTTCCTTCTCTTTACCTCTTCGACCATCTCGAACTACCGAGAAAGTCCGGAACCCAAAGTTTTTTTTCAACTTTGCAAATCCTCCCATTTTCCGTGCGATCACCTTTGTTTTCGTTCTCCCGGACCGCGAATGGGCCGGGTAGCGGCCGCCGGGACCGAGCCTGAGCCGGAACTCAGGGCTAAAGCCGGCAGTGGTCGCTCCATAGCCGCCGGCGAAGAAGGCCGCCCGAGCACGAGAAGTAGATGGAGGTGGAGGCTGGAGCATCCTCCTCGGCTTCAACACCATCCAACTCTCCTTCGCCCGTACGCGGTCATCGGGATCAAACTCAGCTGCATGATCCCTGGCTTCCCCCTCCTCTATCCAGGCGGCAAGCTCACGCTCCTCCTGGAACATCCGGTCCATGTCCACCTCCCCGGGGGGTGGTGTGGCGGAGGAATGCCTCTGCTCGTACGGGCGACCTGCGAACCGTGCAAATCGCTCCTCGGCGATTTTCTCGCCGATCCTTGATGTTCTTTATGCGCGGCCCTCGTGTTATAATGACGAGAAGACCGGCTTCTCGGCCGGTGCGAGGTCAACCTGTTCCTCCTTTTGGTATGTATCAGGTTGAATGTACTCCAGTTCCTCTCACAGTGGGAGGAACTGGTGCTCTGGCTCAGTATCCTGATACCAATGGCCGCAAGTGGATTCCATCCACTCCTGGTGTTCACCTGAACCCACCACTCAGCTGCAAGAAAAACACAAGAGAAAAGGAAAACAATTAGCCCATCATCACCATAACTTATATGAAAAGAAAAGAAATTCCTCATCAAACTATTACTATACCAGGTGACACTTTGTCAACTGAATATTTCAGGTCAGCATCTGAGTATACACCGACCCTCATCTTGTACTTCTGCATCTGAAACATTTAAAAAAAAAATTAGTTGTCGGGTAATGCTAGTCCAATGTATTTAATGAACTCTAACTTACTTCTATCTCAGCCTCTATCCTGTCCTGCTGAGATCGGCACAGCCGCTGGATAACTGCAAGTGTACCCCGCATCACCTCGTTGTCGTTCACCACTTGTCCTCCATATTGGATGCGGGGGTTCAAAAAATATCCTGCAAGATTTTATTAGTTAACACTGTGCATATAAGACAATTATACAGCAAAAATAATTTTTTAACCAAGTTACTGCCGCACGTGGACATCGTGGTGCAAGGTCTTGTCCCATCGGTCATCAATGATCTTCCACCACTTTTTGTAACCTCTCGGGATTTTTTTCTTTAATTTTCACTTTGCCCCGTCCCTAGCATCATACAGTGTGCCCATCTGGTCCCTGTCATCTGAGTCTACCAACCTCAGGACAACTAGCAGTGGCTCAATGATTGCCAAGTAGTAGGCAATCCTCTCCCAAAACCTCTTGTCAGTGATCTGCTTCCCAGACCTGACAAGAATCTCCAATCGCTCTTTTTGTCGTACGGGTTGTCCACCATATAGTTGTAATACTCCTCGGATCGCGCGAACCTAACCAATGCATGCCCGTGCCGGTGTAAACTCTCCGCCGCAATGAAGTTCGTGGCAAATCGTGTCGGACCGGGCTTGACAAGATCGTGCCCTCCTGTGTGAGATCTCATGATATGTAGGAGGCGGGGATGCGAATAAATAAAAGATGTGATCGTCTGCGCCTGCCTGACAAGTGTAGATACACCCTCCTCCTTGCCTATATCCTCTAAAATGAGATCTATGGAATGTCGCACGGGGCACCCGTAAGATGTGCTTCCTCTTCTCCATCAACTTCCTACCCGGCCGCCTTATATGATGGTTCGTTGTCGATTCTGTCCCGAACCGCATTGTCCTCCCCGATCTCCTCCACCACCCCATCCATCGGAGAAAAGATGAAGTCGGCATTTTTATCTTCCTAAGCATCTACCGACTTCAAGAATGTAGTCCCCTCAGAACAGTACACCACGAAGTTTATCATTCTCCTCTTGGTGCTACCTGTCTCCCCATCGCACATCATTGTGCAACCCCTCTCCTTCCACACCAACTTGATCCCCTCCATCCACTCCCTCAACTCCTGGACCTCCTCATCCGTGCCGGCGCCGTATATGTGTCTGCCGCCGGGGCTTGCAAACCCGGTCCGGCCCTCACCCACGGCATCCACCATCGTCCGGAAGTAGGGGCCGGTGGTCGTACGTGTCTTGGGATGCCTACATCAAGTTAAAAAAAATGGGATCGGGGTAAAATTAAGTTTTAGTAAATAAAACGAGCATAATGTCAAATTTAATTTAAAAAGTGATACTGCGTACGTAAAAACCATTTGACAATGTGGCGAACGGCTCTCTTTGCGGCCGTTCGTAGCCTTCACCCCTTTCATTGCCTCGCTTTATCCCCATCCGCCCAAAGACTACGTTTCTAAATAAATACTCGTCACTCGGTGTAAATCGAGTGCTTGGTAGGGTGGAACGGCGATATGGCTCCTGTCTCCTGGGGTCATGCTCTCGGTCCCGAGTAGGGCGAGCCGATGCTGATCGGCCCAAAGTTGGGTCAACTCTGGACCCAGACCCTCCTGCTCCCCTCCTCCTGTCCTCCTCCTCAGCCAATGCACGCTTGCTAGCGTGCCTAGCACGTCCAAGCTCGGAGTCCGTGGACTCGTCCTCGCTCTCTGGCTCCGGCTGAGCTGCTGCCTTCCCCTTGCCTTTCCCTTTGGAGGTAGGCAATTTGCGGTCCCTCCTCCTCTCGAGTAGCTCGTCCTGCAACTCCTCCCTCTGCTCGATCCGAACAGCCCGTTGAGAGGCTCTACCGTCACGTATCCTCTCATCTCCTCACTCTTCTCCCTCGGCACCTTGTCACATTTTTTTACATTTCCACTGTTCCGGCAATATGTTGTTTCAACCGGAACACCCCCCGTTCATCTCCTTCCCGCACCACTTTACCGTACCCTCTTCCTGACTAGGTCTACCATCTGCCCGTGTTCCCAACCCACGTCGGAAGCTCGTGTTGGTCCTGCGTCACCTTGATCGGCCATTGCTTAAATCTGCAAAAATTGTAAACAATGCACTAAAAATGATTAGATAACATACAAATTGTTTTAGACGCTGTTCGGGTAGCAGACAACCCAAGAAACACACCATTCGGTATGTTTAAAGGGTTACGTATTTGCCGGAAATCAATGTACGGGGTATCCAAAATTTTTCCCGTACAAAGAACATCCAATCGATGTTCAAACAACTTGAGCGGAGTTATTCGATCACAAATCACCCAGTTTAACTCTACTCGGACTCGGAGTCGTCGAAAACGTGCAAAAATAGGCGTACGGGATATCCGGAATTTTTCCCGTGCAAAATGGACATATCCGGATACTTCAAAACTTAAACGAACTTGTTCGGACAGAAATCGTAAAGTTTAACGACACTCAAACTCGTCGGAAATGCGTAAGAATGGACGTACGAAGTTTTGGCGAAGAAATCTTACCAAATCCTTACAAAGATCGAAGAAGAGGTTGATTCGATGCCGATCCGAGCTTGAATCGGCGGAATCCTTTGAAGAACGAGCTTGGAATCGCCGGAATCGCCTGAATCGCCCCTGGAATCGCCGGAATCGGTGGAATCGGGCCGGAATCGGTGGAATCGGGCCGGAATCGACCCTGGATCGACGGAATCGGCCGGAATCGACGGTGGATCGACGGAATCGAGGCCGGAATCGCCGGAATCGCGCCGGAATCGCCTGCGCTTCCTCCTTCCGCCGCGGGATCGACCGAGGCCAGCTCTGCGGGTCGATTCCGGCCCTTTGAACCGGGAATCGAACCAGGGCCGGGTCAACCCGGCCTTCCGAAGAATCGGTCGGAATCGGATCGAATCCGACCGATTCAGACCGATTCCGAGGAATTCTTCCCGGAATCGGTCCTTCCGCCGGGAATCCTCCGATCCGATTCCGGAATCGGTCGGAATCGGACCGATTCCGCCGATTCTGCAATCAATGGTTCAACCTAAATCAAACTAAACTCAATCCTAACTATACATTTGAAATCAAACCACAATCAGAATTTATGGTAATTCATTAAGATGTTAAGTCTTAAACAAAAGTCACAATTCATACAATTTCCAACCTGTTAAGCTCAAACAACCAGTTAAATGTCAAATCTGAGTCAACTATAATTAAACAATTCAAATTTAATTGAACAAACAAACTAAATTCAACCCAATTTAATTCAAATAAAAAACAAACTAAAATCCAATTCAAATTCAATTCAAACCAAACATAAAACATAATTAAGGGTTTGCATTCCATCGAGTTCATGGGGCTTTTGTTTCTCATGTGTGTATGTGAATGTTTATTTTTATGGATGTATGTTTTCTACTTTCATGGATTGCTATGACGGATAATCAAAGGTATTCGAGCATTCTCGATGTAATTAACGTCGGTTCTTGGCACCATCCGACGAAGAGAGGTTAAAATCAACCTTCTCAACCTTCTCATGCCATTCATCCGACCGGGGGCAAGTCTTCAGGTCATTGCAACTCAGCTCGGACTAAGGATCAACCGGATGTCCACTATGCTGGCAGGGGCAGGGGAACAAATCCTCTACCCAAAAGACAAAGCAGATATGGCTCCATCTCGTCAGTATGCCGTGCATGATCATCGGCACCCTGAAATCTACAATATGGCCGCTAAGACTACAACAATATTGGAAAAGTTCCGCCAACAGTGTGCCGCTTAGAATGGGACTTACAGCTCACTATAGTCAACATGCCAGCATTGATGACAGGTGAAGTGACAGAAGACGAGTTGTACCCAGCCGATGATGATGAGTCAATGGACTTCTCAAGCAACGAGTCACACACACAAACCCTAGAAGATACAGTGGATCAATCTGATTCATGGGGGTCAGAGGATTCAACACCAATAAGAAATGATAGGGAACAAGAAATATCTGACGTAGACTCTTACATTGTCCCGAATCTACAACCAAGACAACCTAGGAGGGAAGAGCCGAGGGACCCACCTCCGTTCCTAGGATATGACGGTATTCATTCCCCCAGGGGATGACTTACCCACTCTTCTAATACTGTGCCAGGGCGGGCTTGATTGCTTTATATTCTTGAAATGAATCACACAATTTCCTATTTCCACAGGATGGGTGTATGTACCACCTCATTATGGAGCATTCTCTGGAAAGTTGTAGGGTTACGAGGGGGAAATTGAACATTTGATAAGGGACGAGGTACTCAACCTGGGACGTCACCTGATTCAACCCCCACGACCACATGTTGTCCGAGGGCCATACCCCTCGGCTTATGTCATACACGCCACTCCCGAAACAAGTGTACAGTAGGGGCATCATACAGAGGGCAAGTTACAGAGGCTGACATGGCCTAAAGTTTATTCAGCATATCAAACATTCACCCCCGAGGTCATACAAAGAAACATAGAAGCTGCCAACAAATTCTATGAAGAGAAAGCCAAGGAGGTTGTCCCGGAGGAATCTGACCAGCCATGGTAGAAAGTTCCCACCCGGGAGGAGAAAGCTTAAGCCAGGGTAGAAGTAGCCCGCAAGAAAGCAGAACTGTTGGTCGAGCAAGCTGCACAAGCCGATGAGGCTGCACAACTAGCACCTTACAGAGGACTAGGTGGTCCTACTAACCGAAGGAAACAGGCAAAAAAATAAAAGAAAAGTAGGTAAAAGAAGGGTGCATCGCCAGGAAGAAAAGTTGCGAAAGATGGAAGCACGCCTTCAAAATCCCACACCTTTCCAAAAGCTTCAAGCACTCATCGATCAGCTCGAGGAATATGAGCTAAAACAGCCTTCAAGCCCGGCTCCCCTCGACGTAAATATTCCTTGGGACAAATGGGCTAAATATGCTTCCTTCAAGCAATGACTCATGGAAATAAGAAGAAAGATGGCTGTAGGGAAAAAAATCCCATCTGACAGCGTATCAAAATTTTGGGGAGAGGGTGAAGAAGAGCTGGATGCCCATGACCTTGCATCTCGCTTTCATAAGCTGTCTTGCAATCGAGTGAGCATCTCATCACCTACTGATTTCTATAATTAGGGGAATGGCAATCGGGGGCAATCTTCTCGTCATGCAGTCACCTACCAAAGGCGAAACAACAAAAACACCCACGGAGGACATGGAGACAGGGGCAACGCCCTAATAACAACAAAGTAATTTATTTCAGGGATGAACAACCCAGGCCTGTACCGCCTCCATTGGTAAGGCAGCCGCTAGCCCGAGTTATCCAATTTCATCCCTTCTTAGATGACAAGGAGGATAACAACATAGTAAGTGCTACTTCTGAGGCACCAGCAATGCCCGAGGAAGTACAAAGAGAGCTTGTTGTGGACAAAACCAACCAATCGAGCACATCTCAACCACTACCTCAACAAAATGAAGCCGAGGATCCGATTCTAATCGACGCGATGGTGGAAAACATAATGGAGCAATTCTTCCTCCCACCGCTAGATTCTCTCCCTCCTCTGGACGAAATGAAAGAAAAGGTGGACAAAAGACTTCTTCTCCAGTTAAAAAGACTCCTTGTGCGTTTAAGCCTATGGGAGGTGATTTCTTTAAGTAAAGAACTCCGAGAAGCCCTTATAGCAGTGCTACAAGCACCAAAAGCTTATGAAGCCCATTTGGCCGAGTTGGGCCGATATGAAGCATATGCGGCATCGGTCTCATTCACCAAGGAGGACATGATGTATCCTTTGGCATTCCATGACTGGCCGCCCATCTTGGCATCAAGTCACTTCCAAATTTAAACCCAATAGGCCGAGCATGGCTTCTTCGTGCTCGAATGTCTTATGGTCCCTTTTAGCATTAAGCCATCATATTTATATGTCCTGCGGACTATTCGGCATCAAGCCACTATCATTTCTTCTTGTCATTAAGCCACCTTGGCATCAAGCCACCTCCAAACTTAAACCTTAGGGGTTGGGCATGATGATTTCATAGCCAAATGTCCCACAGCTCTATATACCATGCCCCACGGACCGAATGCGATCCTTTCACATTCATAAGTCTACGGGCTAAACGGCATCATGCCACCCTAAATTCATACTCCAAGAAAAACGGCTCTACACCTGGGGACACCCTAAATTCCCAAATTTTATGGACCAAGTATGATCTTTACATGCTCACAAGTCTACATGTTCCACCAGCATAAAGCCATCAAATCCTATGTCCCAAGGGAAGTCTTAATTCCTCACCACCTGAGAAAAAAAAGAAACAACCAAACAACGTACATTTCCACTTGTGTAGAAGGATTACATACAATGAAGCATGTCAAGAAGTAGTATGTTGGTTGATCAAGCAAACAAACATTCAGCCAAAGGGACCCAAACCCTTCTCGATCCAGAGGAAACCCTGGTAGCCAAACAGGGTTCAAAGCATGAAGCAAGGCACAAAATTGGCAAGTTGTATATGATGACAAAAAAATATTTTCATTATGCGACTAACATACATAAGAGTGTGATGATTTACAAAATAGAAAGCTATTTCATCCCATAATTGCTTCTCCATGTGCCCGAACAAGCCTCGGGGACTAATTGAGCATCAAGAAAAGAAAAAGAAGCAACATGTCTAGTCAAATCTAAATGCAATGAAAGAAAGACTACAGTGCCAACTTGGCACAACATGCAGGACAAGTTAGCTCCAGTTCCTGTATCTCCTCTAGCAAGCGAGAATGAGTAGCAGCAAGTAAGTCTCGCTCTCCACCTGATGAGGTCAAGTCCTCCTCAATCTGTGCACGCCTGGCTTGAGATGCCGCCAGCCGACTCTCCAAAGAGGCAATCTCAGCAACAAGCTGGTTGGTGGTAGCGGTAATCTGGGTCCAGTCCTCCTGAAGCTTCCTCAGCCGAGTATCCATGACTAGCCTCGATAGTGCTCCGTGCTTGTGCCAACTTTTCCTCAGCTAGTTGGAGGAGAATCGTGTTCCATCTAATCAGGGACCTTGTCTCCTTCAATCGATCACAAAACCGGCTCCATAGTGCCTCAACTGCGGATGCCTAGGGCTCCATGGCACAACCAAGGAAGTGACAGGAGGATGTCATCTGCGCCAAATCAGCTCGTAGCTCTGTCTCGGATGGCAGAGGGTCCATTAACTCTCCCAAGGCTTCAATCATCCCCTTGCCCATGCGCTCGTCAAATCGGACGTTGGTAGCAGGGTAGTAGGCCAAGAAATGCCCAGCACAGATGAAGCCTCAGATGTGCTAACCGGCTGGTCGTGCAATGAAGTGGCCACCACATCTGTAGAAAGAAAATGGACATGAGTGCAGCAAACACATAAAATACAACAACCAGATTTTCATACAAATGAAATTTCAATGATATACCATCAGCAGCAGGAGGTAAAGGAAGATCAGCCGGTTTAAGGCTACCATCCTCGTCGACAGTAGTGTCTTCAAAAGGGTCAGAAGCTGCCATAACTGAAGTATCCATCTCGCCACCTATGCCATGAAAAAAAAGAAGCAAACAAATGTCATAACTTGACAAATGAAATTGAAAGGGTTAACATGGTTATAAATTTCAAGAGGCTCAATTTTTACCATGTGCTAAAGTAGCTTCTACAGTAAGCTCATCTAGACATGGGGTAGATACATCCATCTCCTCCTTACCCACCATAGGGGAGGGAGAGCGCATCACAAAGAGTTTTCATATTTGGATTTTTTTAAGTTTTGGGATTTTTAAGTTTCTATTGGGTTTGTTTGCTTTGGATCTTATTTTGACTGTCTTCTCTGAATTGGGATTTCATTGTTATGGGAATTTGGATTGTTTGGATTTGAGTGTTGGTGTTTGAAGATTTAAATTCTGTTTTTTTATTTTCAGGTGTGGGAACCTTTTGATTTTAGTTTCAAGTTTTGGATTTGAGGATTTTGATCTCGGTTTCAGATTTAAAGACTTACTAATTTTGGGAATCCAGAGTTTTAGATTTGGTGGACTTTTGAATTTGGATTTTTCTTAAATTTCAGATTTGAAGCTTTGAGATTTGAGAATCAAATATTTATATTTAATACTGTGTTTCAATTTCAGATTTGGACCCCCTTTCCCGGTTTGAGATTTTAACTTCAGGTTTTCAGATTTGAAACTTTGATATTCCTTAATTCCGTTTTCTGATTTGTGACCTCATACTTCAGATTTGGAATCTGAGGTTTTTGATAATTTGGGTTTTAATGTTTCAGATTTCAAGGGGTCATTCAAGATTGAAAATTTAAATCATCAACATTTTGGTTGGAGAGTTATAAGGTTTAAATGATCAGATTTTTAGTTTGAGACTCCCTTTGATTTGGTTTGGATTTCAAATTTGAGATTTGGAAATTTTTAACCTTGATGTTGTAGACAGAGAATTTGAGATTCTTACTTCCCTTCCCCTCTTTTCTTTTTTGTTATTTGTGGTTTGAGATTTCAGATTTTTAAGTTGTCTGGTTGCAACTTTTATTTCTAAATAGTTTTACTTCCAAAATAAAGATTACTGTACAGGTTAGCGCAATTTTTAAAATTTGATAAATCAATAATAATTCAATGTGTTTGGCCAAAGTGACAAATTTTAAAATTTTTGTAAATGTGTTTGGATGCATTGATTTAAATATTTACATGATCATTAAAAAATATGGTAAAACTAACATACGGAGTTAAACATGTGTCACATTATATATGGTATTATTGAATAAAATAAAATATCTTAAATTTCACAGCTGATGATAAAGAATAATTTTGATTTTTTATTATATTTTTTTATTGATGATCAATGCATCAAACATATCATTATGCTCAACAGTGGATGGCGTTAGTTAGTTCGTTAGGTAAGTATCTAACTTGTCACAAATAAATTTGAATAAAGTTAAAATAACATCCTTAGAATGGCGAATGGTTGTATGAGGTAGTCCACAGTGGCTGTCTTGTAAACAAAACAAGTCTAATCTTCTTTAAAATTTAGAGAGATCCACTGGGAGACATATGCCTCTTTCAAAATTGAGATAGTCACGGCTAAACAGTCACGCTAAACGGATTTTAGAGTACCTCCTATTTTCATTTTTTATTTTAAGATAGAAAATAGAGAAAAAGTGTATTCAAACACCTTATCAGGAATTTGAGAATTCCAGTGTTTGATTTAGGTTTTGAAGTTTTGCATTTAAGGTTTTGGAATTTGAGGTTTTTAGCCTTATTTTTAGATAAGAAGTTTTAAAGTTCAGGATTTCAATTTCAGATTCTGGGATCTTTGATTTGGGGATTTGAGATTTGATGATTTTTTATGATT
The DNA here is from genome assembly GCA_036172225.1 of Cryptocoryne crispatula var. balansae. Lineage (NCBI taxonomy): Eukaryota > Viridiplantae > Streptophyta > Magnoliopsida > Alismatales > Araceae > Cryptocoryne > Cryptocoryne crispatula. The sequence continues at coordinate 17,060,759 of CM069934.1, forward strand.
GGGACCTTTTGAGTTTAGACTATGGATTGCATGGATTTGATTTGGATATTTGGGGTTTTTTATTTTAGTTTCAAGTTTGACGCCCTTGGTTTTTTTCTTTCAACCGTGGAACTATTTTGATCTGAAATTCCTGGTTTTAGGTTTGGAGACTTGGCTGGTTTGAGATTTCAAGGATGATTTGGGTTTTCAGCTTTCGGATTCTAGGTCTGCCGAGTTTTGAAATTTGATGGCCTTTTGACTCTTTTGATATCAAATTTGACTTAATGTGGATTGACTGGTTCCCATTTTGGATTTATTTTTTTTGGGGGGGGGGAGGAAGGGGTAACAGTATACTCTCTTCGGGGCTGTTGGTTGATTTCCTGCGCTCAATATCTGTTTTTTGTTTGTTTTAGTTCACAAAATTCCAGATTTTGTTGGATGGTCAGGATTCCCTCGAGTCTTCGAATTTTGGCTATGCCTGGGTTTTCTTTGAAATGTGATGGTAGGCTGTTAATTTCACCACCTTGTTGCATGTCCCAGGGTTTAAAGTCTCAGATCAAACCTATGATTGAGATGGGATTTCCTTACCACCTTTTTTTTTCTAATTCTTGATTCTTGCCATTCGGACACCCCTTTCATTTTGCATTCTTAAGATTCTAGGAAACTGTTTGAGGATTTCATGTGAATCCATGATCAAGATAAATGGTGAGAAGCAATTTCTGTGGGGACTGTCTTGAAGTGACCTTAAAGTTGAAACCGGGGAGGCATGTCAAGTCAAGATTAGGGGTATCCGGGACTGATTTTAGGACAGGTTGGGACTGATTTTAGTGACTGTTTCATGTGATGATTGCAAACTGATTTGAGATGCTCAATTTGGGCTCAAATGGACATTAACAGAAGATATCTTAGAATATAATTTAAGAGTTTGAATTTCAGTTGAATTTTGAATTTTAATTGGGGTGTAAATCCCAATTAAATAAATTTACATATCCCTTTTTTCTTCTGAAATTTTTGGTGTCAACAAGTGTCACCTACAGGTGGTTTATCAAAGATAGAATATTGAGGGAAGTGTTCGTGCAAAGTTGACAATGGCATTATTTCCTCATCCCGCATGTGATGCTTATGGTTTCTTCACTTCCGACTGAGCATAAGCCTTGTTTGCATAAAGTTTGTCTCCATTGAGAATATTGGCACGAACTCTTGTCCAACTCTTTGTTTTGTGCACTGGTTGTTGCCAAATCTTGGTTTGCTAGAGCAATACTACATCTCGTTGCCCGAAATTCAGGCTTTGTCTGAATTGGATTTCGGGATCTTGGATTGAGTCTCCAAGTCCATTAGACTGTCTTGAAGGTCACATTGCACGACATTTTGAGGCTTGTTGCGGGACCAAAAGTCTCTTTTTTTTCTCTTTTCTTTTTTACCTGATCTAACTACCCTTTCAGGGTTTCCACCTAGACCAGGCCCCTTTACTTTTTGCCTACATATCTTGATGGAGTTTTTTCATGTAGTAAGGTTTCCCAATTTTGTCTAGACTCTAGAACTTCTCTTTAAATTTTCACTCAAGTCAGTTTTTTTCAATTTTTTTGCTCTCAACTAATTGTTTATGGGTAATCAGCTAAGACCATCAAACATCTTTCTTTTCAACCTATTTTTTATTCACACATATATATTGCAATACAAAAGTGTTTGAGCAGTGAGGAATTGAGGTTTCCTCTACGTTATAGAGTTTTGGCGACCAAAAATTGAGGCTTCCTCTTGCCCATAAGGTTTTGTGTCTTTATGCTGTTAAGACCCGTAGACTTATGAATATGAAAATATCACACTTGATTGTTGGCACCGAAAATTTCTAGGTTTAATGGAGGGGGATTAAGTCTAATTTAATCTTCATAGAGCTATAGTATTCAAATTTCAAATATAGCTCATCAATTAAAGGGCTTAATGGATCCTTAACAAGGTTTGGATCCTACTTAAAGCACCAATGGCTATGATTAAAAGATGAAATGAGATGATGAGATTTGAGATTGGCGCTAGATCCAACGGCCAAGATTATTTAATTTCTTAAGTTATGAATCCTCAGCTTATTGGGTCCTTATTGAGAATCTGTTGGCGTCCAATTTTTACAAACAAAAAAGGGGACAATGGGGCAGGCCTAGGAGCAAGCCGGACAGCCCACAGTTCAGCTAAATTGTACCCAATCAGGGGCCCATGTATGTCCAATCAAAAGCCCATGATTCTATCTTAAATTTGGGCAAATTACCTCCTAAGATCAGGCCCAGCGCATAGCGCACAACAGTTTGGGCCCGCGGCCTCCAGCTGGCCCATAAACTAGTGAAATTGGCCTATGTAAGAAGCTTGTGCGCATCCCACAGCAAAGGCTGGGCCGTAGTCTCCTGCTGGCCCAATTCAGGCCCATGTTGTGGCCAGACTGCGGCCCATCTTTAAGGCCACCTGCGACCTAGTGTGAACATGCCACACTGGCCTGCCTGCCACCTCAGCAGCCACTGCCGCACCTGCCAAGTCACCCATTGACTGGTTAATGGCGTGAGGAAGCCCAGGCAGTCAAGGAATTAAAATCAGGGGGATATCCAAGGGGTTAGACCATTAAAACAGCATGGGAGAACCCAAGAGCCATCCCACGTTGGCTTCAAGGTGACCCCTGATCTCCCCCTCATCTCCTATAAAAAGAGGAGGGCGCGCCAAAGAAAGGGGGACTGCCTTTGGACGCCGACAAGCTGCTTCTCCATCCTGCTGCCCTTGTTGCCGCCTGCTGCCTGTGACCAAGGAGAAGAAGAAGAAGAAGAGGAGGAGAGGAGAGAGGCCGACAGGCTGCTGGGATCTCTACTGCCCCTTGCTGCCTCCTGCTGCTACTGACGCCACCTCTTGCTGCTGCTGCTGCTGCCCCTCTGCTGCCCTCTTTGCGCACCTGTTGCAAGACCTGCCCGCGGCTATAAGAAGGAAAGGGAAGGAAGACCAGCTGAAGACGCCACAAAGCTGCCCCTCTGCTGGCTGCTGTGCGCCTGCTCCAGCCCCCTATGCCTGCTGCTGTACGTCTGCACCTGCCAGCAGCCAAGAGAAGAAGAAGAAGAGAGTTGCTGCTCTCCTCCTGCCCACGTGCATACCTGCCAGCAGTCAAGAGAAGAGAAGGAGAAGAAGAAGAAGAAGGACAGGTGGGTTAATATTCTATAAATATGTAGCCCTCTAAGGGCACCCCTCCCCTTGTCTTTCTCTCCCTCTGTCCGGCCCATCCAGCGGCCCCCAGGTGGCCAATTTCCAGCCCCTTTGCGGCATACCAAAAAGAAGGCAAGCAACAGCCGGTCAAGCTACAAAGTCTACCATTTTCAGCAATGGTGGGTAGGGGCGATGTCCCGGACCCTCTCGGAATCCGTACGACGGGCCGATTGTTTTGTCCAGGCAGGTCCTTACCCTACCACCAAGACGGAGGGAGGCGCCCAAGCCCAAGATAGGTCCTTCCGGTCCAAGAGCCCCAAAGAGGTCCTGTTTGCTTCAAAAGAAAGGAGTTCGGAGTCCCCTTCCAGCAGCCCCCTTGTGGCCTTCCGGAGGAGACACCGATCCATGGAGCTTCAAAAAAGAGGGACAGGTCTGCAACAGCCGGCCAAGCTACAAAGTCTGCCATTTTCAGCAATGGTGGGTAGGGGCGATGTCCCGGACCCTCTCGGAATCCGTACGACGGGCCGATTGTTTTGTCCGGGCGGGTCCTTACCCTACCATCAAGACGGAGGGAGGCGCACAAGTCCAAGATAGTTCCTTCCGGCCCAAGAACAGTCCAAGACAGGCCCGTCCGGCCCAAGAAGACCGAAGACCGGCTTTGAACGCCGATGGAACTCAAAACCGGCCCAAGTGCCCTTTTAAAATAATAAAAACAGAAATAAAACTAAAAAGAAATGGACGGCACCCCCGGGTACGTCCTGGGATGTCGATCCGGACGAGAGCGCGGGCAAGCTCCCGTAGCCGTTGATCCTTCCCCCAATTTTGGCCAAGTCACCAACTATCCTTGATTGGACGGGTAAACTTCGCCAAGTTAGAAACTTGTCAGCATGCCGTCGTAATGCCGAAATTTTTCTAAGTCGGTGAAGAACCTAAGTTGGGGGAAGGATCACCACTCATTGTACTCCGATGTACTTCACCTTCAATGAAATGAAGCGACTCCGATGTCGACTTGAGATGCATGAGTTCCGGGCATCGATTTGTAGCCCAATGGGCCGGATGAGATGCATACCGCCAAAACATAATATAAAACAAAACAACATAGCAGAATTAAAACAAATCTGAAAGTTCAATAAAAAATCAGAATCTGAAACAAACTTGAAACAGACAAAACCAGTCTTCAGGCAATCTGGAAATAAAAAAAAAACAGATCAGGTTCTGAAATGGGACTATCCTGCCACACTTGCAGATCCTTGTTTAAGCCCCCCCTTCCGGTCTCCAAATCAAACCCCAACCAGGTCCTGTTCGGTCCCCAAATCAGACCCCTGCACAGGTCCTGTTCAGTCTCCAAATCAGACCCCTACACAGGTCCTGTTCGGTCTCCAAATCAGACCCCTACACAGGTCCTGTTCGGTCTCCAAATCAGACCCCTACACAGGCCCTAAGCCGGTCTCTTCGTGACTCGATCCAGCCCATCTGCAGGCACCGAACACCCCCCTGCTCAGGTCCCAAAACAGGCCTGCTCAGTCCACCTGTAGACATCCTACAACCGGTTCATGTTCAGCCCACATCCAGGCCCATTTTCGGCCATCTGCTGGCCCACCTGCAGCCTGCAGGTACCCATAACAGGCCCCTGTTCAGGCCCACAACTGGCCCAGGAGCAGTCCTAGACCAGGCCCACAAACAGGCCCATTCCCTGGTCTCCATCCAGGCCCATAACAGGTCCCTTTGAGACCCAATTCGACACACCTGCAAGCCCCCCTAAACAGACCCAAAAACCTGCTCCTAAAACCTGCAGAAAAACAGCCCCTCGGCGGCCCCATCCAGAACACCCCACACAGGTCCCAATCGGTCCACTCAAAGCCACCTTTACAGACCCCTTAAACAGGTCCAAAGCTGCCCCCTGCTCAGCCCATGTTCAGGTCCTAGAACCGATTCCAAATCAGCCCTTTGTGCAGGCCCATTTCGGCCCACCTAAATCCATTCAAACAACACCCTTTGTGGCTCGGCGGGATTCCAAATCAGTCCTTAAGTAAGGATCAAATTAAACATGAATCTGGAACCTAATTTAAGACATTCCCAATTCAAAAAAAAAAAAGTTCCAAGAGCAATCCGTAAAAGCAAAAGTCTCAGATTTCAAACAATCTGTGGATAGCACATTCTAACCAACTTTGAACACCCAAAAAAAAGTGGATTAAAACCAACTCAAAACCAAAAATCCAGAATCTGAAAATTCAGAAAAACAACTCAAAACCAAAAATCCAGAATCAAACAAATTCAAAACAAAACAAACCAAAAGAAACCAAAACAGAAATCAAATTAAACAAAACAAAAACAAACAACAAAACAAACCAATCAAACAAATTGATTCAAAAATCCAAAACCCTCAAAACTGACTTTCAAGTCAACCAATAAACAAATAAAACAAACCCAAACAAATCGGTTTGCATCTCATCGGACCCAAAAGGCTGCTGCCCTTTTGAGTTATTTACCTTTTTGTGGATGTGCATGTCTCCAAAAACAAGTTGCCGCGACGGTTAATCAAAGGCGTTCGAGCCATTGCTCGATGTAAGCTAACGCCGGATACTCACACCATCCGGCGGAGAAGGGTCAAAAATCAAAATTTTCAAAGAACCCGAACCTCAGTTCTAATATTTTTTTAAAACTATCACCGGACAACCTAATATCTTAGGTATCATCTATTTTCCTAGATAAGTCCGGGGATGTCTTTCTTTCAAAAGAATAGACGCGCGAAAAAAAAGAGGTTCACACAAAATCATATCTTATTTAAGTGATGGGCAGTCTTGATTGGATGATGGATATAAGATCTAATGGGTGAGATCTTATAATAACTTAAGTTTCAGATCCTACTTTTATTAGTCCTTAAGAGGATCTGGATCCTACTTAAGCTATGATCAAAATAATCCCTTGAATTGGGTGATATTAATGAGATATTAAGCCAAGAGCATGCTGTGATCCTCACCTCATAGCCGCCCAAAGACCAAGTCAAATGCTCACTATCGGATGCTTCTAAAATGAAGGAAAGATGGGAAGAAAAACTGGCACACATTCTCCACTTCCTCAAGGCTTGACAGGGCCCACTCCCCTCCCATTGAACACTCAAGGGAGACCATCTCCATGTTCTCCTGCTGTAGCCATCCCTCCCTCTCTACCTTCTTGCTGCACATATGGAAGAAAACTGAGATAAGACAGAGAGATTAAGGGGATGTGCCGATGGAGGAGGAAGGAGGAAATGCCGATGCTTCTTCTTTATGTTGTTGCTATGGTACTTCAAGGAGGAGGAGGAAACCAATGCATCCTCTTCTTCCTCCTAATTCTTCTATTGCTGCTGTACCCATAGGAGAAGAAGAAGAGGAGCCAAACCTCTTGCTGCCACTGCTGAACCTTGCTGCCCCTACTGCAGTTCCTACTAAAGTAGTGAGAGGAAGGTGAAGAAGCCAGTGCTTCCCCTAGGTCATGCTGCTACCTGCACACCTATCCAACAAGCTGGAGACCGCCTCCTTCAACCCTTGCACCCTTTTCTTCATTCTCTTTCTATCTCTCCTGTTGTATGCATCAAGGAAGGAGAGGAGGCTGATAGAAGGTAGATGCAGGCTGCCATGTGCTGGTGTTGCTGTCTCTTGCACAAAGAGGAGAGGGAGGCAAAGGAGATGAGGGGCCTCAGCCCTTCTCCATGTTTCTCTCTTTCCCCATGCCCTGGGTGCTACTGCTGTGCTTTTGCAAAAGGAGGAGAGAAAGGGCTGGTGCCGTCTTCATTCCTCTCATCATGCTGCCCTACATGCTGAGACTACTTGTGATGCTGTGGTTTTAAAAAGAAAAAAGAAAAGGAGAAGGAGATGAAGAAGCCGAAGCCTCCTACTCCAGTTGTTTCTGCTCACCATAGGAGAACCTTCTAGTTCTGCAACTTGTTGCCATTGCCAATGATGTGTGGCTGCCATTGCAACTGCCGATGGAAGAAAAAGAGATGAGATGATGTTGATGGAGGGGGATGACCCTCCAACTCCTGTTGGATGCTACTGCCTCTCTAGATATAGATGAGGAGAAGGAGATGCGGGCTAAGGGCTTGTCCTCCTGTTGCCATCGAGGATGGAAGGAGGGGCTACTAATGCTCCCTCTATGTTGATATGCTCCTGCCGATGCCAAGAGAAGAAAGATGATGAATGCCATGTTGTTGCGGGCCATGCTCCTATGTAATAGGAGGATGAAAGAGGAGGTGGAGGGAGATCAAAAATCCTCTACGCTTGCTTATCCATCCATTCCATGGATTGCAGAATTGGCCGATCTGGATCGAGATCAGCCGATTCTTGGATTGGATTGGTGCCCACCAATCCGATTTTAGTTGGAACTACCAATCCAGATGGGACTCCCGGCTGGATCGGTCGGAATCGACTTGGTCGGTCAAGCGGATCGGTCGATCCTCGACCGATCCAGGAATCGGTCAATCCCCTAGAACTAGGAAGTGTCTAGAATCGGATCGATTCAGGACCCGATTGCGGACCATTTTTCCGGTCCAATCCCCCCTAATAAGGGGGAAATCGAATTGATTCCCCCTTCTCACCCCTCATTCTCACTACTCTGTGCCCCGCTGATGATAGTGTAAACATATTAATATATTTGACAATCACTTATACTATCACATATATAGAAGATTCATAATCATAAATATATTATATACTTAAATTTACATAAAAATCTATTTTAACTATCTTTTCTCTTTCTCTGTCTTATATGATAATCTATATTTACATGATAGTTGTGAATGATGATTTTTTTTTAAAAAAAAGGAGAACCATCATCTCAATTCAATTATTTAACCAATTGTTTTATTTATTTTTATTTAAATTTTGCTGTCACGTTTTGCGAAGCCCTAACCACGGCCCAATCAAGAAACTTGTGGCCCATCCGAACTCTGCGCGCCATCTCCCCTTGGTCGCATAATTGGCTGCTAAATTTTAGAAAAGATTACTTAACTGGGAGATTTGTCTCTCCACCGTTTATATGAGATGGATTTTAAATAAAAAAAAGAAGAGAGATGGAGGACAGCCGCCGCAAGCTCCCGCGTAGCTCCTGCAAGAGAGAGAAAGAAAACATCCGGCGAGGATCGCCAAGTTTTGGAGGAGCCGAGGGTGAATAGCGGCAAGGGGGTTGGGGGCGGAGCCATTGATGGCTTTCCCGCTTTGGAGGAGGCTGCGGTCGTAAAATGGGGGAGGTTATGCAGGTCGGAAAAAAAGGTGATTGGAAAAAGGGATGGATACCGCGGCAATGTTAGGGAGGCCATCTACGGCGGGATAGAGAAGAAGAAGAGAGAGTTTTGGGGGGATTCTCGGAGAAGACGATCGCGGCGGCAGCCTCGGAGAAGAGGAGCGTACGTCGGCGCCGGCCAAGAAGAAGCAAGGGTAAGTCACCGAGGCCGAAGCCCTTCGGGATCACCTTCTACCTCTCTCGCATCTCCTCCCCGCCGTTCGAGGACGCCCCCCGCCAGCAGCCGCTATGGCAACATCCACAGCCACTTGCAGCGGCCATAACCCCTTGCCTACGGTTCCTATGGCAACATCGACAACCTCCCACCCTTCTTTCTTGCATGACATCACGACACAATGGCAGTCGCCGCGATCGCCCCTTAGCCAACAGCCGATCATGGCTTCCGGAATCCCAACGTCCGCCGCCGTGCTCCCCTGCCTCAGCGCTCTGCTTTGCCGCCGTCGGCGACCCCGACACCCGTTGGAAACTCACCGCCGGCCCTGTGCAACCACCCCGCCACGGCTACTTCTCCACCAGCCCGTTCGAGCCGGGCGTGTGCGCCGGTGTGCTAGAAGGGCTGATCCACATCGGCATCGGTCGGCCGTCCCGTCCCACGAGCGGTGCCGCCTGCCGATTGCCGGGCTAGTCGACCTCAATGCCGGCACCCTTCGCAACAGCCTGCGGCTTAAGTGGAGAGCCCTTGCAGTTGGCCGTAGTTGGCCCCTATGGCGGCCCCGACAGGTTCCCGAGGGGCACAACGCTGAAGTAATCTCTAATAGAGCGAGAAAAAAGAAGAGGGGGAAAACGGTGTCATGACCATGGCCAGCAACGGCGAGAAGACCTCCGCGGGCCCTCCGGCTGATTCTCACGATGGCCGCGGCGCCCCCGCCGGAACGAAGTCGTTGGCTACGCTTGCTCTCTTGCGCGGCCCCCATCGGCTACATCCCACGGTTCCGACAACGTCTCTGGGCTCCTCCGGCGGCAAGGAGCCTCGCAGGGGAACTCGACGAAGCCGATGATGGCCGCTTTCGTCGGGTCCATACGGCCGCATTGATGCCGCCGCATCCGATGACCTACGCATCTCCCGGCATCGACAAGCCCATCGGCCCAGGCCTCCCCTGTTCCGGCGATGGCGGCGGAGGTGCTGGCCGGGGCATCCTCTTCGGCGTAGCCGGAAGGAATTCCCGATGTCGATACCCCTCCCCGCACCATCCTGCGGGATTCGACTACACACCTTCCGATCGTGCCGGCGACGACGTCAAAATGGAGAGGTCTCTGGAGGGCCCGCGCAGCATGGCCATGGCCGCGGGGGAGTCCTCCGTCACGCGTGCAGGTGGTGCCCACCAGAGGAAGGGGAGGCCCATCGGGTCGACTGGAACCACCGGAGGCCATCTCGACTCGGCCGAGTCGACTTGCAGCAAGCCTTGACACACAAATAAAAAAAAATTAAATAAAAAATTGAAATGCGAAATGCCATATTAAATAAAGGGTGAGCCAAAAATTTTGACCACCCTAGGACGGCGAACTCGGGTACGTCCCAGTTAGTCGCTCCTGGACGTAGGCGCGGGTTAACCCCCGTTGCAGACGGTTCCTTCCCCCGGTGCGATAAGTCTAAAAAAGACTTCGTCGTATTGGAGGTGAGCCCACTCGATCGAGGACCGGCCGGCATACTGCCGAAATGCCGATTTTTCCTCCGATCTTATGGGAACGCGCGCTGGGGGAGGACAAATTTTCATACCTTGAACGTCGGCATAACATGATGTAACTCAACTTGAAATGAAATAAAGATGGTTCAAGTGTCGACGCGAATGTTCAAACCGGGCATCGAAAGTTAGCCCGATGGACCGGATGAGGTGCGGACTCAAATTAAATAAATAAGATAAAAAAAAAAAACATTCACTAAACATGTACGTATAAAACCTTTTTTTAAAACAAACTAAAAATCAATCTAAAATGTATTCAACGCATGAAATCAAATTACTTAATCAAACGATAATTGAATAACACTAACAGGATTAAATAAAAAACTTTGAATGCATTAAAATCCACTAAAAAAAAGAGTCCGTAAACACCAAAAATCATATCTTAAAATCAATTGCAAAGAACATAAATAAAAAATACTCTTAGACAACTTAATCTAAGTCTTAAGTTAGTTAAAATACATTGAACATACTTAACCCAACATTGTGACATAAAGTTGCACATGAAATTAAATAATTTTCAACCCAAATGGTGATCTAAATCTCAAATCATAGCACACCTAATTCATTTAATCAAACTTTAAACTTAACACAAGATCATAATCAAATTGAAATTCAACAAAACAAATAAATCAAACTCAACCCATTAAATCAAAACGTTAATGGAAATATCAAAATTAAAAATAAACAACTTGAAAAATCAAATTTAAATCAATTGGTAAAAATCACATCTTAATCAAATAAAATCAACGTCAACCAATTGTAACGCAACGTGTTCGCATCTCATCGGGCCCGCAAGGCTTACGGCCCTCTAGTTTATTATTTTGTATGGATGTGCACTCTCTACCAAACGGATTGCTATGGAGGTTAATCAAGGGCGTTCGAGTACTTGCTCGATGTAAGTTAACGTCGGGTATTCGCACCATCCGGCGGAGAGGGGTCAAAATCAAATTTTCAAAGAACCCGAACCTCGGTTCTAATAATTTTAAATGTATCGTCGGACTATTTAATACATTTATAGGTTAATACCTATTTTCCTAAGTAGTCCAAAGGAGATACAAAGATCATTTTGAAAATTAAAATAAAAATGTAAAAACGAGGTTCTCACAAATTGGCACGCCCGGTGGGAGCTCTCTTTCCCTTCATCTCTCCGCCATAGCAAGCCAAGAAAGTGCACATCTATCGTGATCCGATAAATTATCAACATCTAATGGAGCTTCTCTTCTTATTTACAGGGGAAAAGAAGCAAAATGTCGACCAACTTTGGAGTCATCTTCTGTGAGTCACTCCGAAGCCCGTCAGTCAACGCTGAGCCGGTCGTGGTCACCTTAGGCACCTACCGGGAGATCAAGTCGACTCAACCACGGCTGAACATAGCTGAGGCGGTCTTGATCATCAAGGAGGCAAAGCAACCAACACCTCCACCGACGGCTCGCGCCACCAACCCAAGCTCAGCCCGCCTCGGATCAGCATCCCGGTCGACTAAGATCGAGAACCTTAAACCGCGAACTAGCTCACGTCAGTGCGTCGCGGCAGGCCCCATGAGGGTGCATTGGGACTGGAAGACCCGGTGCGCCACGCTAGTTCGCGCTCCCACCAAGACGAGTGGACAGAGGCGTCAGAGGCCTCAACTTACAATCTTGCCCCTGGCCAACCAGTTTGCCATTTTAGGGCAATTGGACAAGCATGATCGGGTTAAGTCCAGACTCGTCGTTCCCACACCTGTCCGGGGGAAGAAATCTTCCACCCGCCCGAAGAAGTCCGGCCGACCGGCGGCCATGGCAACAAAGGAGAGGGGGCAGCCCTCTCGATAAAAAGAATGGAAGCACGGGCCGAACAATGGCTCGGAAAGAAGCAACTTGGGCAAGGGGACAGCCCTCGCCCACCCATCTCGGTCGGACCCGGTCAATGGTCCCGTCACGAAAGCCTCGGCGAGCACAGTACCGCCACACCAAGAATTCCCATGGTTGGTCGGCGCGGCCAACCATTCCGATTGCATTTCTGCCAACCGGGGGCAAGTTCCCTACCCAAGCTACACCTCGCCGAGAATCTCGGACGGCCAGACACTCGTGCCGACCGGGGGCAAGGAGCCAAACCCTCTCGCCCCGGTCGAGAAGCAAACATGGCTGCGAAGGTGAACATTCCCTCGCGGGAACCTCTTCCTTCAAAGCCCGATTCTCTCGCAACCCTCGAACATAGGCCCCGCCGGGTCGAAACCTCAACCTCGACTTATGCCGGGGCCATTCGCGGATCGTCGCCTAGGGCCATTCCAAATCGGCCTAAGGCTCATTTTGCCCCAACTCACCAGCGGCAATTCTACCATTTCCACAATGGTATTGAAGCTACAGTTCCGCGAGAGCTATCTCGCCGAAAGGATTTAGTGTTCGACCAACTGGTTTTCCCTGACAATTTTCCCAAGAGACAAGTGACACGGACGTTTGGTAGCGGGTCGCAAATATTCACCTGCTATACTTCAGGGACCAGTCATCCTGGGAACATCCCCGAGATGTCCGAAGCCCGTCCAAGACCTTGGACTCGTAGTCAAGGCGACCACCAACCTATTGCCGCCGCCAGATCTACATTGCACAATGATGGGGAGGAAGCTACGCGGGAAAATGACAACATGCAAGAGGTCGCTCCCCTTACTCTGACGTTGGAAGACCTATGGCGTGAGAACCAACAGCTTCGGGCCCTCCTTGCCAGCGCAGGCTTACTCCAATCTCCACCGGTCCAAAATTCCGATGCCGTTGAAGTCCCAGACGAGCCCCATGCCACTCAAGTCGAGCCGCCTACGGCAAACCCACCTCGGACTACAACCTATCATCAACAGGGGCCGAGGATCTCATCCGACGATGACATTTTTGTCCAGCCTGGGTATCAACCACCTCCTCCGCCGCCGCAGGACTTTCTGGAGCCCACTCAACGGGCTATAATTGAACAAATAATTTCTACACGGTTGGCTCAGCACGATGAGGGGTACAACATGGTGGGTCTCTACCAGGTTCCCTTCCCACCACATCATCAATTCGTCAAGCTACCCACGGATGTCCAAAAGGTGCCGAAGTGCTCCAAATTTGATGGGCATGGTTCCCCACGAGAGCACTTGGCCATGTATTTCACCCACATGGGCGAGTTGGCGCATAGCGAGTCGTACTTACTCAAGTACTTCGCTACCACCCTGACCGGTGCGGCTTTCGAGTGATACTCCAAACTCAAGCCGAACTCTGTGGCCGACTGGGCGGACATGCAGCACACATTTATTGAAAGGTTCAGCTTCTCCGAGCGGCCACACACCTTGGTCGAGCTAACCACCATGTTCCAGGAGGGGAACGAATCAGCGGTCGATTATATTCGCCGCTGGAGAAATGCTTGTATGAAATGCGCCAATCCCCCGTCGAGCGAGGAAGCAGTCGCATTGTGCAAAAGGGGCCTACGGGCCGAAATACAAGAAAAAGTGTTGGGGACAAGGATCCACACCTTTGATGACCTGAATATCACCATTGCTGACATAGAACATTTCTATGTCAAGAACCCTTGATGACTACACCAAGGTCGAAGGCGATGAAGGCCAAGCAGTCAACTTCCCGAGACATCAATGCAGTGGATGTCTCTTCCTCCTCAAGAAATAACTACAACATTGGAAGCAAGAATGCCACCATGGCTCCCCCACGGAGGACAACAAATAATCCGACGCCAAAGCCCACATGGGAGGAACGTACAACAAAATCATACTCCTTCACTCAAGACTATACAAGGAGGTTGTTCGACACGTGCATGGAGAACAATCTAATCACTTTGCCGATGTGTCGGCGCCCTGAGGATGCTGAACGGAGTCAAGAGCCGAACTTCTGCCCATACCACATTATTAGGGCATAGCATCGAAAATTGCTTCTATTTCAAGGACCTCGTCGAGACCATGATTCGAGACAAGATTTTGGACTTAGGAAAACGGCTAGTGCAGCCACCGCAACCGCATAACCTACCTCGGCGACAAACCAACTTCGCCGTCAATGTGGTGCACTATCAACTCGGCTCCACCCGCTATCAAGCCTCCTTCTCCTCCTCCCCAACGGCCTCAACCACGGGAGGAACATGTTCATCACACAATGGTCTATCGGATGGCTTCGCAAGTTCGCGTGAGTTTTGAAAGATTCTATGACGGTGTGTGCACCTTGGAATCGATATCGCCGCCACCACGGCTAGCATCGTGGAGTTGCTAACAGGTGACATGACTCTGAACAAGGTTTGTCTAGCCCAGTGAAAATCTTGAAACATCCTTCTGCGGCTCGCGTCCACCTACCGAACGGATAGTCGAACAACCTAACGATCTTTCGGAAAGTACTAAAAAGTACAAGTTAGAGCCTAAAGCATCAATTGCGTACTCGCCAACAAAGACTGTCATGGCACCTCTTAGGGAGCGGCCGAGGAAGCACCGACGGTACATTGTCCACGCGGCACTCTTTCCCACAAGCAATGACGCAATTTCTCTACGAGAAAGTTGTGAGGGAAGGCTTAATGAAACCTCATTCCGAGATCGGACACCATGTCGTGTCCTTTCCCAAAGGTGGATGCGGATATCATCGCTCACACTTGCATAGCATTGGAAATTGCCGGGCGCTAGAAGGTGCTTGGAAGATCTAATTACGAATGGAGCCTTGAACATAGGGCGTTACTTTGTTCAACCGCCACAATCCCGTGTCAATAGGGGTCAAACCATCTCCTCTTACGTCATCCACGCCAAGTCGAGAATGGTGTACGAGAAGATCAATGGACCGGGGGCATTTTGAGTGAGCCCACTCACCCCCGGGATCCTTCCCTATCCCAAAGACTCCTTCACGAGCTAGTCCAAGTAAACATCAAAGCATTTGACAAATGTGTAGAAGACACAACCAGCATTGAACGAGGCAAGGGCGACAAGCTTGGCAAAGACAACCCCAACCTCCGATGAACTTTCGAAAAAGAAGATGTCCTTTTTCGCAGCTTCCGACATGGGTAGTGATCCATTATAGCACCATCCTCTTCGCAGGCTCTGTCGTCCTTGGTGACGGCAACATGACTCAAGGAAGGAACAACAGAACATAGCAAAGAGGAGGGTGAATGGTCTAACCTGACGATGGCAGACCTTTGGCAGGAAAATCAGCAGCTCAAAACCATCCTAACCAACATTGGGCTATTCCCACCTCAATCACCTCAAAGTTCAAGAGCCCCTACAATTTTCAGACCCGACGCCACTCAGACTGGGCCGTTGCCGACAGCCCTACCACGTCCAGTCAACTATCAATGGTTAGCCCCAAGGGAGCCCTTAGAAGACAGGGCATGCATGGTTCCTCATGATCAACCACCAAGTCCATCACCTCAAGAGTGTATGGAGTGTATGGAGCCCTCCCCAAGGGATGTGATTAAGCAGTCGATCAAGCTGAGGCTATCTCGACATGGTGAGAGATGCAACCCAGTAGGCCGCCCTCAGTCTACTTGGCATCGCCAACAACAATGTCCTCGCGATGCTAATCCATCGATGATAATGTCCGAATCAAGGCTTGCAAAATGCAAACATCCGGCGACTGTGGTGATAACAAGGTCAACACCTTCCCATCGTTAAACAACAATGCCGGGGGCAAGAATGCCACCACGGCTCCCCCGCCAAAAATTTCTACAACAAGGCCCACGTTGGAGGAGCGTACAACGAGACCGTACTCCTTCCCACGGGAATGTACAAAAAAGTTATTCGACATATGCATGGAAAACAACCTAGTCGACCTACCACGGATGAAACGTCCTAACGAGGTCGAAAGGATTGGGGAACCTAACTTCGCTCCTACCATAGGGCGATAGGGCACCCGATTGAGGATTGCTTCCGGGTCGAGGACTTAGTCGAAGCTATGATTCACAACAAGATCATCGACACGGGAGAACACCGGTGGCCCCTCCTCAAGTCCACTACAAAGACAAGCAAATTGGCTTTCCATGACATCAACACAATGGACATCTCCCCTTTTCGAGGAACGGGCAAGAAAAATGTTCCGGTGCAACCCTTCAACACCCCGAGGCCGCGAGCCTCGTGGAAGGAGCGCATGGCAAAACCATATTCATTCAGTCGGGAACACTCAAAGAAACTGTTCGACATCTGCATGAAGAATGATTTGATCAGCTTACCACCAAGGAAGCACCCCGACGACACCCGAAGAGGCAGGGAGGCTAACTTTTGTCTCTACCATAGAATGGAGGGACATGTTATTGAAGACTGTTACCGATTCAAGGACGTCATCGAGTCTATGATCCATGATGAGATCCTTAACCTTGGAAACCAACTGGTAAGTCCGCCACAGCCTCACTATGAGATTCAGCAACAAACTTACTTTCCTGACGACATGGTTCACCACCAACCACCACACCCTCACAAGAGTACGAGGCCAACCGATTCGTCATAGGCCGTTCTTGCCACCCCGAAGATGGAGCACACACGTGGGGCATAGGCCGGGGGGCGCCAAGAGTTCTACATGCCGTCGGCCGCAAAAAAAAAAGAAAAAAAAAGGAAAAAAAGGGGCTAAAAATGCAGATGCTCGACGGACTTGGCCGACCAAACATGATGGACGGCCAAGGGCAAAAATGTCAAAATATCCGGTCAAGGTGAAAACACGAAAGGGCACCGAAAGCAAAATCGGATGACCCCGCGTGTGAAAATCCCACCATAGGACGCACAGCAAAATCATAAAGGGGTCAACTCAGGTGAAAACTCCGCAAAGGAGTAATCAGGTTGATAAAACAAAACAAAACAACAAAAATCAACAAGGGCGAGCCCCCAACCTGACAAAGTGGGCAGGTTCATCCCCCTAATTTTATTAGGGAGGAGGTCCGAGTTGCTAATGACGAAACGGCTCCCATAGGCACATCTACCTTGTAGTAGAAATACGCCGGGAGACCATACCCGAGGCGACGAGGAAGATCACCTCCCGCCTTTAAAATTCGAGGGGAGTCTCGTATTCCGCATCGGAAGGGACAAAGGGCAAAACCCCACTCCGCCATAACGTAACCTCGCCATCTCGCCTTTTCGACCACGGCAATCATACTATCTCGACCCTTCCGATCTTGATAATCTTCAAATCTTTTCGAACTATCCAGAGCCCCATTCTGGATGATTTACAAACTCCTACCATCCTGATCACTCCGGTCTTGATGGTCTCCAAGAAAACATACTATGTCAAACTGTCTAGTCCCATTCTGGACACTTCTAAAAAAAAGAGACACATTCCACCATCTTGGCTATTCTGGCCTTGATAATCCTGAAAAAAAAAAGATTTTTCTGACGTTATCCAAAACCCTCATTTTGGATAATTTTCAAACAAAATTCTCACCATCTTGGCCACTCCGGTCATAATGGTCCCTAAAACAAAAAACTCTCAAATTGCTCGGAACCCCGTTCTAGACAATTTGCAAAGCTCCCACCATCCTAGCTAACCCAGCCTAAATGGTCAAAAAAAAATTTCATTCTCTTGTTATACGAGTTGAAATTCAAACTCGACAAGAAACACACTTCATTTCTTTGTTATATGAGGTGAAAAGCAGACTCGGCAAAGACAATTCCATTTCACTTCCTTGTCATACGAGGTGAAAAGCAGACTCGGCAAGGACAATTCCATTCCACTTCCTTGTCATACGAGGTGAAAAGCAGACTCGGCAAGGACAATTCCATTCCACTTCCTTGTCATACGAGGTGAAAAGCAGACTCGGCAAGGACATGAACATTCCACTCCCTTGTCATACGAGGTGAAAAGCAGACTCGGCAAGGACAATTTCATTTCACTCCCTTGTCATACGAGGTGAAAAGCAGACTCGGCAAGGACAATTCCATTCCACTCCCTTGTCACACGAGGTGAAAAGCAGACTCAGCAAGGATAGGACCATTTCATTCCCTTGTCATACGAGATGAAAAGCAGACTCGGCAAGGACAGGACCATTTCATTCCCTTGTCATACGAGATGAAAAGCAGACTCGGCAAGGACAATTATGTTCCACTCCCTTGTCACACGAGGTGAAAAGCAGACTCGGCAAGGACAATTCCGTTCCACTCCCTTGTCATACGAGGTGAAAAACAGACTCGGCAAGGACAGGACCATTTCATTCCCTTGTCATACGAGATGAAAAAGCAGGCTCGGCAAGGACACCTCCGTTCCACTCTCTTGTCATACAAGATGAAAAGCAGGCTCAGCAAGGATAACTTCATACTATTTCCTTGTCATACGAGGTGAAAAACAGACTCAACAAGGACCACCACTTCATTCCCCTGTTGTACAAGATGAAAATCACACTTGGCAAGGGAACCCAATTCTCCACGAAAAAAAGAAAAAAAGAAAAAGCCTGACTAGAGTGAAAGCCTGAAAAGGTATTCTAGGCAAAATTGGGTGACTCCACTATATGAAAATATTTCTAGAGGCATGTAGGAAAAAGTCAAAAGGCTGGTCCAGGTGAAAAATCTTGCAAAAGATGATCGGATCAGTGAAAAAAAAAAGAAAAAAAAGAAAAAAGAAGAGATAAAACAAAACACAAGACATAGAGAGACGTATTCAAAGGTTGGCTTATTGGGAACCATCAGGATCCGACATTATCAAGTGCACCGAGTGAAAAAGTTGGAGCATGGGATATGGGGGACAGAGAACCAAGAATGATTACATCTAAGGGCCCAAGCCCTTCTCGGTCCGATAGAATCTTATGCAACAGAGGATTTGGATCAACTTTCGCAATAGCATTCACAAATCGCTTCAATGGCGATCTAACCGCGGCAACGGTTGGAAGATTCCCCGGAATTATCACCCCCCACAACCAAAGATGTGGCGGCAGCAAATGTGGGCAACAGAGAAGAGAAGTCCATCTAATTTAAAATGAGTTGGTTCTAATTCGAATGGAATTAGGATCCACCCAATGTCCTTTCCAATTCTCCAATCCGTGTCTTGATAAGATTCAGAGAAAGAAAAAGAAGATAGAAAAAAAAAGAAGAAAAAAAGAAGAAAAAAAGAAGAAAAAAAATAATAGAAAAAAAAATAGAAAAAAAAGAAGAAGAAAAAAAATAGAGAAAAAAAGGAAGAAAGAAAAGAAAAGAAAACGATAGAGAAAAAAAAGGAAGAAAGAAAAGAAAAGAAAACGATAGAGAAAAAAAAAAGAGAAGAAGGAAGAAAAGAAAAAAAAAGAAAAAAAGGAGAAAAGCTCTACGTAGCCATGCAAAAACCATACAAAAAATAGAGAAAAAAAAAGGAAGAAAGAAAAGAAAAGAAAACGATAGAGAAAAAAAAAGAGAAGAAGGAAGAAAAGAAAAAAAAAGAAAAAAAGGAGAAAAGCTCTACGTAGCCATGCAAAAAAAACCATACAAAAAATAGAGAGAGAAAACGAAAGAAAAAGAAAAAAGAAAAAAAATGAAGGGATAAAAAATGAATGATGAATGGAAAATGGAGAAAGTCGGTCGCGTCCGAGGGCCCAAGCCCTTCCTGATTCCTAGGTCGTCCAAATAATGTTTAACTGGTTAGCCATTCGGCCGTAAATGTAAAAGTTGAGCGTCGATCTACACGGGCGATCCCATGACGACACTCGTCACCTACGTCAACTTACGTCTTCATGAAACCGCCCGTGGGGGGCATTTGTGAACGATGATTTTTTTTTTAAAAAAAGGAGAACCATCATCTCAATTCAATTATTTAACCAATTGTTTTATTTATTTTTATTTAAATTTTGCTGTCACGTTTTGCGAAGCCCTAACCACGGCCCAATCAAGAAACTTGTGGCCCATCCGAACTCTGCGCGCCATCTCCCCTTGGTCGCATAATTGGCTGCTAAATTTTAGAAAAGATTACTTAACTGGGAGATTTGTCTCTCCACCGTTTATATGAGATGGATTTTAAATAAAAAAAAGAAGAGAGATGGAGGACAGCCGCCGCAAGCTCCCGCGTAGCTCCTGCAAGAGAGAGAAAGAAAACATCCAGCGAGGACTGCCAAGTTTTGGAGGAGCCGAGGGTGAATAGCGGCAAGGGGGTTGGGGGGCGGAGCCATTGATGGCTTTCCCAGTTTTGGAGGAGCTGCGGTCGTAAAATGGGGGAGGTTATGCAGGTCGGAAAAAAAGGTGATTGGAAAAAGGGATGGATACTGTGGCAATGTTAGGGAGGCCATCTACGGCAGGATAGAGAAGAAGAAGAGAGAGTTTTGGGGGGGATTCTGGAGAAGACGATCGCAGCAGCAGCTCGGAGAAGAGGAGCAGACGTCGGCGCCGGCCAAGAAGAAGCAAGGGTAAGTCACCTTGAGGCCAGAAGCCCTTCGGGATCACCTTCTACCTCTCTCGCATCTCCTCCCCGCCGTCTTCGAGGACGCCCCCCGCCAGCGGCCGCTATGGCAACATCCACGCCCACTTGCAGCGGCCATACCCCCTTGCCTACGGTTCCTATGGCAACATCGACAACCTCCCACCCTTCTTTCTTGCATGACATCACGACACAATGGCAGTCGCCGCGATCGCCCCTTAGCCAACAGCCGATCATGGCTTCCGGAATCCCAACGTCCGCCGCCGTGCTCCCCTCCCTCAGCGCTCTGCTTTGCCGCCGTCGGCGACCCCGACACCCGTTGGAAACTCACCGCCGGCCCCGTGCAACCACCCCGCCACGGCTACTTCTCCACCAGCCCGTTCGAGGCTGGGCGTGTGCGCCGGTGTGCTAGAAGGGCTGATCCACATCGGCATCGGTCAGCCGTCCCACGAGCGGTGCTGCCTGCTGATTGCCGGGCTAGTCGACCTCAATGCTGGCACCCTTCGCAACAGCTACTGGCTTAAGTGGAGAGCACTTGCAGTTGGCCGTAGTTGGCCCCTATGGCGGCCACGACAGGTTCCCGAGGGGCACAACGCTGAAGTAATCTCTAATAGAGCAGAAAAAGAAGAGGGGGAAAACGGTGTCATGACCATGGCCAGCAACGGCAGAAGACCTCCGCGGGCCCTCCGGCTGATTCTCACGATGGCCACAGCGCCCCCGCCGGAACGAAGTCGTTGGCTACGCTTGCTCTCTTGCGCGGCCCCCATCGGCTACATCCCATGGTTCCGACAACGTCTCTGGGCTCCTCCGGCGGCAAGGAGCCTCGCAGGGGAACTCGACGAAGCTGATGATGGCCGCTTTCGTCGGGTCCATACGGCTGCATTGATGCCGCTTCAGTATCCGATGACCTACGCATCTCCCGGCATCGACAAGCCCATCAGCCCAGGCCTCCCCTGTTCCGGCGATGGCAGCGGAGGTGCTGGCCAGGGCATCCTCTTCGGCGTAGCCGGAAGGAATTCCCGATGTCGATACCCCTCCCCGCACCATCCTGCGGGATTCGTCTACACACCTTCCGATCGTGCCGGCGACGACGTCAAAATGGAGAGGTCTCTGGAGGGCCCACGCAAAGATGGCCATGGCCGCGGGGGAGTCCTCCGTCACGCGTGCAGGTGGTGCCCACCAGAGGAAGGGGAGGCCCATCGGGTCGACTGGAACCACCGGAGGCCATCTCGACTCGGCCGAGTCGACTTGCAGCAAGCCTTGACAAACAAATAAAAATAAATTAAATAAAAAATTGAAATGCGAAATGCCATATTAAATAAAGGGTGAGCCAAAAATTTTGACCACCCTAGGACGGCGAACTCGGGTACGTCCCAGTTAGTCGCTCCCGACGTAGGCGCGGGTTAACCCCCGTTGCAGACGGTTCCTTCCCCCGGTGCGATAAGTCTAAAAAAGACTTCGTCGTATTGGAGGTGAGCCCACTCGATCGAGGACCGGCCGGCATACTGCCGAAATGCCGATTTTTCCTCCGATCTTATGGGAACACGCGCTGGGGGAGGACAAATTTTCATACCTTGAACGTCGGCACGACATGATGTAACTCAACTTGAAATGAAATAAAGATGGTTCAAGTGTCGACGCGAATGTTCAAACCGGGCATCGAAAGTTAGCCCGATGGACCGGATGAGGTGCGGACTCAAATTAAATAAATAAGATAAAAAAAAAACATTCACTAAACCTGTACGTATAAAACCTTTTTTTAAAACAAACTAAAAATCAATCTAAAATGTATTCAACGCATGAGATCAAATTACTTAATCAAACGATAATTGAATAACACTAACATGATTAAATAAACAAATTTGAATGCATTAAAATCCACTAAAAAAAAAGAGTCCGCAAACCCCAAAAAAATCATATCTTAAAATCAATTGCAAAGAACATAAATAAAAAATACTCTTAGACAACTTAATCTAAGTCTTAAGTTAGTTAAAATACATTGAACATACTTAACCCAACATTGTGACATAAAGTTGCACATGAAATTAAATAATTTTCAACCCAAATGGTGATCTAAATCTCAAATCATAGCACACCTAATTCATTTAATCAAACTTTAAACTTAACACAAGATCATAATCAAATTGAAATTCAACAAAACAAATAAATCAAACTCAACCCATTAAATCAAAACGTTAATGGAAATATCAAAATTAAAAATAAACAACTTGAAAAATCAAATTTAAATCAATTGGTAAAAATCACATCTTAATCAAATAAAATCAACGTCAACAATCGTAACGCAACGTGTTCGCATCTCATCGGGCCCGCAAGGCTTACGGCCCTCTAGTTTATTATTTTGTATGGATGTGCACTCTCTACCAAACGGATTGCTATGGAGGTTAATCAAGGGCGTTCGAGTATTTGCTCGATGTAAGTTAACGTCGGGTATTCGCACCATCCGGCGGAGAGGGGTCAAAATCAAATTTTCAAAGAACCCGAACCTCGGTTCTAATAATTTTAAATGTATCGTCGGACTATTTAATACATTTATAGGTTAATACCTATTTTCCTAAGTAGTCCAAAGGAGATACAAAGATCATTTTGAAAATTAAAATAAAAATGTAAAAACGAGGTTCTCACAATAGTTTCTTAAAAGAAACTTACTTTGTATGGCATTGTTTGATAGAATGTCATCCACATTGTTTATCCTTTTTTTGAATTTTTTTATTTATTCCTATGATTTTTCCTGAATTTTTATGATTTTTTGAGAATTTTTATGATTTAAAAAAAAATCTGATCCTTTCTTACGAAGGATCAGCCGATTTTTATGATTTTTTGAGAATTTTTATGATTTAAAAAAAAATCGTCCTTTCTTACGAAGGATCGGCCGATCTGAACCGATATTATCCCGATCCAGATCAGATCGGTGGTCATTGATATTGATCATGATCCTGCAATCCTTGATCCCAACGATTCCCCCGGTGATTCCACCTTGGCATCGGTCAAATCCGATAGTGGTGGCGTGGATCTTGGTGATTCCAATGAGAATTGATCTATTCCAACAGTGATTCAAGTGATTTCAATGATTCCCAGGCGATTCCGGTGATCCAAGTTGCAATTCCAATAACCCTTCTTGGATTATGGTGAACCAACTCTCTATTTCAACGATTCACTGGCCGTTACTTTCTCCTTTTCATCTTCTTGATAAGATTTCTTTGTTGAAATTCCCATATGTTCATTTCTACGCTTTTCGACGACTCTATAATAGTTTAAATATACCAAATAGTCCGTCTAAAGGACTATTCTCTTTCCAAACATCCCCTAAACTAATTTTATTTATGTCTAACAGCCATGATAAATTGTTTACGTACGTTGTAGTTCCAAGCAATAGCCGACCATAATGAAGGTGATGTGTCGGCACGTCTATCTAATGTTGGTTAGAATCATGGACACATAACATATGTGTCCAGAAGAGGGTTAAATGCAAGTGATGTGATAAGAAAATGAATGGGGATGTTTTTCACTTGAAACAAAACATTGCCGAAGTATGTGACAATGTTATGAAATGTGACAAGGTGCTTAGGGAGATGAGCGAAGAGATGAGAGGCTACCTCACAAGAAGAGTTTTACAACGTGAGATTAAGATTGAACAATGGGAGCAATTGCATGATGAGCTCCTTGAGATAAGAAAGGGAGGGGATAACTTACAAAGTGAAAGGGAAAGACAAGGTATGAGCCGAACGAGAGGCAGAGAGTGAGGACTCATCCACAGATTTTGAACTCAGAAGAACTAGGCATGCAAGCAACTATGTAGTAGCAATGAAGGAAGAGAGGAGGATGGGAGCATGAGGGTCCAAAGCTGACCCTACCCTATTTTTGGCTGAACAACATTGCTCAACCTAACTACATTGAGGGTTTCGGTGTGGAAGCAAGAGAGGTGTCATTGCATAGGTCTGGTAGTATAAGATCTACACCGACAGATGAATATCTCTTTAGGAAGTAGTGTCTTGTAGATGAACATTAAACAAATAATGAAAGGGGTGAAGACAACGAGAATAGCTGCAAAGAGACCAGTGAGGTACATTGTAAAGTGATTTTTAATTTGTATGTATGTTTCATTTAATTATCATAGTTTATACCTGATAGATTTTTTTTATCTTAATGTAGGCATCTCAGCACATGCAGCCACCAGCCCATATTTCCAGACTATGATTGATGTCGTTGCTGAGGCTGGATCAAGAATGCAAGTCCCTACCAGCAGACATATCTATGCTAGTGGACTAGATGAGGAGGTTCAGGAGTTAAGATAATGAATATAAGGTTTTAAGTTGATATGGAAGGAGATGGGCTGCACAGTTATGTGTGATGAGTGGGTAGGCATCATCATAAGAAGCCTGATCAACTTCTTGGTGTATTATTCAGAGGATATAACCTTTTTGAAGTTGGTTGATGCTTCAGGTCAAATAAAAAATGTTAGCTATATTTTTTCATTGATGGATGCTACAATGAAGGAGATTTGGGAAGACAATGTGGTTTAGTTTGTGACTGACAATGAACCATCCTACAAGGCGATAGGGAAGATCTTGTTAGGCCAAGCCCTACTAGGTTTGCCACAAACTTCAATACATTGGAGAGTTTGCATCGGCACAGGCATACACTAGTTAGGTTCACCTAATTTGAGAAGTATTATCAATATATGGTGGACAACTTGCATAACAAGGGGGATTAGTTAAAGATTCTTGTCAAGGCTAAGCAACTAATCACAGATAAGAGATTTTGGGAGATGATTACTTATTCTTTAGCAATCATTGAGCCACTAGTAGTTGTCTTGAGGTTGGTTGCCTCATATGACAAACTAGGTTAGCACTTTGTCTAATGTAATGGACACGCAAAGTTGAAAATCAAGGACAAGAATTCCTAAGGGTACAAAAAATGAAGGAAGATCATAGATGACAGATGAGATAGGACTTTGTATCATGATGTATACACTGCAGGTCAGTGAATATCTTTATGCTTATTTACTTTTGACTTAGTCAATATTTAGTTTGTTGACAATGAAATATATTTAATGATTGTAGGATAATTTTTGAGCTCCCACATCCAATATAGAGGGCAGGTGTCTAACGATAATGAGGTGTTGTGGGGTACTCTCTTAGTCATTCAGCATTGGTGCCAATCTCAATAGGATAGGACTGAAGCTAAGTTAGAAGTAAGTGAAAATTGTATTAATTGAGAGTCAAAAATACACTAATCATTTTGTATTTATCAATCTTCAAATGCAGTATTATAAAATGAGGGTTGAGGTAAACTCAGATGTTGATATGAGATATTCTTGTGACAAAGTTTCTCTTGGTATGCTTATTTAAGATCATGTTTTTATTATCTTATTTTATAACTCCATTAATTGCCTAGGGAGGTTTGATTGTTTGTTATTTTTTTATAGCTAAGTGGTGGGTTCAGGTCAATGTCAAGAGTGGATGGAATCCATTAGCTGTGGTTACTATCAGGATATTGAGCCAGAGCACTAGTTCTTTTCATTATGAGAGGAACTGGAGTACATTTAACTTGATACACACAAAGAGAAGGAATAGGTTGACATCTAATAGGCTGGACAAGCTTATCTTTTGTCATTATAACGTGAGGCTATGTATAAAGAACATCAAAGATCGACAAAAGATCTTAGAGGAGAGATTTACACAGTTTGTAGATGGTCCATATAAGTAAAGACAGAGAGCACATACACCATCTAAGGAGATTGACATGGATCAAATATTTCAAGAGGAGCACCCACTTGCTTCTTAGATAGAGGAGAGGTAGCCAGAGATTATCTATTTAAGTTTGATCCCGAGGATTGTGCATGGATAGAGAGTTAAATGACGTTGAGACTAAAGATGTTCCACTTACTCCTTAGGCAGCTCCATCTTCTGCCCCAATAACCATACAATAGTCGCCTTCAGCCTTAGCCCCAGCTCTAGCCCCACCCCTAGCTACGCAGCCCATTTGTAGTCCAAGGAGGACAAAAACAAAAGTGACATCAAGAAAAATGGGACGCTTTGCACAGTTGAAAAAATCCGAGTTGTGGGTCACCACATGACATTGCAGAAGAAGTAAAGAGAAGGAAGTTGGATATCAGACGATGTCATGTGAGTTCAGATGACAGCACACAGGCACCTACACACTCATCAGGTGATAATGATGAGAAGTGCATACCAGCCACCCAGCTAGGAGGAGGAGGAGGAGATGTACGTGAAACAGATGCAGGTGCAGCAACTTGAGACTCATCTAGTTCACAGCAACTATATTTCTTTGATGAGCAGCCACCACATTATTAAACAAAGCTAGATTCTGTAGTATTGGATGAGCTCCAACGACCGTGGATTCCACCTACTGAACCTATTTATGCATCACAGTCCGATGTCTATGACTTCACTGACATGACAGATGTATTCTTTTCATATAGATATGCATCTACATTGACAAGAAGATAAGAGACAACTTGGTCGTGGCAAAAGCGGGAGAAAAAGGATGAAGACTAATATCATAGATATTGGTGAACATGAGTCATATGATGTATAATTATTAGCATCTTATCATGTTATCATGTTACATGTTATCATCTTATTAGCATCTTATCGTGTTATCATGTTATAATTGTTAATAACTTATCATGTATGGACAACACTTTAAGCATGTTAAATGTTACATTTATTTAAAAAAAATGGTGAATTTCCTATTTTTTAAAATTTTTTATGATTTTTTTAAATTTTTCTGAAGAAAAAAATAAAAAAAGATTTTGGATTAGCCAAAATTGGTTTTCCTTTCCAAGAATTGGCCAATTTCGGCCGATCCAATTCGGATCATATCGGATCGGTAGTGACCAAATCCGATTCCGATTCCGATTTCGATTCTGAAATCCTTGATTGGGCTTAAAGATACCTGGTCCACTTGCACATCATACTTATACCTCACACATCATATGGTTTATGGCATATCCGTTATGTATTGTGTTTAATTGCTTAAGACATGCCTGTGTTACATGGCCCAAAACAGGCCAATATCAGCCCCGTCCTCATGGCTTCTCATCCTTGCATAGCCAACCACATGCCTATATTTATATCCCTAAAATATAACATGTTTTCACCTTGAGAACAGTCCCTCTACTTCTTGTTTTGATCCCAAAAACAGTCCTAAAACCCCCCGTTTTGCCTACCCTATACAGCCTTTAGATGACCTAATCATGATGGCAGCGAGTCTATAGGCCTAGAGGAAATATGGCAGCGGGTGTACATGTGCAAGGAGGTGCTGGACAGTGGACCCACATGGTTCAAAACCGATGACAACAGACCTATGTGGCCAAATTTGGTGATACAGCCCATTGGGCTTTGAAGACATGAAGAATATAGGCCATCCAGGCCAAGATGATACATGTCAGCCCATTGGGCTTGAAGACTTGAATATCAAGCTGTCAGGCCTTAGAAGACATGAAAATGGGCCATCCGGTCCCAAAATAACATGAAGAGCTGCCCATGAGGCCCATGACAACACCCAGTCTATAATGGCCTTGGTCAAATATCCCATAATCATATTGAAATTAAAACAAGATGACTAAGAGGTCAGCCTATTAACTTAAGCCTTTTCATAATGGTGGACAGACACTTAGACAAGGCCTCTATGTGTACTGATCCTGGATAGATAGATGGACAAGTCTTCCATATTATAATGATCCTTTGCCCAACGTAGAGAGCATCAAACTCTACTTACTAAGGGAGGTAAATCTCATTAATTTAAGGGAGGTCATGCATGTCGCAATGCTAAACCAACCCCTAAATTAAGCAAGGATGATACCAGGAAAAAGATATATCATGTCAAATTTAGTGGGGATGGTGGCTATATCAGCCTCTCCACACCTTGATGTAATGAAATGTATTCTGTATCATATATAAATGATATTATGTGTCAAGTATTCTATGATATGATAACAGAGTATTAATATAACCTATATAGTTTATATGGAATGCATATATAAAGATAAACTAAAAATAATCAATTTTGAAAATTTGAAATCCAATAAGATGATCTAAAACCGAGATAAGCAACTTGGTTTCAGATCTGAAAATATATATAAAAAATAAGATCATAATATAATATGAAAACCATAATCCGAAACATGGTAAACATAATAAATTGGGTTTGTGACACCATATCAGGTTCAAATGTTGATATGAAACATAGTACTCCCCACGATTTCAGATTTATGGCCGAATGTGATAGGAATGGTCTCAACTTAGCAATGTTCAGAGTTGGAAAACTGTCAAATCTAGACCATACCAACTTTGGATCGATTCTTTCCTAATATGACCTAAATGTTGGCCATGGATGCCATGATGATGAAAGGGAGATGTGTCAAAATATTAAGTCTGAATTTTCAGGTCTTATTAGATCTTTTAGACTTGGTATCATTCTATTATGTTAGATCTTAAATCATTCAGGAATTTAGTGGGTGCCAGTTTCAGATTTAAATAGATGACTTCTTGATGGGATCTAAGAATAGAATGGGTCTAATGATCAATGAACGAAGGATCAAATGAATGCCCAAGATGAGGAACTGATAAAAAAAGAGTTACGTCTCGTTTAAGGACAAACAAACATAAACACCCATGGACATATGATCTTGAAGTCGTCAGTTCCCATATCATGGAATTGGAATTGGATAATGGAGTGATTTCATAACTTGACTGAAATAAAGGATCAAAAAGGGAATATGAATTTCACTTTGACAATTTCATAATCTAAAAAAATGAGATGAATGGGCTTGTTCAAATCTGATGCTTAGTCTTAGCATAGTTTCTAAGTGAAATGATTTATAGGAATAATAATGAAATTGAGATCACCAAGTCTTAGTGCCAAAACTCCAATCTGGATATGGAAGATGGGCGAGATGAGGATATCTAGATGCTCTAAGTCCCAAACCCGAATTATGTCAAGGATGAAAGGAGTGCTACCAAATTTATATACCAAATCAGATTTTTGATTTGGTGATTTTGAATTCTCATAAACCACCAAGTCTAAAAATGCTTGAGTCTGATGCTAATACTTAAAATTTGGGAATAAAGCAATGAATCCTAAGTATATGGTACATAATGAAAAGAGTTAGAACATAATTGATGAAATAATAATGACCATGTTCCAATCAGATGTCATAAAAAACCTGATATCATTAAGCTTAAAAAGGTCAAGACTTAAATAAAAATGATGAATTAAAATGAAGACCATATGATCAAAATACATAACACAATGGAGGTTGATCTGAACCATGCCTCGGATCCGAAATAACTTTGAAAACTCAAAAGCTGTCCTAGTGTTATGACTTTGATTTAAAAGAGTTAAATTCATATCAAACATACTAAGTATATTTAAGAATCTACTAAGGAACATATCCGTAAAATGTTGGATTCTTAAAATCCATCTACAGGAAACATAAAAACAAACGCCAAATATCAAGTTTACATTCCATTGAGTTTATAAGGTTATGGCTTCTCCACATTCTTGTATTTTGTGGATGTATGTTTATGTGCTTTTTAATCAAATGTATTAGAATGTCTCAATGTGATTAACATCAGAAATCAACCTTCTGATGGAGAGAGATCTAAAGATATTTTTGATGAACCATACACTTTGATATATTTTTATTTTTCACACATATCATGTTTTTTGACTAATACTCCTATAAGATATCAGATGTGTTTTTATAGTAATATATGTTACCCAAAGTTTTTTTTTTCCTAAATGAATGGAAACTACATGAATTTTCAACCATGATCATACTTTTTTATGTTTTATGAAAAATGAGGTTTCACAAATTGACACGTTCGATGAGACCTCTCTCTCCCTTCATCTCTCTGTCATAGCAACTTTTGGATAAACATCCTATATTTGAAATGTCTATATCATTATGACCATCCTAGTCTAACATGGTCCTCATCATATGTATCATAACTTTTTAACCCGCCTCATAGCCTTAGAACCCAATATACCACAAGCACTAGCACTATTGTTCGAAGCCTTCTCCCCATACCATATCTGGGTTGGCAAAGACACTCCCTATATCCCCCATAATGTCTCACTAGCATAAAGCCACTATACACATGGCCCATGGGAAGCTCTAATTCCTCACTGCTCATAAAGCACTTATGGCTTAGGGAAAGGTAGAATTCCTCATTGCCTACATAATCATATGGTCCAAAGGAAGTATGAACTCCTCACAAATCAAACAATCTCATGGCTTGAAGGAAACTTTAATTTCTTGTAAAATAAAAAATTGAGATAAAAATAAAGATGCCCGACGATCTTAGCCAATCACCCACAAGTGATTTGTTAAGTGCAAAATGTCAAAAATACTTGACTAGAGTGAAAATATGAAAGGGCACTCTAGGTAAAATGAGAAAACTCTATTACAGGAACACCTCTATTGAGGCATCTAGGCAAAAAGTAAAGGGGTTGGTCCAGGTGAAAACTCGAAATGGCAGTCAGACCAGTAAAAACAAGAGAAAAAATGAAAATGAAAAGATGATGTTGGATGACGAAGATGCTTCTAGTCTCACGGCAAGGGTGAGTAGATTGCCTCACAAAATGCAAACAAGAAAATGATCCAGTGGACTCAAAGGCTTAAGCCAGAATCTAGAAATCCAGTTTGAGTGAAACATGAATTCTAGGCAGCCAATGTGCATCATAACTCTAGCAAAGCGAAGTTTAATAGAAACTATCACATAAAGCAAGAGTTGAGCAGGGGTTCGCATATATGATATCTTTGAGGATTAACATGGAGATGGTTGCCATGATTAGTCCAAGATAGAGGTTTCATACGGAATGAAATTGGACAAGATTCAGCTACCTACTAAGGTCATATTGAGAATGGAGATATATCAGTTACATGGAAAAGATGGTGTTGATATCAACAGGGGCTCGGGCAATTCCCCAATGACTGTAATCTTTGAGAAATCACCTGTGAGGGGCATTTGTTGCCACTGAAAAATTTTAAGTTTAATGGAGGGGGATTAGGTACAATGCAATATTCATGGAGTCATAGTGTTTGAATTTTAAATATAACTTACCAATTAAATGGCTTAATGGGTCCTTAACAAGGTTTGAATCCAACTTAAAGTATCAATGGCCATGATTAAAAGATGAAATGAGATGAGATGATGAAATTGATGCTAGATCCAATGGCCAAGATCATTTAATTTCTTAAGTTATGAATCCTCAACTTATTGTGTCCTTATTGGGAATCGGGTCCTACTTAAATAATGGGCAGTCATGATTGAATGGTGGATAGAATATCCGATGGATGAGATCTTATAATAAGTTTTGGATCTTACTCTTACTAGATTCTTAACAGGATATGGATCCTACTTGAGCTATGATCAATATGAGCCTTTGGATTGGGTGATAATAATGAGATATTAAGTCAAGAGTATTCTGCGATCCTCACCTCCCAGTCACCCAAAGATCAAGTCAAAGACTCTCCATCAGATGCTTATAAAAATTAGGAAGGGTGGGACGAATAACTAGCACACATTCCCCACTTTCTCATGGCTTGTTCGGGTCCACCTACCTCGCATAATGCCAATTGCTACCCCCCCTTTTCTCTATAAAATCAGAGCATGCACACCAGGTAGAAGGTTAGAAGAACTCCCGAGGGAGACCATGTCCATGTTATCTTGCTGCAGTCATCTCTCCCCTCTACCCTTCCTGCTGCACCAATGGAAGGAGGAGATGCGGCCGAGAGAGGAAGGGGATGATCATGCACCTGTTAAGGTCTATGGAGGAAGAAGGAAGAAAAGCTGATGCTTCTTCTTATGTTGTTGCTACGGTACTTAAGGAGAAGGTGTAAGAGGAAACTGATGCATCATCTTCTTTATCATAATCCTTCTATTGTTGCTGCATCGATAGGAGGAGAAGAAAAAGAGGAGGAGCTGAACCTCCTGCAATTGCTGCTGCCACTGCCGAACCTTGCTGCCCCTGCTGTAGCTCCTGTTGAATCTGGGAGAGGAAAGTGGAGAAGCCAGGGCTTCCCCCAGATCATCATGCTGCCTGCCCACTTATTCAGTAAGTTAGAGACCACCTCCTTCAACCTTTGTACCCTTATTTTCTTTCCCTCTCTATCTCTACCGTTGTATGCATCAAAGAAGGATAGGAGGCCGATACAAAGTAGATGCAGGCTGCCATGTTCTGGTGTTGATGTTGCTTGCGCAAAGAGGAGAGGGAGGTGAAGAATGAGAAGAGGAGCCGCAGCCCATCTCCATGTTGCTCTCTTTCCCCATGCCTCAGATGCTACTGCAGACTACCAAGGCTTCTGCTGCTGCTGTGCTTATGTGCAAGGAGGAGAGGAAAGGCTGATGCTGTCTTCATTCCTCTCATCATGCTGCCACTACTTGTGATGGTTCAGTTTAAAAACAAAAGAAAAGAGGAAGGAGATGAAGAAGCCGAAGACTCCTCCTATTCCAATTGTTGCTGCGCACCATATGAGAAGAAGAGTTGAGGATTCCCCCTTCTAGTTCTGCTACCTGCTTCCACTGACAATGATGGAAGACCCTGTTACTACCTGATGCATGCCTTTACTCATCCTTCCATAGCTTACCACATGGCTATACTTATACCCTAAAATAGAACTTGTTTTGACCTTGAGAACCACCCCTCTACTTGTTTTGACACCCCAAAAACAGTCCCAAAACCTACTGTTTTGCCTACCCTACACAGCCCTCACATGTCCTAAGCCTGATGGCAGCAAGTCTATAAGCCTGAAGGCAATATGACAGCAGGTCTACATGCCCAAGGAGGTGCTGGACAGCAGGCCCACATGGTTGAAAACCAGGGACAGATTGACAGCAGACCTATGGGGCCAGATTTGGTGAAACAGTCCATTGAGCTTTAAAGACATGAAGAAGATAGGCCATCCAGGCCAAGATGATGCAAGTCAGCTCATTGGGTTTGAAGACTTGAAGATCAGGCTGCCAGGCCCAAGAAGACATGAAGATGGGCCTACCGGGCCCAAAAGAACATGAAGACCAGTCCACAAGGCTCATGATGACAACGGCCTGTAATGGTCTTGGACAAATATACCTTAATCATATTGAAAATAAAATAAGATGACTAAGAGGCCAGCCTATTAATTTAGGCCCCCTCATAATGGTGGACGAACACTCAGGCAAGTTCTCAGTGTGTACCGATTTAGGACGGATAAATGGGCAAGTATTCTATATTATACCGATCCTTTGCCCAATGTAAAGAGCATCAAACTCTACTTACTAAGGGAGCTAAATCCCATTAATTAAGGAAGGTCATGCATATGACCATGCTAAACTAACTCCAAAATTAAGCGAGGATGATACTAGGGAAAGGATATATCATGTCAACTTGAGTGGGGATGATGGCTATATAAGCCTCCCCACACCCTGATGTCATAAAATGTATCCCATATCATATATGAATGGCATTATGTGTCAAGTATTCCATGATATGATATGGGAGCATTAATATAATCTACATAGTTTTTATGGAATGCAAATATAAAGGTAAACTAAAAATAATCAAATCTAAAATTTTGAAATCTGATAAGATGATCTAAAACCGATATAATCAAATAATCAATTAGGTTTCATATATGAAAATGTAAAAAAATCAATTCATAATCTAATCGGAAAATCATAATCCGAAACATGATAAACATAATGGTGAAACCTCGAGATCTTTACATAAAAATATAAGAATATATGTTGTATGGCATAGTTTGAAAATTCATTTGATTTCCGTTTATTTGGGAAATGAACTTTCCTTATCTTATCTTTGGCTACTATGAAAATATATGATATTTCATAGAAGATATTAGCCAAAATATGTGGTATGTATAAAATATATATGTCGAGGTTAGGGTTCATAAAGTTTGTATTTGGACCTCTCTCCATCGGAAGTTGCGAATTTCCGATGTTAATTACATCGAGACTCTCGAACACCCTTGATTAACCGTCGTAGCAACTCGTATAAAAGGAAACAGTCATCCACAAAACATAATCACAGCATCATGTGGGGAGGCTTAAACATAGCCATAATCCCATCATACCATGCCATTTCATACATCTCATTCGAGAATATCCTGTCTTATATAGACATGGACTTTCCACTTAAACCATAGAGTTTTGGTCTATAATTGACCTCACTCTAGATGAAGTGGGAATTTCCCTAATGGATTGAGTGTATGTACTCTTCCCACTTTGGGATGGATCGATGACACCGAGTGCATGTTCGGAGCCCCGTCCGGACCAAACATTTCGGGACGTACCCGATAATATTTGTTCAAGTATCATGAATATTGCCTAAGTATAGGCTCATGTTATGCATCTTAAATATTTTTTGTGTCAAAGTATTTAAGATATATGATTTTTATGTCATTTGGGCCACATTTGGCCTTGTCATCATGTCATCGTCATATCTTGGTCCGGGTGACCAAGTCTTCATCATCTTCTATGCCCAGTTGGCCATGTCTTCATATCTTCATCTTCATAATATCTTTGACTTCATTGAGGCTACCCGGGGTGGCCTTAGTCCATCGTATGAGTTCTAAGTGGGCTGGATATCGCCATATCTCTTGGCTGCAGCCCATCTTCCTTCTTCATGTCGATGACAACATCGGGAGCTGTTTCATGACCAGCTGGGGATTTATAGAGGGTTTGAAGAGAACCTGTTATGGGGTTCATATGGGTTCTGGATATGTGACCTGTTATGGGGTCAATGTAGGCTAGATATATGACCAGCTATGGGGTTGATATATAGCTAAAAAAGTGACCTGTATATAGGTCGATAGGGACTGAATATGTGACCGGTTATAAGGTCAATATATGGCTGAAAGTGACCTGTTTATGGGTCAAACAGGGGATTGGTATATGGTTTGTATATGGGGTGATGAGGGGGTAGGTATATGACCTGTGTATGTGGGTTGAACAGGGGCTGATATATGGGCTGTGTATGAGGTGCTAGGGGACTGGTATATGATGGCCTCCTATGGGGTTAGGTTTGACCTCCTCCTGTATATAAGCAGCATCGGTTTCTGTTTGACCTCCTCCTTGTAATATCATAGTTGATGCGCAGCAACATGGGCTGCAGAAATGACGACCCGACGGCGGTCTGCAGTGGCCTCATATGGCAGCAAAGGGGAGACTTCTTGTGCCTCCTATTCTTCTCCTTGCTGGTGGGCAGGTCCTCCTTCAGCAGCAGGAAAGGCATAGCACAACAGCAGGAGGGAGAGAAGGCTCCATCGGCTATGGCATCATCTGGTAGGTGTAGACGTATAGTATCTCTTTCTTCTCCTTCCTCTGTGGGGATGCCATTTATGTGCCTAAGTATAGGCATAGGTTTTTCATGTAGATCTTCTTGGACATCCAAACTTCATCTTCAAGTTGGTTGGGTCACATAATACTCCCTTCATTGTATTTTGGCTCCATCTAAGTTCAAATGACCAGGACTACATTTCAGTGAGTATCAGTTCGAGCCCTCATATGAGCATTGATTTTTCTATAATGTCCTTTTAGAATGAATTTGTGAATTCATCTATTGTGAAAGGATCAAGGAAAACCGGGCTTCATGCCCGGAGCCCTTGTCCGTAACAGTGCATTGGGACATGCCCAAAATTATCTATCAATATGCCACCAATATGTCTCAAAGATAGGCATTTGTTTTCTTGTAGGTTCTCTTGACCTTTCTCGGTCTTCAAGCCGACGGCGATAAACAGCTCCTCTATATGATACTTTTTTGTGCTCAGCCGATATGAAGTCTTCAAGGCCCCGCTGGCCATCATTTCATGCACTTTAAGCTTCTTTTCCTTTGCTTTGTCAGGGCTACCCGGGGGAGTCTTTGGTCCATCATGTGGGTTCCAAAGAGACCGGGTATAGCCTTTCTTCATTGCCACCTTGAGGAGCCTATGGTGCTTCACATTGGGGGCTGTACATGAGTTGGATAGAGAGGCTGTGTGACCTGTATATGGGTCAATATAGGTTGAATTTGAATATGACCTGTTTACAGGTCGGATAGAGGGGCTATATGCGACCTAATATGGGGTCGATAAGGAGGACTGGTATATGACCAGCATATGGGGTCGACAGGGTGACTACTATGGGGCTTTGTATAATGGCTGGACAGAGGACTGCACAGGCTTTAAAGACCGATAGCAGCCACAGCAAGGAACAATAATATAGGTTTGGTAAGGCATATATATAAGCCGTAAATAGCCATGTGGTGGGTCAAAATATGATATTCAACGTAGAAAAGCCCGGCATGCATTGGTCTGGATATGACATGGTTATATTGTCATGGAAGGGAAGGCAAGGCTAGCTATAGCTGTATAGACGAGGGATAGCCGAAGGAATCATATAGACATATAAAGAGGGAGAGAAGGCATCGTCTTCCTTGGCTTGAATGATAGCAGCAGCAGCATCCATCTTCTATCGGACCCATCCCCTCCTTTTCTTCTTCTCCCGTAGCAGCAACAAGGAACTATGGGGGAGGGACAGCAGCTTTATCTTATCCCCATAGGCATAGACAGCATCTTTCTCCTTGCCCTTGCTCGATTTCTCTCCCACCTTGCTCAATCCTCTGCTGTGATTTTGGCAGAACTTCCTTCCTGCGAACCTCTCCTCCTCCCCCCCTTGAGCAGCATGGGGCTCCTTCCTAAGCGTGGCCATCCAGCCCCCTCCAAGAGAAGCTCGTGGCTCCCTTTTAAAAGGCTCCTGGCGCTCCCTCTCTTGCTGCGACAGGAGGACGTGGGAGAGTGGGGGTGCGGTTGTGGCAGGAGTGGGAAAGTGGGGGAAGTGGTGTACGTGGGTAGGGAGTGGGAAGGTGGGGGAAGTGGTGTACGTGGGCAGGGAGTGGCTGTACGTGCAGTTCCGAGTGGGGGCTGTATTTTCTTCTTTCTCCTGACTGAAAAATTCATTTAATGGCCTAAAGAGTAAGTGAAAATCATGACTGCTCCTTGGATCCATTATCGTTGAATATCCAACAAGAGAAGATCCATTATTTAATAAATATGCATCTAGACCATTGTATTGGTGTTTCATCTTCATCAACGTCTTGATGGCCGATCCAATGGTTTATATTTGTCATTCCATTTTATCTGATTTGTGCATCATATAGATATCTAAATAAATATGAGAGACATAACTGAGCTTCGACCGGACTTGATTTCATGTATCTTCCCGATCTATCATCTCGA
The DNA here is from genome assembly GCA_036172225.1 of Cryptocoryne crispatula var. balansae. Lineage (NCBI taxonomy): Eukaryota > Viridiplantae > Streptophyta > Magnoliopsida > Alismatales > Araceae > Cryptocoryne > Cryptocoryne crispatula. Next base: position 17,098,405 of record CM069934.1, read on the forward strand.
GCTCATTAATTGTATCATGGTATCAATTAATGAGTTTTGCACTTATTCTCCATTTTTATATGTAGAGAAAAGTACAAAAATACCCTTTTTGGCTCAAGAAATGTCTGATCAATATATCTGATATCTGTCTTCAATCCTGTCTTATCTGAATCATTTTTTGATCACTTGGACTATTTTGCCCTTGGCCTGGCGGGTTGGCGAGAAGCACAAATTTTGAATTTTCTTCCATAACTTTCTAAATATGGGTCGGATTTCTGATCTGAATCAGTTTTCCGCATGTCCTAACTTTCCTGCATCATATGAGCTCACAAATTTGTTAATGGGCCAAGTCCGGGCCTTCCGAACCGAATGTGGCCGAGGAGGGGCATTTTGGTCATTTGGACCCGTCTCAGGTGTTTTGGCCCATAACTTGCCAGATATCAGTCGGATTTCCAATCTGACTTCAATGTTGCTCAAGATGGAGCTGGGCAGACCCGATGATATGCCAATATGTTATCGGATCTGTCCCGAATTGTCCAAACCCACCAAGGGCGAAAGAGGCCATTTTACCGTTCAAGGTCCGTCCGAAACCGGATTCTGACAACCAAGGTATCATTGCGAAGCCCTCGACAAATACAATCTCATGGACCCACTTGTTTTGTCTTTCGGACCTGATATGCCCATGATAAGGCCATCTGAAAATTGACTTTCGGTGTTTTCTGCATAACTTTCCAAATATGCATTGGATTGCCGATCTGATTCTGGTATTGCTCAACATTGAGCTAGGCGGACCTGATGGTGGTGCCTGATCGTCACTAGGCTGACATTCGGTTGCCCGGGCCGCATAGGGGCAAAACGGTCATTATGCCACCCAGAACCAGATTTTGGCATTCAAGGCATTATTGCAGAGGCCTTGACCAGTACAGTATTGTGGACCAACTTACTTTGTTATTTGGACCTATTAAGCCTACCGAAGGCCAGTCGGAAGTTGTTTTCACTGTTTCGCCTGTAACTTGCAGAATACAAATCAGATTTCATATCCAACTACGGTATTACTTAAGTTTGAGTTGGGCAAACCAAATAGTGGTATCTGATCATTATCGGCCAGTCATCGGGTCGATCAGGCCCAATAAGACTTATCAAGTCCGTTCGGCTCGTTGGTCCCAAAACTTGACATATTTAGGTACTTATGAATTTTTTGGTGCCAACACATAATAAATTTAATGCTTAGCACCGTATCAGTTTTATATTTTGATATGAAACCTAGCACTTCCCAAGATTTCAGAATTCAGACCTAAGGCTAATTGTGATTAGGAATGGCCCCAAGTTTAGCAATGTTCAGAGTTGGAAAACTGTCAAATCTGGACCACACCAACTTTAGATTGATTCTTTCCTAACGTGATCTAAATGTTGGCCATGGATGCCATGACGATGAAGAGATGTGTCAAAATGCTAAGTCTGAATATTCAGGTCTCAAATCCTTTAGACTTGGTCTTATTCTATGTGAGATCCAAAAGCATCAAGGAAGTTAATTAATGCCAGTTTCATATTTAAATAGATGACTTTTTAGTGGGATCTAAGACTAGAATGGGTCTAATGATCAATGAATAAAGGATCAAATGAATGTCCAAGATGAGAAACTGATCCAAAAAAATAAGTCACGTTTAGGCTCATGGAAATATGATCTCAAAGCCGTCAAGTTCCCATCCCGTGGAATTGGAATTGGCTAATGGAGTGTATTTCTTGACTTGACTGAAATACAGGATCAAAAAGGGAATATGAATTCCGTTTTGACTATTTCAGATTCTTAAAAAATGAGATGAATGGGTTTGTTTGAATCTGATGCTTAATCTTAGTTATAGTTTCTAAGTGATATGATTAATAGGAATAATGATGAAGTTAATATCACTAAGTCTTAGTGCCCAAACTCCAATCCTGATATGGAAGATGGGCGAGCTGAGGATTTCTAGATGCTCCAAGTCCCAGATCCCAATTATGTCAAGAATGAAAGGAGTGCTACCAAATTTATATACCAAATCAGATTTTGATGTGGTGATTTTGAATCCTCAAAAACCCAAAGTCTAAAAATGCTTGAGTCTAATACTAAGACTTAAAATGAAGGAATGACATAACGAATTCTAAATCTAAGGCGCATAATAAAAAGATTTAGAACATAATAGATGAAATTATAATGAACATGTTCCTATCAAATGTCATAAAAAACCTGATTTCATTAAGTTAAAAATGTCAAGACTTAAATAAATGATGAATTAAAATGGTGACCATTTGATCAAAATACATAACATAATGGAAGTTGATCTGAACCATGTCTCAAATCCGAATTAACTCTAATAGCTCAAAACATGTCTTAGTGTTAAGACCTTGATTTAAAAGAGTTGAACTCATATCAAACATGCTAAGCATGCTTAAGAATTCACTAAGGAACATATCCTTAAAATGTTGGATTCTTAAAATCTATCTCCATAAAACATAAAAATCAAACTCAAGAGCAAACACAAAATATCAAGTTTGTATTCCATTGAGTTTATGGGGTTTTGGTTCCCACACGTGTTTGTATTTTTGGATGTATGTTTCTATGTTAAAAGTTGCTTACGACAGTTAATCTATGCTATTTGTGTATTTTGATGTAATTAACACCGGAAATTTACACCTTCCGATGGAGAGGTCTAAAGATACTTTTAATGAACCCTATACCTTGATATATTTATATTTCCATGCCTATTATGTATTTTGCCTAATACTCTTATGAGATACCATATGTGTTCTCGTAATGGCATATGTTAGTCAATGATGATAAAAATTCAAATGATTGGAAACTAAATAAATTTTCAACATGATCATATTTTCTTATGTTTTATGAAAACGTGGTTTAACAAATAAGCATGCTTGGTGGAACCTCTCTCTCACTTCATCTCTCTGTCATAGCAACTCTTGAATACATACGCCCTATATTCCATGCTCGAATGGTTGAATGGTTTCCAGATTTAAAAGCATTTGGGGTAATGCCAGTTATTTACCATATTCTCAACTGGGCATTTTGTCAAATGCCATCCTCTTTCAGTTGCGCTATGCTTTCTAGTATGTCAGCATCTTCCATTACTCTTATCTTTTGTTTTCTTTTTGGTTAACACTGCTTTATTTCATCAAGAGTCAATATTTTAAAAGAGAATCAATGAAATAGCTTAAAAAATGCAGGAAAGATGATATATCAGGCGGGATTTTCCTAGTATAATTCCTGCCAATCCCTGCACATTTTCTTTGTTTGTAGTTCATTCCAGTGAGATAAAGAATGATGCGAAACATACAATTCCTCATTAATCTGATTGCTTATTACACCTTAGGAGAAGGCATAAGGATTTGACTACCACCCTGAGAGCCTGTGTAAAGTTGCTTGCAGCCACCCATCATCCTTCTTTTCCACCATCTTTTTCTCTTAGTTGTTTATCATCACTAAAAAGCATTTTGGTGACAGTAAACAATGTATTCTAGTTTCTCCCAGAAGTCTAGGCACTCTTTTGAAAATTGTATTTTCCTGAGGCTTTAACTTTCGGATTCATATTATATGTATGCCTTTCTAGCTTAACATGACATATAATGGATAAGTTTCATATTAATGTGATTTTGCATTTTTTCTAACAAATGTAATTAGTATATGTTCATTGTGCAAATTATTCACCATATAGTGCAACCTATTATACTTTGCAGGGCAAAGAATGGGGATAAAATGGATATTTATGACTTTGGTGTTATATTGCTAGAGATCATTTCAGGAAGCCCCGTTACATCCCAAGATGACATAGATACTATAAAAGACAAGGTATTTTCTAGTGCATCTTGAAAGCCAATTGGAATTTTTTTCTCCTATTGTGCTGATAATTTATTTCTGAGAACGAGCAACCTGAAGTTGGTACCTATTTGTTGATGAAATGTATAAGATGCAAAATCTAATTGCTTAACTGGTGCTTTGGACATTGTAAGCAACATGGGAAATGAATGCATCAAACCAAAGTTTGAGATATCACCATTTCAGGAAGAAACTACATAAATTGCTTCCCTTGTGATGGGGACAAATTTTGGGTTAATATTTGGTCCTTTTATAATTAGGTCCTCAAGAGGATAAGTCTGTAAATAGTCTTTAAAGAGTCTTTTTTTAATATGCCACTTCTATATAATGGCATCACCGATGTACATAGTCGAACAGTGAATAGAAGGAATTTTTGGAACCTCCGGGTTGGGTGTCCCGCGTAGGGGCTTTGCCCCGTTTCCTCTTCCTTCCCCCCCCCCCCCAGGGCAATATCCAGACTCTCCCTCCACCTTCCGGCGAGGCCATTCCCCTCCTTCCTCCTCACCCTCCGGCCTCACGCGTCAGCACCGACCTCCGCCTCCCACTCCATCTCTACCTGGCTGCCATTGGAGGACGACGATGGAAGGAGAAGAAGACGAAGGAGCTGCGGAGGGACCAGATCCGGCGATCCCCGGATCTGTGTCCCCTCCCCCCCCCCACCTGTGGCCTCCTCCCAAGGCGGACGGGTCCAACGGGATCCCTCTTCAGACGGCGTAGAGGAGAAGAAGAAGCGGAGAAGACGGAGGCGAAGGGGCTGCGGGAGGAGGTGGTCCGGCGATCTCTAGTTCCTTCTGCCCTCCCGACGGCGCCACCGGCCGCCATCGCCTCTACTCCACGGCGCCCATTTGCCTCCCCTTGCTCCACCCTCACGGCACCGTCCGGACGGCGAAGACGGCACGGGACGGCCGCTGCGAGCCCGCGAGATTCGCCGGGTCCTGTTTCTACCCTGTCGCCTGCACACTGCAGCCGTCGGACGACGACGACAACACGAATCGCGGGCGAGGCGCGCTGCGCGGCCCTTTGTCGTCGTCTCGCGCCGGCGTGGCGCCCGACGATTCCGTACAGCCTCGCGCAACCACGAACCCTCCCTCGATCGCGTTCGCGGGCGAACCTGACCGCGACCTCGGTTCGCCGCGGCGGTTCGCGCCAGACCGGTCCGCGGCCTAGACCGGCGGCCAGGCCGGTTCGACCGGGTTCAGACCCGGTTCAGGCCGGTTCAACCCGGTTCAGCGCCTGAACCGACCGGTTCAGGCCAGTTCTTGGCATTTTGAGCCAGTTTAGACCAGTTCAGGATGGTTCGATGCGGTTTGGGGTCGTTTCGGGCCTGTTTCGACCAGTTCAAGGCCGATTTGCTCTATTTTGGGTTCGTTTAGGTCGTTTAGCGGCGATTAAAGCCGGTTCATGGCATTTTTGGTCTGTTTAGCCTGGTCTAGCCGGTTTGTCCCGCATCACCTTGACTTCACAAAAGTTTAGGAGAAACGTGAGATATCAAACAAGAAATGACATTTGTAGTAGACTTTTCCTAAAACTAAGGACGTTTTAGCTCGGGGTGTGTATGGTATGATTTGGTTTATTCATATTTTTAAAAAAAAAAATATAAACCAATCCAAACTGAAAGCACAAACCAAACCAAACTAAACTGCTTAGGATCTAAACCGAACTAAACCAAACCGACAATAATTTGGTCTATGGTTTGGGCCTTTGTGGGCCTATTTCTGATTTAGTTCAAAATTTTTAACCTGGCAATATATATCAAAGTAAGTACCAAACTGGTTCTATTCAGTTTGGCAAACCATTTTAGCTCTCTTGAAACTGACCCAAACTGGTTGGTTTGGTTTGGATTATCTGTTTGAACCGATTTTTGCACACCGCTACTTTTAACCGTACACAATTTGCTGCAAGAGATCAAAAGCTGGTTAGTTTGATGGTTCCATGATGATATAAGACATCAAGGAGAGAGGGGTCGGGAGTCGTGACTGGGTCCATCAGCCCCTGGACCGACCTAGTTCAATTGGGTCGAGATCCCCTTTTTTATTATTTTTTTTTCAAAAATTCAAAAAAAATCAAGAAAAATGTGAAAAACCCCAAAAAAATAATTGACATGATTTAAACAAATAATTCATCAACTTCATTCCAATGTAACATCTTCTACATTTTGTAGGTAGTTTATGTACTCTCCCCATGTTATTTGGGTTGAATACAAAACTTGATACATGTATACATGACGATTATATTCATCAATCTCTCGGGAAACCATCCTAAGACTTGATCCAAATAAGTCACCATAGCTATCGTTGCCATAGCTCGATTGGATTGAAGTGTCTGATGACTTCACATAATTCATTTCATAATGCTCTTGGCTATATGTAGGGAACTAAGAGCCTTAGGATGATCTATATGCATAGTTGGAAGTATCGTGGTATTGTCCTCCAGCTCTATAGGTACAGTGAGCTCCACGTTGTGGCCTTGTACTATGATTGGCGTCTTGGGTCGCATGGGTGTATTACTCATCGTCGGTAAAGCGTAGAGACTTTATAGGAGATATAGGAGGATCTGGGATCCCTTTATCTGTGAAGCGATGGCACCCTCGTATCCAGCTCCACTATCGCTACTACTCTTTGATGAAGAATTCTGAGAAGTTTAGTACTGCACTCGAATGTTTGGCTTCAACGTGTCTTCTCGATTGTTTTCAACTATATCAGTATCTGCAATATCAAAAGAATCAGTCATAACTTGTTTACCTTTTTTTTTACTTTGTGTACCTCGTCTAGTCCCTTCTCTAGTCCTCTATTGCTTTGCTAGGAAGGGAGGGATCTGAAATTCTTCGGCCAAAAGGACATCGTCGAGCACTTCTTCAACCCATTGTCGGTCTTTCAGGTTGAACTTCAGTTCTCCCAACCCTTCTCGGTCGTTGACCCAAGCTTTCAAGGAGTTCTTCTCATAGAAAATTTGTTCCAAATCGATGTCCTCCTCTTCAATTGGCGGCTCTTTGACCTGACATCTCGTTGCCTATGATATCCAGCTCTTTTGTTCCATCTGGTTCTGTTTCATTCTCTCCAAATTCTTCAACTTTAACCTCATGTTGTAGTGACAATACAGGAGGTTTTCAAGTCTTTTTGATGTCAACCTGTTCCTTTGCTTCATGTGAATTAAGCTGAATGTAGACCAATTTTTCTCACAGTCCGAAGCCAAAGTAGTTTGGTTTAGGACCTTGATGGCTACATCTACCAAGTTCTCGTACTCTGGTACTTTACCATGATCCATCCACCAATCAGCTACATAAATTGAATGTATTATATTATTATATCGTATATTTTGATTAACTAAGTAACTGATAAAAAAGTTAATTAACTAAGTAATTAACTATTTAAAAAACTAATTATGTTAGTAAGTGACCACTTATCTAAGTAAATTTTTAATTATGTTAAATGACTAACTAATCATCTAAGTAAGTAGATAATTAACTAAGTTTTCTAACTAATTATCTACTTAAAATAACTACTAAACTAAATATCAAACTAAATATCTAGCTAACTAACTATTTAAGTAAATAAGTATTAAAAAGAATGAACTAATTAAGTAACTAATGAATGAAGCAAGTATTAAGTAAGTATACTTAGTGAAGTAATGAAATAATTAAGTAAATCAAGAAGAAAAGAACACAATTTTTAAGCAAAATTTGAGAGCAAAGAGAGCAATGAGAGTGAGAGCAAGAGATGAGGAGGAAGGAGAACCCCTTGGGGCTTTAAATAGCCCCTAAGGGGCTGGAAGGAGGGCTCACCCCCCCCCCACTATTGGCAACGGTCATGTGATTGTTGCCAACAGTCACATGGCCAAGGTCGCGTGACTCTGCGACCCGGCGAAACCTGACCGGCCGGGTTGGCCCAATCGGGTCGTGACTAGGCTAGTCGGGGGAGAATCCGATTGGGTCGAGTCCAAGTAGCGACCCGGCTCCCGACCCGGAATTCCATGCAGGACATGCCAGATTCATTTTCTCCAGTCAAGTGCAAAGTTCAGTAATCCAAATTCTTACGAACTAATAATTCATTCATCTGCATGTCAGTAGTATATCAGCTTGCAGGTGGTTTATCACATTTTTTGCTTATTATTGCAGTTTAAAAAAAGTATTACTATGGATGGAGCAGCTCGAAGGAGAAGCGGGGTGGATTCTGCAGTCGGCAGAGCTTGCTCCGATGAATCATTGAGAACCATGTTGGAGATATGCCTGAGATGCCTATCTTCAGATCCAACAACGTTACCTTCCATTGAGGACGTCCTCTGGAACTTGCAATTTGCTGCCCAGGTCCAAGAGGCATGGAGAGGAGATTCCCATAGTAGTAATGGATCGACTGTATCACCATCACATACTCCATCATCGACTGCTATAGCTAGTTCGAGCAACAGTGCCGTCAACAATGATGTCTCCCATGTGTAAGGTATGTTGAACACAGGAACTAGATATGGGCCAAGTGACTCACCAAAGAATCTATGTTCTCGTGGGAACCATGTCTATATTACCCTTTATCAAGATTGATCAGTATCATATTTCCCTTGAAGATGTAGTTAGCTAGAAATTGCAATTGCAGTAGTTCCGTTCAGCAAACTCACCTTTCTTGAAGTCAGGCGCCCTAATGTATTTTCAGCAATTCTGGTATGGATGTCTCCTGGAAGATCTCTGATGTTGCATACGGGAGCAGCCATTGAATGAGAGGTAACTTCCTTCTAATACTCTCAGGAGCAGTTTGGAAGATCGGCTGAGAAACCCTCTTGTCAAGGGAGCTTCTTATAAGAGGTCAAAAATGGGCTGGGCATGTTCTTGACTTGTACTCATCAGTTATGACGTTATGTTCTATGCTATCTTCTAGGGTGGTAAACTGTTGCTTGTTTAGTATGTACTATGTTACTGTGATGTTTCCTAGAGATGAATGTTAGCTGTTTATAGTTTTTTATTTATATATATTCTAAGTGAGAAGTTTATCGAGGGAACTGGACAGTCCTTGGAATTTATTAATTTGAAACAAAAGTTATGGTGGCTGGACAGGGGACCCACCTTACCCAGAGTACATCAAATAAACCTTACATACCAAACCGCCAATTACTGCGTGAGGGAAATTATGGTTATCCATAGTGATCTCACCTCTAGAAGGAAGAGGTAAAACAAACAAAAGTATCAAATGATTGAGTACATCTACAGTTGCAAAACAAGAAAAAAAAATTCTAGAGTTTAGTCACCTTATTGTCTCCTTTGTACGTGATGAAAATGCAAATCTATGTTATGTTTATAAGGTATGGAAGTTAGCCATGGTAGAAGGATATACGGAATAACTGAGGTAGAGGAATTGGTAAGTTCACAAGACAATCTGACTCTATGATAATGGTTGTATAGTCTTGCTGAAGACACATTCCTAAGTCAAGGCTAGAAAATTTTTGACGGGCTGTAGTTGAGACCGTTGATGGCTTAAGTGCTGCTTTATGTTTCTTTCCATCTATTCAGCTACACTTCATCTTTTCATAAGAACCAAACTACAATGGAAGGGGTGATATGCATTGTAAAGGGATAAAGAGGAGAGCTTGTGGTAGCTGATATGAAATAATTGTAAATGAGATTAAATAAGTGGATCCATAGAAGAAATCTTAAATTAGTTTTGAAAAAGTACTAACAATGGATAGTATTTTCATTATTAGCAAGACCATGATTAAGTGTTTCATTACGTGGGTTCGAACAACAAGCACATTTAGATGTCAAGTTAAAACTAATCTTTTGAATGTTTGCATCGAATCAATGATAGCTCTAAAAAGCTAGAGAGAAATTTATTTTGGTAAAAAGAGCACTGGATAAGAGGTGGGTTTAGAGTTCCTTGTAACATGCCAGGCTGATCTGATAGGAATTTCTTATAGGTTCATCTTGGACCTACATTAGACGTTTGTGGAAAATGAAAATTGAAATTAGAGTTCTAGCATCAGATTGATAAAACTTGTAAGAATTTATATGATAGAGACGTAGTCACTAATTATCTAATGATGGTAAAAACGAATTCCATTCTAAAGATTAAGCGAAATATAATTTTTAAGAGGGCCATGAACAGTCCCATCATCGAGCCAAAAGTTTATGTTTCCATTACGAACAAACTAGCGAGAGTTATCTAGCACCCAATTCTTATACCTACGAATTATTTTCTGGTGGAGAGAGTCAATATTAGGACACTTGAAAGATGTTATCTTTGTGAATAGATATGATTAATATACTCACCCAAAACCCTTATTACAAAGTTTTACCTTAAGAGTAGTTCCAATGTCGTCAAGGACAGTGAATACTAAGGCCATCCTCAGCTGCTAGTCTTGCTAGGTACTTCCGCATCTCAGTGCCTATGAAGATCTATAGAATAAGTTTCCCAAAAGAGAAAAAGTTTTCTCTACAGCATATATATTTTGCTTTTAAAGCGAGAAGGCACCGCTAACACATATAGTAATAGAAGATAAAACATCCTTGATTAGCATGTCTAACACTTTTTAGAGGGAGAAAGCACCGCTAACGTATAGCAATAGAAGATAAAAAAAAATGTTTGATTAGCACGTCTACCTCTTTGGGAGAGGGTTTTAGCTTTTCCAATCTACATGTTTATTTCTAACTTTATCTAGGAGAGGCTAGAAGGAGGTAGTGCAAGATGCAGGTGAACCAAGATAAACGAAGAGGAATATTTTGCATCGGATAGAAGTGCATTTCGAAACCTGGTTGATTTGTTGTTGTGGAGTATGTCTAGAAATGTAGAAAAAGATTTTGTAAAGGTTTTCATTTTGACCAGAGCAATGCTTATAAAGGTGAATGATGGAAGCCATGAGCCCATGATGAAAATAGTCATCTGTAAAGATAATGGTATCAACATATAATAAATGAGAAATGATTAGACCGCGAGAAATTATGGAGTAAGGTGTAATAATGTTTCTACAAACCATATGACATAGACATCTGTTGAAGGATCGGCTTGTTCAAGGCCTTGTGATGAAATGAAGAAGCCATCAATATTTCTATTTAGAATAACTTAGAACTAACAGTTAGTTAAAAGGAAATTGTTGTTTAACATGATTGATTCATTCCAATAAGATGTCAAATTGCCTAAAAATATTAAAGTGATAATTCCACTTAAGTTTTCATCATGTCAAGTATAAAAATAACACTATCCACTCACTTTTTCGTGATGCTATGTTCTTGAGCAAGGCAAATATTGTCACCAATTTTTCTCCATTAGACAAAGGTATGCTAAAAAGGAGAAATTACCCATACAGATCCAACTCGTATGATGTTTATCCTGCAACAAATTAATGTCAACATAAGCATGAGCAGAAGTAGCGTTTGTGAGTTGGGAAGTACAAAAAAATTTGGAAGGATCTTACCAACACTACAAGCAAGAGTATTATTCAGGATGACTTATTGGAAATGACTGAAAAAACCATCCCTAATAAAAGTATTGCTTTCACGACCCGGATTTTTAACATGCACAGCGGAAGATAATCCGGCGACGTAACGGGGAAGGATATCGGTTTGGAACCAAATAAGACTAAAAATCACAACCCAAATAAACAATTCCAAAAATTTTGTCCAAATAACACTATGAAGTTACAATCTAAAGAATACCAACATTGAACAAGTACTCCACTAGCTCCTCGAACTCCAAAACACCACTACGCTTCTGCTGCGCTAAACCTGCACTTCTGAAAATATTAACAACAGAAGGGGTGAGTCACCACAGACTCAGTAGGACTTACACCCGAACTACCCCACTATAATAATGATTCTCTATTGATATTAAATATATTAAACCTAAAAATCAGATTATAATACGTAAGATTTAAGCTAATTATATATCTTTCATTAAATGATTACAATGTCATTCTACTACCCCATATGATAACATGACTCTATATGCACTAAAACCAACATATCATGCACATTAGACTACACTAGGTATGCTCATACCACATACACCTGACATAAAACCAAAAACACAACTAGACCACTAATATCTATGCCAAAATGCACAACTAAACACCTGTCTGAGTAAATATCATGCTCCATCTGAATAATGTAGTCACATCACAAAACTAGCACCAGATTTACCATATAGTAGGAAGTAACATCTAGTAAGCTAAATCCCATAGTACCCCATAGGCAGGGGAGTACTTAGGATAAACCGCGGTATCCGGGATCGACGGATGCTCCGGATTGTTCTAATTCATCTGCTACCCACAGGACCGAATTATAGTCTGGTGAAGTACATTTCCATCACAATGCAGCTCACTGCATTAACCACATTTCACACAATGCAAGTATATAAATAACTCAGACAGTAACCACGAACATGAAATTGGCAACCCAAACATGAAATACATAAATGAACATCCATGGTTCTATGCACCACATATTTGCATACCACACCACAATCTAGCACAAACTAGATGCATATAAATAGGATCATGCAAGTTACAACCAAAACATATCAATCACATGCTTAGACAGAACTATCTATTACATAAAAGAAAATAAACTAAACTCTACCAACACTGTGCCTAATCCTTACATCGGCTTTTTATCAAATCGGGATATACATGTTTAAGGTTTATCGTGATGCAAACATGCTAAACTAGCTAGATTTAAACATATACAAACCTATCATGATGACCAACATACATGAATAACTAATGTAATCTAAACATGCACGGTTTAAACAGATTAATCTAACTCTATCTAAACATGCTAAAAAATCCAAAACTGCCCAATAATTACAATCTTCTAATCCTGGTGATCTAAACATGATTCTTACGGTTTAATCAAGTATATTAGAGTGCTAAGAATAGTCGAGACGCCTACCATTACGGCGACGACGAACGGTGCACGGAATTCCAACGGAACGATCCGGGTGACGAGAATGCCGCGGTCACGATGGCGACGAAAAACGGAATCGAATGGTAACCAGATAATCTGCTAAAACAAAGAGGATAAATGATCTAACAAGAACAAATGGATATAATATGAGAGAGGTGATAGGAGAGAGGGGGGGTACCGCGCGGAGGGGGCTCGGCGCACGGTGCTGCGCGGCCGGGTGGGCGTCAACCGGGGGCGGGCGGCCGGGCCGGGGCAGCCGCATGGCACGCGCGGGCGGGAGGCGGCGGCCAACGCGCACGGCGGGGGGCGACGGCGAGCGAGAGAGTCAACGAGGGGGCGGTGGCGGTTGCCGTGGGACGGAGGAGGTGCGGCGCGCGAGAAGGAGGCGGCGGGCCACGGGCTCGCGGCGAGGTGCCGGTCAACGCGGTGGGGAGACGTATCGGCGGATGGAGGGGGTGGCATACGGCGGCACACCGGTGGCGGGCGGCCGCGGTGCACCGGGGGGCGGCGAGAGGCGGTGGCGCGAGGGCTCGGCGGCTGCCGCGGCCGCGGGTGGACATGCGGCACCCGGCGGGTGGTCACGGGCGGCGCTCGACGGCGCGACCGGGGGGGGGGGGGTTGGCATGCGGGCACGCGGCCGGCGGGCAAAGAGTCAACGAGGGGGGAAGGAAGACGTTGCGGCGACGGGCGGCGTTGCCGCGGGAGGCAGCCGGTGGCGCGCGGGCGGCGGCGACCGGGCGAGCGGTGACCAAGGGGGCGAGGGGCGGTGGCTACCGCGGGCTGGGCGGGGTTGGCGGCCTCGCGGAGGGAGGCGACGAGGCGGCGATCGAGAGGACCCAGCGCCGACCCAAAAGGAGAAGAAAAATTAGGGTAGTCGGGGGGGAGATAAAGCAGCAGGTGGCGTCTTCGATGGGGTAACCGAAGAGAATAATAAAGAGGAAGGATTGAGAATAATAGCAATAATAAATATATAGACTAAATTCTTTTTAAATAGTAACATTACAATTGCTATATTTGAAGGAGAAGCCATTGCAGGTGTACAAGCACCGACAACAACTTCTTTAAGTTGTAACTCAAAAAAATCCAAAATATCTTGTTCGGGGAAATGGGTGATGAGCCATCTCCACTAACCTTAGATGTACCAATGGCCATAGCTTGTTTCCTTTCATATTTAATGCCCACACGGCTCCTTTCTCTCTCCCCCTCTTTCTTCTTCTTCTCTCCCTCTTTCCCGAGAATGCCCCTGCCATTGGCTACTTCTTCGCTGTTGTTGCTGATTTTTGCCACTGCACCTTTCTTCGCCCTCAATCTTACTCAAAATCTCCTCTTTTAGATATTACTAAATCCTAGTTTAATTTCTTTCTAACCATATACTGTTGTTTCATTTAGTTTGAAATGTTATGGCTCATTTAATATAAGATTAATTAGGGGATAATCCCAATTTATAACTAAAAATAGAGATAAACTAAATTTTTTTAAAATTAAACTTTTGCTAAACAGATCCTTATATTCTAAATGTATCATCAAAATTTCTTGGTTCATATCAAATTAATGTTTTTAACCTGCACTATTTTGCATTATAACTAAAAATAGGAATAAATCAAGCTTTTTATGTTTTTTACATCCACCATTTTGCATTTAATGCTAGAGCATTTCTTGAATCTTTTTCTCAACATAGGAAATTGTCGAACACATATGTAAATCTCTCTTTGTACTTATATTTTTCTACGGATCCTCCGTGGGTGGATTCGTACCACTTCCCGGTGGGGTAGGCATCTGATGTTTGAGTTGGGGCTCAAATGTCACCCACTCATGGCACCACGACACTATGCATTGTTCAATGCACACGTTTGATGAATGCTGGATCTGATATAGACATATCAACAAAATAATTTGTTGAGGATCGCGGTAGATATCACTGATATAGTGCGGAACTAATATACCGACTCTGCAAAGAATGAATAAACAAAATATATACGAGAAGTAGAGATAGAGAGGAGCACACCGGGATTTACGTGGTTCGGAGGCGATATGCCTTCCTACGTCCATGGGCGAAGACAAACGACTTCCACTATATGAGAAACAAGTACAAAGGATGGAGAATCTCTCAAGACCCGAAGCCCTTTACACCCTCAAACTCTCTCTATGATATCTCCTAAGAGAATACAAGAAATAGAGAGAAGAAGAGAATAAGGTGGTGATGGCTCTCTCTTGCTAGCTTGGTCTTGTCTTGCTTATATGTGTTATGTTTCTCCCCCTCCTCATGCCTTTATATAGAGGTGGTAAGAACTCTCTAGATTTGGCTAGAAGATACCTTTTTGGGATATCTCTAGAAAATATCTAAGCACTCTCTAGATGTGCCTAGAAGATACTTGAGCACATTGGATGTGCCTAGAAGAGTCCGGAATAATCCTTGAGTTGACCAAGTCAACCTTTACAAATCTCCACCTTTGGCTTGGTCAACTAGAATAGTGTTCGTCTTCTCCAACCCCTGAGGGTACCTTCAAGTGCTGTGAATACCAATTAAGTTCAAGCGATGCTTGAACTTAGCAACCGGAAGTGGTTTTAACATATCTGCAGAATTGTCTTCTTTTTCTTTGAAGACCCAATTACAGCCAACACTTTTCTTGCCTTTAGGAGCCTCCACTAACTCCCAAGTCTGATTCTTATGAAGAGACTCGATCTCTTCCTTCATAGCAAATAGCCACTTATCTGCATTCTTACGAGATATAGCATCCAAAAATGTGGAAGGCTCATTATCATCAAGTGTTTCTTCTGCAGCAGATAAAGCATAAGCTACCATATCTGCATAGCTATATCTCAATGGTGGCCTAATATCTCTTCGTTGCCTATCTCGGGCAAGAGAATATTGTTGTAGTTGTGGAGCTTCCTCCACATGTTGTTCATCAGGCACCTGAGTTTGGGAAGATTTCTGAGGTGAACTTGTACTTTCTAACTCCACCTTCTTCGTAGTACTTCCTGTAGAATCTACATTCTGTGGAACAAAATCCTTCTTTGGATAAAGTAATGTAGATTCATCAAAAGTGACATTCCTTTCAATCATAAATTTAGGAGATCTTAGATCAGAACGCCATAATCTATATCCTTTAACTCCTGAAGCATAACCAAGGAATATGCACTTCTTTGCCCTCGGTTCTAATTTACCATTATCTACATGAACATAAGCAGGGCAACCAAAAACTCTTAAGTCAGAATAGTCTGGAGAATTACCTGACCATACTTCTTCTGGAGTTTTAAAATCAATAGCGGAGGCTGGAGATAAGTTCACCAAATAACAAGCTGTGGACACTGCTTCTGCCCAAAAGTCTTTGCTAAGACCTGCATTTGATAGCATACAACGGGCTCTCTCAAGAAGTGTTTTGTTCATTCTTTCTGCAACACCATTCTCGAGGTGTATATCTAACTGTACGGTGCCTGACAATACCTTCATCTTTGCAGAATTCATCAAACTCTGTGGAACAGAATTCAAGCCCGTTATCTGTCCTCAGCCTTTTAATTTTCTTCCCAGTTTGATTTTCAACTAAAGCCTTCCATTGCTTAAAATGCTTAAACACATCACTCTTTTGCTTAAGCATAAACACCCAAACTTTCCTTGAATAATCATCAATGAAAGTTAGAAAATAACGAGCACCACCTTTTGACGGGACTTGAGAGGGACCCCAAAGATCAGAATGAATATAATCAAGAGTGCTTTTGGTTCTGTGAATTGCTGTTTTGAAGCTCACCCTTTTCTGCTTCCCGAAAATGCAATGCTCACAGAATTCTACCTTACCAGTATGCTGGCCACAAAGCAAACCTCTTTGACTTAATAGGGTCATTCCCTTCTCACTCATATGTCCCAACCTCATATGCCATAATTTGGTCAGATCATCTTCTGACATAGAGGTGGATGCAGCAGCTGCGGCACCAGTAACAGTAGTGCCCAAAAGGGTGTATAAACCTCCAGATCTTTTTCCTTTCATCAGAACAAGGGATCCTTTGCTGATTTTTATAACTCCACCTTCAGCTGAGTACCTGCATCCATTTGCATCTAGTGTACCCAAAGAAATAAGATTTTTCTTTAAGTCGGGAACGTACCTGACATTTGTCAATGTTCTAATAATGCCATCATACATTTTGATCCGGACTGTGCCAATCCCAACTGTCTTGCATGGAGCATCATTTCCCATCAAGACAACTCCACCATTAACTGACTCATATGTGGAGAAAAAATCCCGATTAGGGGTCATATGGTACGAGCATCCGGAATCTAAGATCCAATCATCTTTGGATCGTATGGCTTGCACAGATAGAACATAATCTTCAAACTCCTCTTTGGCAACACTAGCCTCTGCTGAAGTTTCACCTTTGGAAGACTCTTTCTTGTCTTCTTTTTGATTCTTTCTCTGGAGTTTCCAACAATCAGCTTTAATGTGACCCTTCTTGTGACAGTAGTTGCAAATCTTACTTTTGTTTCTTGACTTAGATCTGGATTCACCACGATTTTTACCAAATTGATTTCTTTCTTTTGGCCTTCCTCTGGCAAGAAGACCCTCAGATTGATGTCCTTCTGAACTACCACTAGTCATATCTTTATCCATCAATTCTTTCGAGAATAAAGAAGATTTTACATCTTCAACAGAGATAGAATCTCTACTATATAGCATAGATTCTCGAAAAGTCTTATATGACGGCGGTAGAGAACAAAGCAAGAGCAAGGCTTTATCTTCTTCGTCTACCTTCACATCACTACTTTCTAAATCTATCAGGATAGAATTGAATTCATCAAGATGTGATTTTATAGACGTACCTTCGCCATCTTGAGCATGAAGAGACGCCGCTTCAAATATAGCTTGCTAGTCGTAGACTTCGTCATATACAACGACTCCAATTTCAACCACAATGCAGCCGTTGTTTTCTCATGAATGACTTCTCGTAGGACTTCATTAGACAAGCTTAACTGAATTGAAGCCAGTGCCTTCTCATCAAGCTCTTGTTTCTCATCATCAGACATAGTGGCTGGCATCTTCTCCTTCCCAAGCAGAGCCTTCTGTAACCCTTGATGGGTTAGAAGTGCTTTCATCTTGATCTGCCATAAATTGAAGTTGATGCTCCGGTCGAACTTCTCAATATCAAACTTTGCAGACATCGTGCTTTTCCCCAAAAAAATATCAGTGAATCTTAACACAGCTCTGATACCAGTTTGTTGAGGATCGCGGTAGATATCACTGATATAGTGCGGAACTAATATACCGACTCTGCAAAGAATGAATAAACAAAATATATACGAGAAGTAGAGATAGAGAGGAGCACACCGGGATTTACGTGGTTCGGAGGCGATATGCCTTCCTACGTCCACGGGCGAAGACAAACGACTTCCACTATATGAGAAACAAGTACAAAGGATGGAGAATCTCTCAAGACCCGAAGCCCTTTACACCCTCAAACTCTCTCTATGATATCTCCTAAGAGAATACAAGAAATAGAGAGAAGAAGAGAATAAGGTGGTGATGGCTCTCTCTTGCTAGCTTGGTCTTGTCTTGCTTATATGTGTTATGTTTCTCCCCCTCCTCATGCCTTTATATAGAGGTGGTAAGAACTCTCTAGATTTGGCTAGAAGATACCTTTTTGGGATATCTCTAGAAAATATCTAAGCACTCTCTAGATGTGCCTAGAAGATACTTGAGCACATTGGATGTGCCTAGAAGAGTCCGGAATAATCCTTGAGTTGACCAAGTCAACCTTTACATAATTTAAGTCAACGTCATTGTAAAAAAATGGTGTAATATATTCATCTTAACAAGGGATATCATGAAAGAACATTTAATATGTGATGGTATACGATTAAATTATCGAAATTGGATTCATCTTGGTGAAGTCAAAGTTAATCTAATTAACGAAGACGATGTATAGTTAAATGAACTACAAGACAAAAGTGTACAATATGAAGTAATGAAAATGTTTAAAGATAATCAAAATAATTAATCTACAATTAAACATAGAGAGAAGATGAACCAAATGAACAAGCACAATAGTATTTTAATTTACTAAAATATGTAGAAACTCCTTCGTACAAAGGTTATAAAGATATATCTAAATTAAATTTATTTTAAAATTACTTTAGTTAAAGTCAACAAATAATTTCTCTAGAAAATATATGAATATGATGTTATCTATATTTAAAATAAGTGTTACCTAAAGATGCAAGTGCTCCTGACAATGGATATAAACTTAAAAAAAGTCAAAGACTTAACGAGTTATCAAAAGGTTTATACACGTAGAAATGACTATATTATTTTTTGACAAAATAATTTAGATAAAAATGTTTGTCTAAAATGTGAGACTCCAAGATATAAAGTTGATTATAAATATAAGATTAAAAAATGATAAAAAATATTACATAATTTTTAATAAAAAATTATATTGTAGTATTTATTTATATCAACAAACACAACTAAGTGGATGACATGACATAGTGAGTCACATTCCTATCAAACAAGTACTAAAATGCATCAACTTGTTGATGATTTGGCTTAAAAAAGAGTTAATGAAGTATATCTAGATTTTGGGTTAGAGAAATGCAGCATTCAACTTGGGTTGGTTATAGATGACTTTAACCTCTTTGATAACATGTCTTCAAAATATAATGTGTGGTATGTCGTTATAATGATATATAATTTATCACCATAGATATCTATGAAAGTGGCATACACAATAATATCGTTACTAATACCTGGTTCAAGAGCTCTTGGAAATGATATTGATGCATTCTTATAATCATTGGTGAAAGAGTTAAATGACTTATAAGAGATCAAGTTGGAGACATACGATATTAAAGAAAGAGAATTTATAATGAGAGCCATACTACTATAGATCAGAAATGATTTTTCAAGATATACAAATATATTTGGGTAGAGTATCAAATAAAAAGTAGCATACCCACTTTGTAACGAGGAAACACATTCTATTTCACTTCTTTATAATAGAAAATAATATTCTAGTTTTCATTGTTTGATTCTTCTATGGCATGTACAATCTGGTTTCATATTTGTTGATGTCATAATTGTGGTCTAATGTGATGTGCGATGTGATATTATGTGCAAATTATAGTTTATGGTTGAATATAATTAAATGAATGAAAGTGTACAAGTGTGGATGTAATTGAATATGTGTTTGATGTAATATGAATGTAATATGTGAACTTATAGGTGTGGTCATTATTTATGTAAAGTTATAGGTGTTGTACAATACATGCATGTAAGGATTTCTAAGTTTCAACATATAAAATATATAATTATTTAAATCTTATTTGTGATAACTCCAAGCTATCACTAGTCAAAACTACCGACGGTATAGAGCCATTGTAACTAAATATTTAAGATGGCTCTAACCATTGCCAATGCAAATGCCTAGTTCCTGAAATTGCTTATGGTGCTAGATGTTCTGCATTGGAGATAGCTTCTAAACCGTTTGCAGTATCTATTGTGTGATGGCTTGGGAGCATCATTGGTAATATATTAGTGATGGCCTATTGTCATCGTCAGTAACTTAGTGGTGACAACTTTAGCCATTGCTAAGTATACATTAGAGATGATATTTTAGTCGTCTCTAATACTTGCAGCAGTGGTGGCTTCTAGTTAGCTGTCTAGAAAAGTCCTTGATGATGGGTTTATTTGCAATGACCTTGAGATGGCTTGTTAATTGTCACTAAACTGCTTTTACAATGATTTTTTAGGTTTTGGAGATGATTCCCAACGGTTGCCAATAACCAATTTTCTTGTAATTCAATGTTGTTAGCTATAGACCCAATGCATACTTTAGAAAAATAGGTGTGATCTAAGATTAAAATTAGACACACAAGAACTATAACTAGTTCCTTGTCATATTCAAAATCTAGAGTCCATTTAAAGAAGAGAAATCACTTGCCTTTTATCTTGAGATTACCACAAAGTAGTAGGTATAATTAATCATCTTATTTGGTGCTTATAAGAAAATATCTATTATTCAATGATGTTATAACAATCCCGTGACAATGAGCAAGAAATGTTTTGATTTCAGCAAATGGAAGCCTACAATAACGAGTTTTTGCTACAAGCGTACAAAGCAAAAGTACTAAAACTAAATACAATTCTTCAAATGAGAAAAACACTACACGATTTCCTTGTCTTCAAAGGCTGAAGATGAATACACTAAAATAAAATTGCTAATGGTGATGGTTGCAAGTGAGCATCACCAACAAACCAATAGCCATCACAAAAGTATATTAGTGACGACTTCATAGCCACCATCACTAGTACATCATTGGCGGTGGCTTTAAGCTATCACAATAATTAATACTAATGACGACTTAAAACCATTGCCAATGTCTCTTCACTCAAAGTATGAGCACTGGAAATGATTTTAAGCCACCACTAAAGCAATCATTTCAATCCGAGTACAGTTACGGTGGCTAAAATGACTACTTTGGTAATAGCTTTAAGTTGTTGCCGAAAATAATACTAGTGAAGACTTAAAGTTGTCACCAATCTTTCTTCACGTAGAGTATGCACACTATGGTTGGCTTTAAGTTACCTTTTGGTGATGGCAAGTTCACCTAAGCCATTGTTAAAATGTGTTTTAGAGATGGTTGGAGCCATCATCAATATTTCTTATTATGAAAAAAATTTAAAATAAAAATCTATGTAGAATTACAACCATGTTAGATTATAAAATTAACTGTATATTTTCATCCACATCCTGTAGACATTCAAATTTGGCTTAATTGTCAAGCCTAAAACTCTTAATTCCATGGAGGACATATAAGGAATTTGTCAAAGGAACTGAATTTTTCAGAAAAATCAAGTTTTCATGCATTTGAGGGGGGGTGCTAAGTCTTTCAAATGGTAGATTTCGTCCGGATCTTTCTTGCAAAAACCCCTATAGTCATTGCTTTGAACGGTACCCCTAACATCTCAATATCATGGTATCTTGTGGTTGATTTGACCCAGATGACTAATTTAACCATCCAAATGGTGCGGTGTTAGCAACGTGCATGGCACATTTATTGTGCCACTTGGTCAAACACCATGATTTGAGGGCATTATATTCAAAGGTCAACTTTCGTGTTCCATCAACACATATCCATACAACTTTTTGAACGTCATCATTAATGCCATTGCACACGCCCCGATATAGGGATGTTATGTGCCTACATACAGATCTTTTTTCAAGATTTTCCTCTTGAGTGGCTATATAAAGGGTCCATCTCTAATGTTTCAAGGGTTCTCAACCCTTCTTATTCACATCCTTACTTCTTGTATCCTTCTTCAAGCCTTCATGTCTTGATAACCCCTCCAAGAACCCTAAGAGATAGAGCATCTGCTTTTCTTCCCTTGCATATCTCCCAACTCTTGAAGGTTCCCCTTTCCAATTCACCTCACTTGTAGGGTCTTCTCTTCTTCTTACACATTCTTGGGTGTTAGGAGAGCCCCAAGGAGCTGCACTAACACACCATAGATCAAGTACAAGCCCAGAGTAGAGCAAAGCAAGGAAGAGCCATCAACAATTTGTTAGAGGGCCCCCCATGCACCCTGTCATCAGGGAACCAGGTGTCCCATTTACTGGGGTGCCAAGACCTCTAGAATAGGGCATCTTCAGTCGATTTCCCTCTTAATCCCATTTTACGATATTCTATCATTTTCATCATATTTTATTTATATCTTAGTCTTATTTTGCATATAGTTGAACATTCATTTGCATCTTCACGCATCTTTATAAAACATAAAATAGGGATTGGTATCTAGTCCCAATCCATTCCATTGTTAATCTCTTGTCATTTTATATTCATTTTGATTATGTTACTACACATCTTTTAATTCTAATCTTTCTTTCACTTTATTTCTTTTTTCTTTTGAACATTTCAAGAAAAGCTAATTGGAATGAGCTATGCTCGTACTAATTTGATTGAACAAGAGGAACATCTCAAGCTCCTTCTTCTTGGTTGGTCAAAAAGAAGAAAGTTGAAACCCACCAAACATCTCCCCACTAAGGTATGTTGGTCAATATTTCCACCTTCATTCAGAGCCTATGATTCCTAGCGACCACAAACATCACACACTGTCATTTCTACACTGTCTCTTTTGTTTCTTGCTCCTTTTCACTTTCTCTTTCAACACAACCCGAACCAGTCCTTCGACATCTAAGTGACACTGAGGGTCAAAAATCCAAGAATCAAAGTGTGTGTGGAGTAACAAAGTAGGAAGAGCACTTCTATCCAAGCACCAGATAGTTATCATTCCTCCAAAAATCCCTACTCACTTCTTTTGGTGACCACAGTTAGACAACTAGTGTTTGAGAAGTTTCTTTTGTTCTTTATTATGTTTGATTTAAAACACTTTGACTTTCATCTCAACTCATGTGTGAGCCGCATTTTACTTCTTTGCATTGTCATTTATTTTTTGACATTTCAATTTACTTTCCTTGCATTGTTATTTGTATTCTTTGCATTGTCATTTACTTTTATTTAAGTTCATCACATCTTTTCCCCAAGTGGGCTTTGCACTTCGGTTCCCAAGTGAACCATTCCCATTTCTCATGCCCTTTTATAGATTTCACAATGTTCTTTCAAGTTTGTTTACATTGCAATTTCATCTTGCCCCCATGTTGGTCATTTTCTTCTTCAAGCACAAGGGGCACTTCCTTCGCTAGGGCTCTATGTGCCCCCCTCATCAGGGCACCAAGTCTTTTAGTGAGTTGTTCTATTTTTGTTTTGTTCTGGTTTAGCCCGTTCCATCCTAGTCTTCTTTATTAATTGTTTTACTATCTTTCCATTCACCTCTTGAGCATATATTGTTGATTTTGATATCATCTCTTATCATTGTTTGATTTCTTATCTTTGTTTTCTTTAATTACATGTCTTACTTATGTTTATTTGCTTCTCTTGCATACCATTTTGTTAATCTTTGCACTTATGTTGCATATTTATCTCAATGATTTCCCTCTATTCTTGTCATCATTCTCTTGCATTACATTGCATTGGGGGTATCAGGTTCATCCATCTCCGTAGGTCATACAAGGAGGACTCATTCTCCTCCTATAGCCAGTTACATCCAAACACCTCTCTTGGTGGTTATAAGCTCCTCATTTGGGATTTCCCTCTTAGATCGGCCAAGTTTTTTCTTGTGGAGGCCTCCATAAGACCTGAGACATGAATGATTTTCTCTTCACTGATCAGGTTGGTTGCACCATTTTCCTAAAACCCAGAGTATCCTATTACCTAATGTGTTGAGAAATGTTAACTATAGAGTTTGCTCAGTGTTATGAAAGCATAGAATCCAACCTATTTTGGAGTGAATAATACTCTCTAAAATTTATTAATCTAAGGTTAAGCAAAAAAAACAAAATCTTGCGTTAAGCATTCAGGATTCTCTATTATCACTTGTTTGTTAACCAAAACTAAAAAGAAATCTAAACATTCAAAATAAAAAAATAAAACTTTTTCGACGTTTAATTTACTTGTTCGTCAACCAAAAATTGAAACACCAAAAATTTTAAAACAAACATAATCCTAAAAGGAATCTTTGTTTGAGAAAAATCTTGGTTTTGAACAAAAATTAAAAAAAATTTATTAAAACACAAAAAACCTTTATTTTATATAATATCATGTGTCATCAATGTCAAGTAGGATGATCCACACGGAAAGCTGCTACACCACAAAGTACAACAAGGAGAAGCACAACATCCAACATATGATTGTAGTCATATCTTAGGATCCTGCCTTCCACTTCAATCTCGATCAACTTTGGACTGTTGTCCACACTGTCATAGGTAGTAAATCACCCACTAGCCATGCTCCTTATAATTGTGGTTAGCCCATCTCTAATCTCCGGTCGATGGCTCATCAACCCGATGCAACCCAAGCCAATCACTCTGACATTGGGTATGCCACCCCTTTTCTCATTCTCAATTGATCATAAGCCCAACTAGCAAAGACTCGGACCATGCCAATTCTTCATGGCCTTTATCTATGCACCCATTATTTCTCTTTCCTTTCATTCCCAAATATTGAGAGGGATTGGCATGGGCCAAGCACAAACAGCTCAACTAGCTTGTGCTTGGCCCATGCCAATCCCTCTCAATATTTGGGCCATGTTTCTAGCCCAACTACTTTTGCTCAAGCCCCACTTTTCTCATGGTTGGATCCCACTCACCTTGTAGCATTGGCTCACCTTACTCATGTTTGGGTGCCTCCTTCATACCTCCCGATGAAACCTCCTCCTGATGTCATCCGAGAATGTTCGATCAATTAGGTCATGACTAATGAGTTCAACCCATTAGAAAGATAATGCAATGAACTCAAGTGCTTGTTAGATCCTTGGGTGACTCCCGAAGTTCATGTCCCCTCTCTCCCTTGTATCCCTCTTCACAAATACTATCTACCACCACTACAATGGCATCGATGATACATTTGTCCCTATCAAGGATTTCATGTATGAATTGTCTCAATGGCAAAATAAGCTGAAAGCCCTTACCTTCCTCTTTAGGTGACCATTAGAAGCATAGTCATTGAAGGGTTTATTCGCTTGACCCAGCTGAGGTGAGTGACTTTAATATAGTTAGGATAAAATTTTTACATAGATATAAGGATTATGTTGAGATGGCCTATTCGCTTACCGATCTAATTGACAAGAAAATGAAAGGATGAAAAATTCACACAATTGCTGATAAATAGAGATTAAGGGTTGAAAAGCTTACTGTTCAGTCTATGAGCTAGAATTAGTCATGATGATCGTTGTTAATACCATACCCACTTTGAAAAATATTTTGGCCTTGAATTATACCACGAATGTGCACGATTTATATGAAATGGCAAGATACATTCAAGTTCAACTTTAGGATACACCAAGCATGGAGATGTACAATTTAGAACATTAAGCCATCAATAAAAGTGAGAATGTCAATGTGGTAGGTGTAGACACGCAAATTTTGCCTATTTGAGGAGCATAAGATCCATGTTTTCTTAGAAGGTATTCGAGTTTTCCGATAAACGAACCGAACCACCAAGAAAAAAGGCCCAAAAATGAAATCTGGGGGCCCAGGCGACCCGTCTACCGGGTCGCCCAGGCGACCCGTCTACCGGGTCGCCCAGGCGACCCCCCTGCCGGGTCGCCCAGGCGACCCGTTTGACGGGTCATCTGCCAAATCGTCCGTTCTGACGGTGGTAGGTCAAACGTCGAATCTGGTCAGGTACGGCAAGCGACCCGACCAGCGGGTCGCCTGCCAAAACAGTGTGCGAACTGGGCGAAGTGACTCGTGAGCGGCGCACGCTCGTCCGGATGGTCGGAGTCGACTGGGCGCAGGCGACCCGGCCCGACGGGTCGCCCGCCACGTAGCCGGACCCGGGCGGCGGTCGCCGGCTTTCGGCGCACGCGCATTTAATGGCATTTAAAGTTCCGCAGGCGACCCGCCAGACGGGTCGCCCAGGCGACCCGGCCAACGGGTCACCTGCGGATTCCGAAAAGTGATTTTATGCCTGAAATGCCCCTGGGACCCTTTTGCCTATAAAAAGGGACCCCCTAACCACTTGTCAAGGGTTGGAAGAGTGTTAGAAGAGAGAGAACGTCCCAAGCTCCCAAGAGAGAGCCTTAGAGAGTTCCAAACCTCTTCCACCCCCCCCAATTCTCATTGCCTAAGAGATTGAGAGCTTCCCATTTCCATCCACCTCCGTAAATCGACGTTCTTCATCCCGTTTCTTCATCGGCATCCATTTTGAAGCTTCTCAAGCTCCTACATCAAAGGGGGAATCATCATCCACGTCCTAGGAGCTTCCGGGAGTCGTCATCAAGCTTCTAAAGCCATCCGAAAGCACCGCGGGAGCATCCGGGAGTAAACCGAATTCTGGTGCAGGAGGCGACCCGTTCTCCAGGTCGCCCAGGCGACCCCCCTGCCAGGTCGCCCAGGCGACCCATTTTCCAGGTCGCCCAGGCGACCCGTTCTCCAGGTCGCCCAGGCGCCCCCCTGCCGGGTCGCCTGGGACTCCAGATTGCCGTTTTTGAAGCCGAAACTCGTTTTTCTTCCCCAACCTTCTAGCATTACTTTGTTCCTATGTTTTCCATCATAGATCATCATATTTGCATGCATATTTAACTTAGTAACATCATATATCATCATCCAAAAACACATAAAAAAGGGGGGGTTGGGAGTTATTCCCAATCCGGTTAGTTCATCTCCTTTTGTGGTTTTAGTTCCCTTCTTTTGCAAGATGCTTCACTATCTTAGTTCTAATCTACTTTCACTTGTTTTCATGGCTTACTTGTTTTTGTAGGAACAATTAAAGTGCTTCAAGCTCTTTCTTCTCGACCGGCCGAAAAGGAAGAAGATGGAACCCATAATCTCCCCAACACAATCTCTCCGCTTAGGTACGTTTGGTCATTTTCTTTAAAACTTACATCGTTTCTTGTCTTTACTCTCGGAGCCCGCGGCTCCTGGCGACCACAACCCTACACCACCGACGAAACCGAAAAGAGGAGCGGCGCTCATCGCTCCGACCCGGGGAAAGAAGAGAAGAAGGAACCGGGTCCGGATCGGGAGTCTCACATCTTTTGGCGACCACGGTGGGACCATCTCATGCTTGAAGCAAATTTAGTTGTTCCTCCATTTCCAAGTAGGCCTCTTCTCACTTTCACTATCGTCATGTTGTCTTCCATTTCCTTTATCTAGTCGATCCCCGCGTGGATCTCCTTCCGGTTTGAAGAAACAAGTTCCCGGAAGTGTTCTGTTTTCGCAAATGACCCCTTTGCCGGGTCATCTCCTGTTTTTATGATTTAGATCTTTCCGTTTTCTTAGGTCCCTACGTGGATCTACTTGTTTTTCCATTTACTATTATTGCCAAGCATCTTGTCCTTAGTTTATTTTCAGATCCATGCTATTTCGGTCCCCGCGGGACCCCGGTTATTAAGTGCTTTCCTTCGGCTCTGTTTTCTGTTTTTCGCAGGTGACCCCCCTGCCGGGTCGCCTGCCAGACTCGTAGGTGGCCCGTCTGCCGGGTCATCTACGCTTTCAGAAGCTCTTTTCCTATTGTAATCTTTAGCTTTACTTGTTCTTGCTCATTTCTCTTGAATCAAACTTGCAAAAAAAAATCAATATTTTCTAGCATCTTTGACTTGTTTAGTTATTGTTCTTTATAGTTCAATCATCATCCTAGTTGTTATTTGTTGATCGTCGCATTGTTTTTCTTTCTTATTGTGTGCCATCTCATCCTTGCTAAATTCTTGCATTAGATTGCATTGAGTACCGGGTTCGCCCGACTCGTTAGGTCATCCGAGACGGGAGGCTCGCCCACCTCCCAAAAGACATCTCCATCCCACCCGCGTCTCTTGGTGGATTTCGATCTCTCTTCTGGGGATTCCCTCTCGGTTGATTAGATTGGTTTTCACTAAGGCCTCCGTAAGTCCCCAAAAGTGAAGGATTCCCTCTTCACCAATTGGGCCGGTTGTACCTTTTATCCCAAAAAACCCGGTGTCACCTATCACCCCATCGTTGTGAGAAAAGTGTTAATCCTCGATCGCTCGGCGTCGTGAGAGCATAGGGTCCGACCTATCATTGAGAGGACAATATTCTCTTAAGAAGCTCACTAATCTAAGGATTGAACAAACAAAAAAAAAAGCGCGTTTAATCATTCTAAGTCTTTGTTTTAACTTGTTTGTGCAACAAAAGTGAAAATCAAAAAAAAGAGGGGGGGTTAACCTTCTCACAAAAATCCTTAAAATCTTCCAAAAAGAAATCATTGCCTGAGGTAATACTTCTTTGATCACAACAACCAAAAGAACAAAAAAAAACAAAAAAAAACAAAAAAACAAAACATTTATTTTCTATTACTTGCTCTTTTGCTTTATGCCTATGTCACTTAGGTCCGGACGTGTCATGGCGGACTACTACGAGCCCGAGGAGTTTGACCAAGCGCACGCCGACCCGCAAGAGGTCCCGGTCGGTTCATGAAGGAAACGTTCGTGCCATCCATGATCCCGATCATCCCTACGAAACCGATAGGGTCGTTTCTCCCCCTCCTAACCCGATTTCTCTTCAAGAGGCTTTATCCCAAGCCAACCCCGATCAACTTGTTCGAGCCCTTCAAACCGCTCTTCGGGGCAAATCTCCCGTTAATCACCCACAAATGGAGGGACCTCCTCCTATATCCACGCCCCGATCCGTGGGTCGCCAACCCGAGGTGGTACCACACGGTCATTCACACACCGGCCCGATCGCTCCCGATCATCTCTTTCCGATAGCGAATCTCAACCATCCGGATCCTAATTTGGCGAGGCCATCTAGACCCTTGGTCTATTCTTCTAATCACCTCCTTCATCCTGCATACCCTTCGGTGCAACCACCTCATCGAGTTACAACTCTCCTCCCTCAAAATCCGACACATCGGGCACCTACATATGCCCCGTCTCCCCCAATCACTCGAGAACCAACCACCGATAATGTGGCAATCAACGAACTCAAAGAACAATACAAGGAGCTCCGCCGCATGATCGACACTCGGTCGGCACCCGATGTTTCTCTCCCTTCTCTCCCGATCCTCCGATTCCTACCCTCCGAATTACCGGTTTTCCGTCGTTACAATGGCACCGGTAACCCTTACATTCATGTCAAAGATTTTCTTTATGAGTCATCTGCTTGGCAAGACGATCGACAAGCCCTTGCCTATCTTTTCTGAAGATCTCTGGAAGGGCACGCCCTAGAATGGTTCTATTCACTTGACCCCTCGGAGGCCGGTAATTTTGACATTGTTAAACCCAAATTCTTGCAGAGGTACAGGGATAGGATGGGCCCGAGTTATTCAATTACAGATCTGTGGTCAGAAAGAATGAGGGCAGAAGAAGATTTTGTCAAATATGCTGACAGATGGAGGTCCATGGCTGAAAAGTTAGTTGACCCGGTTTCTGAAGCCGAGCAAGTCAAAATGATCATAGCTAATGCCGCTCCAGCACTGAGAAACATACTTGTCATGCACCATCCGGGAACTATGGCAGAGTTATATGAGAGAGCTAGATACATCCAGACTCAGCTTAAAGACACACCCTTGATGAATCTTTATGATCCAAAACCCCGGGCCACCAAAAAGGCCGCCTTCACCACTTCTGGCCCGGTAACCGAAGGGATAGTCAACAATGAAAATGTGAGTTTGGTGGGAAACCCGATCCGTAACCCTCCTCCCCAATACCAACACCCTTCTCCCCAATACCAGCACCCTCGACCTAACCACAACACAAGAACCTACCAGCCGCCACCTCCTCGACCCCCAAGGCCCCAGTTGCCTCCTCCACCTCAGCAAACACAAAACCCGGTTAACAACCAACGCCAACCACCCAGGCCACCCAACTACCAACAGGTACCACCACCAAACACATACGGCCAGAAAAGAGTGGGGCCCAAGAGAGAGAACTACTCTCCTCTGCCTTATTCCTTGACTGACATCTTCAACGCCCTGATGGCAGCACAACAAATAACACTCCCAAAGGAAAGAATGGTTTGGCCGGGAACGACAAACACGGACAAATATTGCATCTATCATAGATATCCCGGACACGGCATAGAGGATTGCTATTACTTTCGGGATTACATTCATGATTTAAATGAACAAGGCAGCATTGATTTGGGCACAGATGGGAGAATACATCAATTCACTCAAAACTCGAGCACCGACTGTACAAGAAAGACAACAGCAGCAAGTAAACTTGGGAATAGTGCAAAACCCGCTACCAACACATGCGCCCGCGCCTGCACCTGACAACCATCGAGTTGTCCACATTTCAACTTCTTCGGAAGATGCTCAGAACCGAGAACAAAAGTGGCACTTCGAGAACCTCACGCCTACTTTCCCAACTCGCCCACAACCAACCCATGCCAACCGAATTTTACTCACCATACCCCGATCCCCAATTAACCTTCCACCCATTATAAGGCCTCCTTCCGCCCCGTTGTACCCGGGATGAACCATAATCCGACCAAGTATAGCCCCATCCACTCCACCACCACTCCCCCTCGGACCCATCATCCGCCACCTCCCGCTCAGCCCAAAATCACACCCCCAATCACCAAGAAGGATCCCCCACCATCTCAATCCACGCCTCTCACTACCCCCGCACCCCTTACAACTCCAACTTCGACGACCATCGAGCCAACGACAACCACTACCATTCCCAACCCACCGCCTATCCAACCAGCAACAAACCACAAGCCCACTCAGCCCCAACTCGCCACGGTTCTCGGGAGCGGGCGTATGTTCCGACGCGTATTCCCACAAGTAGGGGCAACACAAGAACCGGAAGAAGAGGTTGTTGAAGAGCCAGCCCCAGGAACATCATATGACTTGTTGAAGCACTTGGACAAAACGCCAGCACGAATATCCATCCTGGAATTAATCAAGAGGTCCAAAACTCATCAGGAAGTCTTGCAACAATATCTTCAAAGGGTAATGGTACATGAAAGCCTCCCTCCTGAAAAGATTACTGCTATCCTGGCACCAAAAAGCGCGCACCCTGCTCTGACATTCACAAATGAGGAGCTGGCAAGTCCTGATGTCCGGAGATGTGCCCTATGCCTAACTATCGGTGTCAGGGGGATGTTACTCACAAATTGCTTGGTGGACACCGGGGCTTCATTAAATATCATGCCACCAGAAACATTAGAGTTATGTAACATCTCCATGGGAGAGATTAATCCCTCAGGTCTCACGGTTACAGCATTTGACAATGTCAAGAGGCCCGCTCAAGGCACAGTAATGCTAGAAGTGGAGCTGGGCCCCAAGGTTATTACGGCTGAATTTCACATACTTGAAATGGACCCTACTTACAAGGCTATATTGGGGCGTCCTTATTTGGAGACCCTTGAGGCAGTGGCGTCCACAAATCACCAATGCATCAAATTTCCATACAAAGGACAAGTCATCAAAGTATCAAGTTATGTAAGTCCTTTGCCATCTACAACTTCGTGGCTGCCGACCCAGCCAGTGCTAACCTTGATGGAGTTGCCAGAGACCGGTGAATCTTCGCAGCAAATTCAACACAAAAAGAGAGATCTTTGAGCTCCCCATTGGCTGGCACATCATGAAAATATTGGGATATCAAGAAGGACAGGGTTTGGGTAGGTTCTCGCAAGGGATCGATAAACCCATTAAACTTCCCCATCAGAAAACCAAGGCAGGGCTTGGGTACCGAGAAATCAGCAAAGATAAAAGGACATCTGAACCAGCACCATGGAAAAGTAATATGTCTGAATATTTTCTCCGAGGAGAAGTCATCCAGATTTGCCAGGAGGGTCCGACATCTTGCCATGATATCAACACGAGGCCTAGAAAAAGACAAAGAACCGATAAAGGTGAGGAAGAGCTTTATCTTTCGTTACACTCATTGTTTTTGGCCGATGAAGAGGGATCAAGTGAAGGAACCAAAACGGACTCGGCTCTGATTCACGGGAACCGATCCGCCAAGCAATTTTCTTTACATTATCAATCCATTCCTCGAGGGCCATCTATCGTCCTTACCTTTTCAGGGTTTCAGTCACCCATTCAACTTAGTTTGTCTCACGGACTCCCCATTCCCTTCAGTGATAACAATGCCAGGCATCCATCTTTCTCAGACAACATTGGGCCTAGGCAATGTTTCACCGACACTCTTTCCGTCGGGCCCGCTAGCCCCTTACATCCGATGCTCCTCCGAGCATTCTCCTCTTTGACCCTCGGTCCTATACCACCAAGATCTCACACAATCACGGCAAGCCCTGATGATCTAGAAAGCTTGTCAGGTCTTCTCACCCTCTTGTCTTTATGTGCCGAGCAGGCACCTGAAAATAGATCGATCTCCATGATTGATTTTCACCCAAAAAAAAACGTCCTCTTCGCAACTCGCTGGTCGATCGAGGAGACGTCTCTCCTGGCCCCGGAGGCCGCCTCTCCCACCATCAACCTAGAAAATCCACTGTTTCCCCTTGTAAATACCGCACCTTCACTTTCTGTAGGAGTAGCTCAATGTAGGAAAAGAGGGAAGAGAGTTCCGAACCGGTACTTACACCAGCTAGCACGGACAGCATTAGAATGTACCAAGATGCCAGAATTTTTAGAAGATCCACTTTCTCTTGGAGAAATCAGGTATGAAGAAAGAAATAGCATTGATACGTCCTTAGGGGTGTACGAGGTGGCCACCGGAAAGGATTCTGAATCCGAAGATGAAGAAGAGGACATGGGCCGACGATTACGCGTCGGGAATTAAGAGATTCGAGGAACCTTCGGCCGCGGCTGATGAGCCTACTAAGGAATTGAATCTCGGCACACCGAGAAGACCCAGGCTTGTCCTCATAAGTGCCAACCTCACCCCTCTTCAAGAAGAAAATTTGGTAAAAGTCTTGCGGGATCACAAAGAAGCCTTCGCTTGGACTTATCAAGACATGCACAGGTTAGATAATTCCTTAGTTGAACACCGATTAACCCTTAAGGAAGGAGCAAGCCCAGTCAAACAAAAACTTAGAAGATTCCACCCAGATGTTGCCTTAAAGATGAAAGAAGAGGTCGACAAACTACATCAAGCTAAATTCATTAGAGTCGTTCTCTATCCACAATGGGTGGCAAACATAGTCCCTGTTTTGAAAAAGGATGGCAAGATTCGGATCTGCATTGATTTTCGGGACTTAAACAAGGCCTGTCCTAAAGATGATTTTCCGCTCCCTCATACCAATGTATTGGTTGACAACACGGCGAGGTATGAGGCTCTCTCGTTCATGGACGGGTATTCGGGTTACAATCGGATCCGGCTAGCCAAGGAGGACGAGGAGAAGACTTCTTTCACCACGCCCTGGGGTACATATTGCTATGTGGTCATGCCATTTGGACTAAAGAATGCTGGTGCGACCTATCAAAGAGCCATGATGGCTATCTTTCATGATATGATGCATAAGGACGTGGAAGTATATGTGGATGATTTGGTGGTTAAATCTAGAACTCTAGATGATCACCCAGAAGCTTTGAGAAAAGTTTTACAGAGAATTTGAAGAGTACAAGCTCAGGATGAACCCAAAGAAATGTGTGTTCGGAGTTTCCTCAGGAAAATTGTTAGGGTTCATTGTCAGTAAGAGAGGAATTGAAATTGATCCCAACAAGGCTAAAGCAATCGCCAACCTCCCGCCACCACGCAACCTCAAGGAGCTCAGAGGATTGATTGGAAGGTTGCAGTTTATCCGGCGATTCATTTCTCAGCATTCCCAAAGGTGCAAACCCTTTTATGAATTAACCAAAGTAGGGGCTGAGTTTAAGTGGGATAGGAGGTGCCAGGAAGCATTCCAAGGACTTAAAGACTATCTAGCAAGTCCACCGGTGCTCAGACCACCCGTCCAAGGAAAACCCCTAATCTTGTACATTTCTGTGCTCGAGGGATCTCTAGGGGCGATGCGGCACAAGTAGATGAAGAAGGCAAGGAGAGGGCCACTTACTATCTTTCCAAAATCTTCGATTCCCGTGAGCTCAAGTACACCGGCATGGAAAAGACGTGCTCCGCCCTCGTGTGGGTGGTGCAGAAGCTCAAACATTATTTCTTGGCTCACGAAGTCCATCTTATCGCCCGAATGAATCCAATCAAGTTTCTCCTTGAAAAGTCAGTGCTAACCGACCGGCTAGCCCGCTGGCAAAGTTTCCTTTCCCAGTTTGATATCAGCTATGTCCAACAAAAGTTAGTCAAGGGGTATGCTATCGCCGAACACCTGGCTCACCATCCGATCCCTACCTTCGACCCTGTCCGAAATGAATTGCCCGACGAAGAATTAATGTCCGTCCAAATTCCTGATCTATGGACATTACACTTCGACGGGGCTCTTAATTCCCAAGGTAGGGGCATCGGAGTCATTTTATTATCTCCTGAAGGCATAGTCATCCCTCAGGCCTTTCAGCTCAGCTTCCCCGTGACCAATAACATAGCCGAGTATGAGGCATTGCTGGCTGGGTTGAGAGCTGCTCATTTGCATGGAGCCACCAAGCTTAGAATAATAGGAGATAGTCAACTGATTCTCCGTCAAGTCCTGGCTCGTTATAGAACCTCTCACCCCGGACTCAGGCCCTATCAAGAGCTTGCTTCATATGTCATCAAACTCTTTTCCAAGCTTGAATTCGTCCACGTTCCTCGCGCTCAGAACATTCTTGCTGATTCTTTGGCATCATTGGCATCATCCCTACCCATTCCGCCAAATGGATCGGAAAAGAATATTTTCGTCCACCGGCAAGTTATGCCTGCCCTAGAAGACCCCTATTTCCTCAAGGTAAGAGCCAGATTCGAGGATAAGGACCATTTGAGGCAGAGAGAGGAATTAACCTTGGTCGAGGTAGAAGAGTCGCTTGAGGAAGAAGAAAAGCCTTGGTACTCCGAAATTGCTCAATTTTGCAAAGATCAATCATTTCCGCCAGGATCAACACCCTCCGAAAGGAAAATCATTAGAAGAATCTCTCAGAAATATGTCTTACTAGGGGGAACCCTATTCAGGAGGAGCCTGACTGGAATCTTGCTAAGGTGCATAGATGAAGAAGAAGCCGAACTGGTGCTCAAGGAAGCCCATTCTGGAGTATGTGGGGGCCATGTCAACGCTCAAGCCCTTGCTAAAAAAATCATTCGGCAAGGGTACTATTGGCCCACTCTCGAAGAAGATTGTTCGGTCTTTGTCCGGCATTGCCATCAATGTCAACTCCATGCCGACAAAATCCATTCACCTGCTTCCTCTCTTCACCCAATACACGCTCCATGGCCTTTCGCCATGTGGGCCTTTGATATCATTGGACCCCTTGGAGACCCGAACGCCGCCATCAAAACCAAGTCTTTCATTCTTACGGCCACGGAGTACTTCACCAAGTGGGCTGAAGCGAGGCATATGCAGAGATCAAGGCATCCACTGTGTGTACCTTCATCAAGTGCAACATTCTCGCCAGGTTCGGTATCCCTAGCAACTTCGTCACCGACAATGGGCCGCAATTCATCTCTCAAGAGCTACAGGACCTCTGCAACAGGTATTGCATAAAATTGCATCATTCATCACCATATTACCCTCAAGGCAATGGCCAGGCAGAGGCAACAAATAAAACCCTGATTAAAATCATCAAGAAAACGTGTGAGTCTAGCAAGTTCGCCGATTGGCCAGATAAGCTGGTAGACGCTCTATGGGCCTACCGCACTTCAGTACGGACCCCGAAAGGTCAAACTCCCTATGCCTTGGCATATGGGATGGAGGCTGTAGTCCCATACGAGGTGCTTATACCATCCCTCCGAGTTCAGCTTGATCAGGACATCCCGGTAAGTGAACGCAGGGAATCTCTCCTTGTGCAACTCGATCTGCTGGACGAAAAGAGGCTGGCCGCCGCTGAACATGCTAGAGCTTATCAAAATCGGCTCAAAAGATTTTATCAGAAAAAAGTGATTGAGAGAAAATTTCGAGTCGGAGAAGTAGTGCTTAAAAGAATATTTGTTAAGCCGGGCGGTCCCCGTTCCAAGCTTCAACCTAATTGGGAAGGCCCCTTTATAGTTTCGGCTATTTATCCTGGCAATTCTTACAAACTGCTTAATGCTGAGGGAGAAGAGTTGAATCATCCATGGAACGGACTCTTTCTCAAAAAGTATTTTCCATAAAAATCCAAAAAATCATATATACAACAAAATGTTGCGAGAAGAAGAACTTTGCTATCATCCAAGGCTTGCTTGTCACACGGCACAACCATTCAATCAAGGTTAAGGATAAGCACCATATTGCACCCACTTCACGCCCTGATCTGTCATCCGATGGCCTGATACTGGAAGAGGGGATGGAAGACCTCCTAGTAAAGAAGTAACATTCTTATCCGATTCTTTCCACAAATCGGTCCACGGCGAGTGCAAGGATTAGAACAAGGTATACTCGAAAAGCCCGCTACCCTAGTAGGAGGCGACCTTAGAGGGTCTAATTTCTCAAAATAATAGGTGCCAAAAGATGGGCAATGAACCCCTTAGGTCATGAAGAGAAAGAAATATATATATATATCGACTGTCCGAACGAGCACACAGAAATAACCCCAGAAATGAAAAATGGCTCCAAAAGATGGGCAATGAACCCCACGGATCAAGAAAGAAGAAAAGAAAAAAATCCGTCTGAATGAGGGCCGCAAAAATAGGGGCAATCAAAAGAAGAGACCCGAAGAGGCCAAATCGCAACAGGTAATTCGGGCATTAGTAGGGAAAACAAATTCAAATTCTTTAATCCTGCCGTGGACTTGCCTAAATTTTCTTCCCTCTTAACCACCACGGATAAAGATTGACTAATCTAACTAGGAGGGATCCCTGACCAACTAAAGGTAGAAGGACAAAAGATACAAGTCAGGGTAAGCTATTTACACGTGATGTTTACCTTTAACCAAGAAAGGAAACGAAAGGATGCCGGTTTGCAAGAAAGTCAAAGGATGAAAGACGGTTGCTCTTCTCACACGAAAAAAAAAAAAGAAAAAAATCAAATATCCAAAACACGGACAAATCAGATAATTAAAAAAAAAACAAACAAACAAAATAGAAAACCCCAAAACAAACAAAAATGTTATCTTTTGCATCCATACTTAATTTCCGTCTTGCATGTTTCCTTTAAATGCATTGCATATTTACTATCTTCCTGTTTGCGAGGGGAAACGCCCCTTGACAAATTGCAAGGGGCTATACCCTAAAAAGAAAACTAACATGCTCTCAAAAGTCTGGACACGCAGGAGAAAGAATGAATCCAATACCACTAACAATCACAATGTACAAGGATAAGGAGAGAGCCGGCACAATCAAGACTCGCCGCTTCCCTCTGATACAGGATCCTCTGGGGTCGAGACAGGAGGGGCATCGCCGCCCTCTCATCTCCTCGCCGAGCAGACGCGGCCGCACGACTCCGACTAAGACCCTGCTGGATCGTCATCTGGGAGCCGCCAGAACGGTGAGAGCGCGACTCAGACCGGGCCCGAGCAAACTCCAATGTCAGCTGATGCTGCTGCTCGGAAGCCCTCCGCAACTCTGCTATGTGACGCTCCTCCAGGGACTGAACGCGCTCTGCATGGCGCTCCTCCAATGTCCGGATGCGCTCTGCATAGCGCTGCTCCATCGCACGAGTCTCCTCCATGAAGGCCAGTCGGAGGCCCATCTCCCGCTCGCCAGACGGGCGAGAGAGGTCCTCCACCTTCCCTCGGAGGGTGGCAAGCTGCAATTAGACCAAGAGACCTGTCAGAAAGCGTCAAGAAAAGCAACTTCAGAAAGATTCTTTTTATATACCTCTGCAGACGAGGAGGAGAGCTGCAACTCGAGCTCCCCGACGTGCCTCGATAGCCGCTCAACCTAAAAAGGGGAAGCTGTTCAACAACGTGCAAGGAAAAAAAAAAGAAGGAGAGCATCAAACTCACCTCATCACGAAGACTCTGCTCAGAGTCGCGAAGACTCTGCTCGGTCCTCGCCGACTCGGCAACCTGGTGAAGGAGCCCTGCGTTCTGCAGGAAAGAGAATGTCAGCACCAAGCAAGTGAAAGAAAGGCCAGTAGTAAGCAAATAACATACCGCAGCTAGCAAATCTGCCCACAAGGTGGAACGGTCACCGTACGGGACAACCGCCGAGCAGGAAGGCTCCCACACTGGCGAGGGCCAGGCCGTGGCGGCTCCCTCCGGGAAGAAAGTAGCCGTCTCTGGGACACCTGTCCCATCGGTGTCCATAGGCTCGGCCTCTCCGGCTCGGCCCCGTAACTCCTCCAGTTGACGGCGGGCCTCGTCACGCTGAAAAGAACCAGAGTGAATCAATAAAAGCAACAGAAACAAGGCCTGAAAATAGCAGAACAAACCTCGTGGCAAGTATGAAGGAAGCGATCCTGTGCCTCCTGCAGCCGGCGCTGAGCTCGTTCCTCCTTCTCCCGGCGCTTCTCTCGCTGAAAGAAGAAGATAAATGGTATTAATCTGACGGTCATAGACAAGCAGCAAAGAAAGGAAAGTCATACCTGGCGTCGGGCCTTCTCCCGGAGGGAGGTCACCTTCTCGCGAAGATGAACTAGCTCGCTCTCCTCCGCCTCCCGCACCAAGGAAAAGTTGCATCATCGGTCATCCGGACAGTAACAAAGAAATTCTAAAAAAGAAAAGAAGGGGTTACAAACCTCCGGGTCGGAGAAGAGGTGGCCATAGAACTCGGTGTCTTGTCGGAGGTACTGCGAGGCATGCGTGGCCGTGGATTCCACGGGAGTGCCACCACGCCGCCGGATGTCCAAGGCGGTACGGCACTCGTGTCGCCAATCCACGGCGACAGTGAGGCCTCGTGACGACCTCCCCACCCGCTCGTGTGGGTCTGGGAAGACCCACTCCTGGTGGAGCCCCAGCGAGCGCATCGCAAGACGCACCCATAGAGGCTCCACCTCGTTGAGGCAGATGAGGAAGGTGTCACGACCCAGAACCCCTTGGGCGGCCTGAACCCAAGGCTGCTCCTGCTCGTCCGACCCCAGATAAGGCTGCCAAACAACCTGTACCAAATACCGGTTAAAAGAGCAGTGCTATCAGAAATATGATCAAAGCTGAGGGCAAAAGGCATACCTGATCGTGGGGGAAACGGAGCAGTCGACGGCGAAGGTCGACCAGCTGGACATCATCGGAACCGGCTGGTCGATGTACCGACCACCCGCATAGAAAAGGGTACTGGGGCGGGTCCGAGCGGACTCCCCGCCCCAGAGGAAGGTGCATGTAACCCCAGATCTGAAAAAGCAACAAAAAGATAGCCGTTAGTTTTCTTTCATTTAATAATAAATGCTACAAATAAAGCAAGGCATACCTGTAGAAACGGGGTGAACCCGGCAACTGAGATCTCACCACTCTCACGTGCCAGGGATGAGAATAGGTGGGCAAGCATCGCGGCACCCCAGGCATACTCGCCAACCTGCTCAAGGTTAACGAGTAGGGGCACGAATCGTAGGTGTACCTTGTCGCTCTTCGTGGACAGAAGAAGTCTGGCCAAGAAGAACAACAAGAACCAACGGAGGTCCACGTCTGCCTGAGGAGTACCCTCCTCACCACAAAGGGTCTCCCGAACGCGCAAGACCAGCTGCGCAAGGAAAGCCGGTCTGAAGACCCCTGTCGGCACGGCATCGCGCATGCCGACAAGGGCAGCGAAAGGACCCCTCTTGAGGGTGCGCCATCCCCCTGGACTCGCCGGGAGGGAAAGTCCGAAGTAACGCTCGAGTTTCCTCGAGTAGTCAGCATAGGACTTTCCCGTCACGGGGAGGCCATGGACACGCAAACCGGTGATGCGTGCCACGTCCTCCAGTGTGGGCACCATGTGCCCCCACGGAAAAAGGAATGAGCAAGAGGTGGAATCCCACCTCTCCCTCATCGCCTGGACAAAAGGGAGGTCCTCCCGAATGGCGCGCAACGAAAGAATGGGCCGAAACCCATCCCCTCCGGGCGCGCCTTACGGAAGGGCTGGAGCGCCTCGTATACAATGCCCACCAATTCCCAAGAGATCCTGGAATGAATCTTCTTCTGCAATAAATGGAAGTCTTGTTAGTCCCAATTAGAAAAAGATATATAAAAGAAAATCATGCATGATTACCGGAACTTTGGGCTCCACATACTGCTCTGGCGCGGCGAAAACGTCATCATCGCCGATGTCCTCGTCGGACATCGCGGGTGCCGCAGCAGAGGTAGAGGCCTCGGACGTATGAGAACGCCGCACCATCTGAAGATAATGAGACCAAGTTGTCAGTTACGTGGGATAATCTGGAAAAAAAAAATCTGGCCATTCCGGCGTTTCCGGAATGCCCAGGCGACCTGGCGACCAGGTCGCCTGGGCAGGCGGCCCGCGCGCCGGGCCGCCTGGCGCAGGCGGCCCGACGCACGGGCCGCCCGGGGCGGCCCGCGCAGCGGGGACGCTCGGCCTAGGCGTCCCGCGCCGCGGGCCGCATGGGCGGCCCGGGCTTCGGGCCGCCTACCGCAGGCGACCCGAAGCCGGGTCGCCCATGCGGCCCGGGCTCCGGGTCGCCCAGGCGACCCGGGCTTCGGGCCGCCTGGGGAAGGGGACGCATGCGCTCCCTTCCCCGACCGGTTTTTCGACCTACTGACCTCCGATTTCAAAAATTTTCGCACCTATGAAAAGTTGAAACGACGATCTACAATAGTCGTGAAAGGAATAACGGACCTCGGAGGTCGTAGAAGAAGCAGGAAGCCGCGGAAGTAGACCGTATACTTTTTCACATGGAATCCTCGCCAGAACAGGTAAAAATGAGCGGTAAATCTGAGCCCTTTATATAGAAACAGTGAAAATTTTTCTTATTGTTCAAAAAATTCCGAAAAAATCACCAAAAACATTAGAAAAATAGAAAATCTTTATGGGTATCTTCCAATTCCGAGATCGGAACATGGAAGGCCAATTTGGGCCCGGTAGACGTATCACGTCGAACCGATTATCTGTCACGACCCGAAAAGAGAAAAAGAGGTATTTGCAATCACATAAACATTCTTGTAAGCATGGCAATTCACTTTTTCAAAATACGAAAGTTTTTTTCTTGTACATCTCCATGCTAACCCTCTTACGTAACATACTCTAGTCCAAAATAACAGATAAAAACAGGAAGTAATCCATGAAGCCGTCAAGAGAATGGAGCTCCCCCCGAGATGCGGAAGCCAACTGACAACATTGCCAGCTGCCTGAACTAAAAGAAGATGTCGCTCATTCGCCTCCATACGCCTCGGCCTGATCCTCAGAATCGGGGAACGATGAAGAAGCTCACGGACCGGCACGTTTAGCTGAAGCGCACATCGATGTGGGTTGTACAACACGAGAAACCTCGTCGTCACCAGAAATAGCTCTCTACCAGGAACAAGGCAAGTCTGGAAGAGTGTGCGTGTCACCGGCTGAGTAATGGTAAAGAACTGCTGATGCATGACGGACTCAAAGTAATCCCGCCAACTGCGCCTCGACCGGAACCCGGGGCAATGATCCCAAACGCCTCTGCTCAGGCCTGCCTGTCTCGCCACCCCGGCCAGAGGACTTCGGGTAAAGGAGCTTGGGAAGCCGGGGGTAGACGCCGTGAACCTGAAGTGAAGATCAGCCCAACAACTAAAAAGCAAGAGGCTACCAGAAAAAGAACGGCCTAAGCTAGCTTCAGTTAATCCTTGGTAGAGGAAACCAAGAACTGACATAGCCAACCGACGGCCACTCCATAAACCCTCCACATGGGCCAGCTGAGCAGAACTGACAATGTCATCTCCTGAAGGGTACAAGACAGTTAGCACAATACATATGGCAGCTCCTTTCAATCCAGACATTAATTGCTCCGCCGAGTCACCAGTAGACTCCAAGCAAGAGAGAGTCCAACAGTATAAGCGAGACATGTTGACCCCCTCGCCATCCATCAAGGCAATCGCCTCTGAACAAGGCATAAATTCCTGCAATATCTGTGAGCAAGAGCAATCTATGGACGGGGTAAAGAAGTCCGGAGATTCACCCATTTCGCTGGCCCTTAGGCCCAAGATGAGCTCCACTTCCTCCAGAAGAATAGAGCATTCAAAATCAGCAAATATGAATGTATGAGTTTCCGGGTGCCATCGTTCCACTAACGCACCTAACATCGCAAAATCCCAGTGGTAACGATGTATGCGTCGAAAATGGGCAAGAACGCCCCTTAAGCCCCAATCGTGTAAAATTTCCAACGAATGACGTGTCAACGTCCGCATCAGACGTTCAGCCCATGCAAACTGACCAAAGCGATTGGAAGAAGGGAAGGACGGCAATTCCTGAACAAGGCACAGATAATCAGGAGAAGAAAAGGTTCTGTGGGTACCAGGCGACCCGCCTTCCGGGTCACCCAGGCGACCCGTCTTTCGGGTCACCCAGGCGACCCGCCTCCCGGGTCGCCCAGGCGACCCGTCTAACGGGTCACCCAGGCGACCCATAAATCAGGCCACTTCCCAGAACAGTAAGGGGCACCCTTTGATCCAATGGGTCATGCATCCTCTCAACAAAAGGAGGACGAATGGAGGAGTCTAGCACATGAAAATGAGAGAAT
The DNA here is from genome assembly GCA_036172225.1 of Cryptocoryne crispatula var. balansae. Classification (NCBI taxonomy): domain Eukaryota; kingdom Viridiplantae; phylum Streptophyta; class Magnoliopsida; order Alismatales; family Araceae; genus Cryptocoryne; species Cryptocoryne crispatula. The sequence continues at coordinate 17,141,172 of CM069934.1, forward strand.
GAAAGAGAAAAAAATCAATACGCTTACTTCATTGAGATGACGAAGACCCCGGAGATGATCCAGAAGAGCCAATATGGGTAGAACCGAGCTTTGCCTAGCATATGGCATGATGGTAACCTCCTTGCTCAAAAATCTCAACACTTCACACTTCAAAGGAAGGTAAAAATGTGGTAGGAGAAGAGACCCACGAGCTTATGGTCTCTTAAAACCTTAAGTGTGGTCAAAGCAAGTACATGACTACTCATGTCAAGTACTTGTCAAGGACAGACGCAGCAGGCGACCCCTTTACCAGGACGCCCAGGCGACCCATCTGCCGGGTCACCCAGGCGACCCGACAGGCGGGTCACCTGGGCGACCCCCCCAGACAGGTCGTTTCCTGCTAACAGAACCAAAAAATGCCCCTCTTTACTTAATGGAAACATGCATTCACTACATCAAATGTTCAATAGTCTGAAAATACATAGCTTGGAACTAACATAAGTGCAGGTAAGAGAAAAATCAAGCACGGATCGCCCGGAGCTTCTTCAAGTAACGAGCTTTGCGCGCTTCATCTTCTTCGGTCACCATCCAAGGACTATGTAATTTGTACGTCTTCCACAAAGTAATTGCACTTTGACATTCCTCATCGTCATCCGGTGTTCCCAGGCGGCGATCCTTGATGCTCGGGAGATGTGACACCAATGGCATCTTATGCCTACAAAGACCTAATTGGGGAAAACACCGATGAGCATTATATAAAACCAATGAGGTACCGGTTATAAGCCGAAGGTCGACTCCCGGGATAAAGCATGCTTTAAGATCCTTCCGGAGCAAAGGGAGTGGCATGCATAAAAAGCTAGCTCGGTTAAGCTTGGACAGGTACAGGCGCCAGTCTTGGCGAGTTTTCACTGTAGGACACCTATTAATGACCTTCTCTTCCATGCCAAGAACGGAGGATAAAGAATGCAAAGGGCTGCGGAGAAACAAACGCGAGGCCGGAACAATCTCCTCGGCAACATCAAACTTGAAGTGAAGTTCCGCCCAAGAAATTAGAAGAAGGATGCTGCCAAACATAGGACGACCAAGGCATGCCGCAGAAAGCCCCTCATACAAGAAGCCCAAGACAGATGGGGCAATGCGCTCCCGACGCCATAACCCCCAAATGCAAGGCAAGGAACTTGGGGCAATCCAACCATCTTCTGAAGGATAAAGGAAGGCAGAAACAGCACAAGTCACGACTCCTTTCAACCCACAAATGAGATTGTCAGAATCTTCAGAAGCTTTATCCATACTCTTGATGGACCATGATAAGAGACCTTCAAAAGAAATTTTGCTACCAACAATCAATGAGGAGGCTTCCACTGGAGTCATGAGTTCCTCTAAAAACAAGTGAGCAGTTAGAGGAAAAGGCGGGATAAACATGAAATCTTCTTGACCATAAGGAGAATTTGGGAGGCCTAGCAACATTTCAACTTCTTCAAGAAGAATGGTGCATTCAAAAGTATCAAGAATGAACGTATTAGTGTCTGGATGCCAACACTCAACCAAGGCTCCTACGAGAGCAAAATCCCAATAATATTTAGAGCAATTCACCACATGAACGAAGAAGTTGGCCATGCCCCATTGTCGAAGCACATGGCGAGCTTGCAAAGTGATATACGGAACAATGCGGGAGACCCATTGACATGAGCCATAGCGACGGGCTCCCGGAAATGCCGGAGGATTCTGAATGTGCACATATAAAAGTGTCAGCAATGCGCAGGTAACCCGCCTACCGGGTCTCCCAGGCGACCCGTTCACCGGGTCGCCCGGGCGACCCCATCTTCGGGTCGCCCAGGCGACCCGTCTGTCGGGTCGCCCAGGCGACCTGATGCCGGGTCATTTCCGGATGACAGATTCAAATCCGAAAATAAGAGGAAAAGTGGGATCCAAATAAGAAGGGGATAATTTTGCAAGAAGAAGAAATAAGATACTTACAATTCCAGCCACTACTCTGTTGAAGATGTGCCCGGAACCTCCGAAAATCTTCTTGCCTTCTTCGGGTGGATGAATCTTGAAGGATGAAACATTGTGAGAGGAGTAAGAGAGCTAAAGGAGAGAGAGAAAGTATGATGTTCTCACAAGAGGGGCGAGTTGGGGGCTTAAAAGAGGGAAAGGAGCTGTCCTGCGCTATATTCAAGGCTGAAAAGATGTCCAGAGGTCTAATCTGCCTGCTCTGACGACGGGTGCAGGCGACCCGGCAGACGGGTCGCCCAGGCGGCCCGACAAACGGGTCGCCCAGGCGACCCGGCAGACGGGTCACCTGGGAACTCTGTACACTTGTCAGCAGTTATTATATAATTGAACGTTGAAGACCTCGAGTTCGGGACAATTGAGCTTGAGAACCCCCTCAACAAAAACAATGATGGTTCAACTGTTTCTAAACTCGCGGATAGACCAAAGTCTTATGCACGGGGACGACGGTTCCTGATCAGTATCCTGACCCGTAAACATAGGACCTATATCTTCAACTATTTGCTTACTTTTGAGTTTGTTTTTCCCCACAAAAAATATATAAATCATGCATCATGCATCGCATACTCCCCGGACACTTCGAACGAGCTGTATTCCGGTATTCTGAAAAGTTTCTCGCTAAGATTCAGTAAATTCTAAAAGAACATGGAGTCATTCCACTCCGGACGAAATCGATACCCTTGCAAGAACCAAATGGACTCAGAAGGCATAACCCCGAAATGATTGGATGTTCACTCTTTGTTTTCGTTAGTTTAGTTAGCCCTTCTCGGTACAGGCACACCACAGAGCTGGGCCGCTAACCGAGATGAACTCACGAGCCACAACTCGGAGGTCCCCCACGGCGGGGGCAGGCTTCTCCCTTTATGTTCGTGCCCGCGGCACTACATCCATCCAATCAATGACGGGAATGATCCGAAGAGGACAAATGGGAACGGCAAAGGACCGATAATGTCCGCCCCTTGCCCAATTAGGCAGTAGCCTGCGTGTCTAAATCTACACCTTGGTGCCACCTTTTCAGTCCGAGCCATTGCACGCCGCTACGCCTCATTACATTCGTCTACGCTTCATTCCATATCGCTCCCCTACAAAGCCGACACCAAGGCGAGGCAAGCTGTAGACATGCAAATTTTGCCTATTTGAGGAGCATAAGATCCATGTTTTCTTAGAAGGTATTCGAGTTTTCCGATAAACGAACCGAACCACCAAGAAAAAAGGCCCAAAAATGAAATCTGGGGGCCCAGGCGACCCGTCTACCGGGTCGCCCAGGCGACCCGTGTACCGGGTCGCCCAGGCGACCCCCCTGCCGGGTCGCCCAGGCGACCCGTTTGACGGGTCATCTGCCAAATCGTCCGTTCTGACGGTGGTAGGTGAAACGTCGAATCTGGTCAGGTACAGCAAGCGACCCGACCAACGGGTCGCCTGCCAAAACAGTGTGCGAACTGGGCGAAGTGACTCGTGAGCGGCGCACGCTCGTCCGGATGGTCGGAGTCGACTGGGCGCAGGCGACCCGACTGACGGTCGCCCGCCACCGCGCGCGGACCCGGGCGGCGGTCGCCAGCTTTCGGCGCACGCGCATTTAATGGCATTTAAAGTTCCGCAGGCGACCCGCCAGACGGGTCGCCCAGGCGACCCGGCCAACGGGTCACCTGCGGATTCCGAAAAGTGATTTTATGCCTGAAATGCCCCTGGGACCCTTTTGCCTATAAAAAGGGACCCCCTAACCACTTTCTCAAGGGTTGGAAGAGTGTTAGAAGAGAGAGAACGTCCCAAGCTCCCAATAGAGAACCTTAGAGAGTTCCAAACCTCTTCCACCCCCCCCAATTCTCATTGCCTAAGAGATTGAGAGCTTCCCATTTCCATCCACCTCCGTAAATCGACGTTCTTCATCCCGTTTCTTCATCGGCATCCATTTTGAAGCTTCTCAAGCTCCTACATCAAAGGGGGAATCATCATCCACGTCCTAAGAGCTTCCGGGAGTCGTCATCAAGCTTCTAAAGCCATCCGAAAGCACCGCGGGAGCATCCGGGAGTCAACCGAATTCTGGTGCAGGAGGCGACCCGTTCTCCAGGTCGCCCAGGCGACCCCCCTGCCAGGTCGCCCAGGCGACCCATTTTCCAGGTCGCCCAGGCGACCCGTTCTCCAGGTCGCCCAGGCGCCCCCCTGCCGGGTCGCCTGGGACTCCAGATTGCCGTTTTTGAAGCCGAAACTCGTTTTTCTTCCCCAACCTTCTAGCATTACTTTGTTCCTATGTTTTCCATCATAGATCATCATATTTGCATGCATATTTAACTTAGTAACATCATATATCATCATCCAAAAACACATAAAAAAGGGGGGGTTGGGAGTTATTCCCAATCCGGTTAGTTCATCTCCTTTTGTGGTTTTAGTTCCCTTCTTTTGCAAGATGCTTCACTATCTTAGTTCTAATCTACTTTCACTTGTTTTCGTGGCTTACTTGTTTTTGTAGGAACAATTAAAGTGCTTCAAGCTCTTTCTTCTCGGCCGGCCGAAAAGGAAGAAGATGGAACCCATAATCTCCCCAACACAATCTCTCCGCTTAGGTACGTTTGGTCATTTTCTTTAAAACTTACATCGTTTCTTGTCTTTACTCTCGGAGCCCGCGGCTCCTGGCGACCACAACCCTACACCACCGACGAAACCGAAAAGAGGAGCGGCGCTCATCGCTCCGACCCGGGGAAAGAAGAGAAGAAGGAACCGGGTCCGGATCGGGAGTCTCACAGTAGGGAGTGCGATAAAGAACCCTAGGTACTGCCATAGGAATCCACAACATAGCGTCACCCCTTAACAACTCCATCAAGCTCATCAAAATCATTATTCTCAATTAATTGCTCAACTCATGGCACCCTTGCCTCAACTATCTCATCAACCCCAGCCAGTCATGCACTTCATAGCTCATCCTCCTTAGCCGATTGCACAACCTTCGGCTCTCCAGCCTAAACTAATTGTACAAAGCCCAACTGTTCAACCAATTTCACCTTAGTCTTAGTAGGTTGCATAACCTACTATTCCTTAGCAACCTTCATAGTTGGCTGTATATGATCAAGCCCCTCTAATAACTTGTGCCCCTACCCTGACATTAGAATGAGCTCTCCTTGTTTGTCACCCAGTCATAACAATCTCTACTATATCCCAAAAGCATGAAGATCATGAACAAGATTAGCCAGTGGAGGAATCTAAAGTTGAAATCAATGATCCTCCCACACTTGACTCTTAGTTGATCTCTCTCGCCCCAATTGAATCGACACATCCTTCATTCCTAAACAACCTCAAGAAGAAACCAACCAAGGATAGGATCCATAGGTAGAAGAACCTAAAGTCAAGATCGATAATGATTCTTCTGAATCTAGAACTTGATTGTTCCTTCTTACTCCTCGGGAAGCCCTAGAACAAAGCACATTCCTCACCATTGAACAACGTAAGGAGAAGCCAATGGTTAGTAACATAGGGTGGAAGATCATGAAAAAGCTTATATATCAACCTAGCAAGAGCCTGGGCAAGGATCTTCATGGGATAACATAGCCAGTGCAACTGTCAAGTCAGTTCCCATGGGTAAGACTCAGCTTAGCTCATAAGAATTAACTCCCAAACTAAGAGAGGGCAAGGCACGGTCTATCCTTAATATTAGGAGTTTAAATAATCAATTTACAAAGACAAGTGCATAGTTCAAGTAGGAAAAGTGTGACCCACAATTGATTTATGAGCCCTGGAAGAAGTTAGAGTTGATCAAGAAGGTTGAGAGAAGGGGAGGAGCTACTTGCAAATCAGCCAAGGATGGGGTAACCAATAAACATCCAAATAGCTACGTTCAAAGAAAAGGGATTCTAGGAGCCCATCGACTAGGCAATTATTCACGGGGCAACCCATTAGGGCCACGTTAATTAACAATCATACAGGTAGTTGGGTCTAAGGCAAAGGATTGTTGGGACCTCCTCCAACCAACCAAGCCCACCCGTCAACTCCCTTTCCAAGGTTGTCTCGACCTTCCAAATCAAGCTCTAGGGTTCATTGCGGTCCATCAGACCGCTGAGTCCGAATTCAACACTTGGGCCCACGAGCCCACTCCCATTCTACAAACCTAGCCCACAAGCCTGCACTCATGCTTCTAAATTGGCTTGTATCTCCATTCTTCTAAATTGGGCCCATTCACCCACCATCATTTTAAATCTAGCCCACACACCCAACATCATTCTAAATCGAGCTTAAGAGCCCATTATTGCTTTCAATCAAGCCCACTTGCCTCTCCTTCAACACTACCATCAATTTTCGGGTCACAACCCCCACTCCATCCTTCTCAATTAGGTCCATGTGTCCATCATCTAACTTAATTGGGCCCATGTGCCCTCACTTCTCAATTAGGCACATATGCCCATGCTTATGAATCCGGGCCACATACCCACTCTTCTGAATTAGACCCATGTACCCATTTTCTTAAATCGGTCTGGTGTGCCTATCATTCCAAATAGAGCCCCTATGCCCATCCTCAACGATCGGGCCATCATGCCCATGACTCCAAACCAAGCATGCATATCCAACTCTCTCCTATTATGCTAGGCCCACGTTCCCCATTTTATTCCCTACCACAGTTCATGCATCCAATTCCCTTCTCTACTATTAGGCCAAGGTACCACCATTCCTTTCTCTATCACTGGGCCCATATGCCTTGTTCCTACCATTGCTATTGGGTACACATGCCCATTCCCATTCCTTTAGATCGGGCCCATGAGCCCATCTCCATTTACAAAGTTGAGCTCTCACACCCATCCTATCAAATTAGGCCCTTGGGCCTAATCTCAACTAGTAGACCCCACGAGCCCCTTTTCTCTCTTGGACCCTTGAGCCAATAAGCATTCTTCTTGAATTGGGCTCTTCCGCCCATCCTTGTCACTTGATCAAGCCCATGCACCCAACACTTCTCTTTAAATTGAACCACTCATGCCCATATTTTTTAAAGTGGGCTCTTACATCACATTTTTACAAATTGGGCTCTTACAACTATGTTTTTTTCTTTTTCAAATTGGGCCCTCGCACCCATGTTTTCTAAAATCAGGCCTAGTGCCTAAATTTTTTAGATTGGGCCTGTCGACGGGCATTGTGGCTCTTACTTGCACTGGGCAGCCAACTTCATTGTGTGTGATGTGATGTGTGGTTTCTAGGAACCGAAGGCTCCGAAAGTAAAGGGAAAGAGAATGCAAATGTTAAAAGAAGATGACCGTATATACCTTAGCGGAGAGATTATGTTGGGAGATTATGGGTTCCATCTTCTTCCTTCTCGGCTGACCTAGGAGAAAGAGCTTAAAGTGATGATCAATTGTTCCTAAAAAATCAAGTAAGCTAAGAAACAAGTGAGAGTGGATTAGAACTAAGGAAGTGAAGCACCTTTCAAAGGAAATAAATTAAAATCACAAAAAGAGTTAGATTAACTGGATTGGGAATAACTCCCAATCCCCCTTTTTATTTATTTAGATGATGAAAATGAGATGATTAAACTAAAATATGCATGCAAACATGATGATCTAAAGTGAAACATTAAAGTAAAACAACACAAGATAACAAGGGAAGGAAGACAAATTTAGTCTCCAAGGATGGCTGTTCGGAGTAACTGGCATCCCTACACTGGGGATGCCAAGTGTCCTAGTGGCTAAGTCATCAGGCATCCCTGGTGATAGGTCATTAGGTCCTCCAGTGGCCATCTTGCCCTCAGACGTTCCACCAACCCTCCTGGATGATCTTTAAGGCTTGCTAGCAACCCAAAAGGGCCTCTTGGATGTGGGTGATATCCTCCTTTTAAATGTGAGGTTTTAAGGAGCTTGATAGTAGATGATGAAAAAGAAAAGTTATAGGGAAGATGATTTTCTTGGTGGTGGATGGAGCGGGGAGCCCTCAAAACACTCTTGAAATGGATTTTTGGGAGTGGGGAGCCTTGAGATCTCACTTGAAATCTCTTGAAAGTTTTCTTGTAAGGAATCAATACATGACAGCGGAAAATATTTGATTCCATAAAACCATGATCTTTGCCATGATCGATGCCGAACGAGTAAAACCGGGAACCGAATATGAAGTAGAACGAGAGTATCTCATGGGATTTATAAAATCCCTCACCATGGATAAAGAGAGGACATTCCTTGTTGCTGAAAACCGTTCAAGTGTTCGGCCTCTAGCGGTATCCACATGATATGCTTCAATAGACGACTTCTCCCTTCCTTCGGGTCTCCAGAAACTTTTCAGATCCAAGCTTGACCATGGGAGATCACCTTCTAGAGGAGAGAGGAGGAAGAGAGGATGCTTGGGACGTGCTCCAACCCTATGGCTTGTTAGGGTTTGGCTTCATAAGCCATTTATATATAGAAGATGGAATTTTTCACAAAAACCCAAAACTTCTATAAAATTATGTCCATGCCCTCATCTTATTAACCATATCTATTGTGTGTGACCCATTAGGCTCAATAGTCAATTTTTTTGAAGCCTTAATTAATTTAAAAGAATAATTCCTTTAAATTAAATCAAAATTGTTATCTAATAACAGTTTTTACGGTTTTTTGATCATAAAGGGTACAAGCCACATCCTATGATCCCAAATGACTTTGGGAAGTTAAATAACATCTATTGAGCCTTTCTATCATCAATTACCACATATTTAAATTCTCGTTCATACAATGTCCCGGTCGGTCAAGGGTTCAACATTGACTGTCAACCCTTAAATATTCCAACTCTATGAGATCCTGTACTCAGGTTCGGATCAATTGAAAAACTCCTTTTACAATTATCCTAAGTACCTTGGTGATTTAGAGTACTATCTCATAGGACATTCTCTCTCTCCTACCGAGAGTGAACGATCCCTTGTTATCCACTCAATTGCCTCCACCGGGTTTTTCTTGCACCCAATACATCAACTATACTGAACTATCAAAATGGTGATCTATAAGTCAATAATCAAACTACAAGATATATCCAATAAGATATCTTTGGTGACTCAGGTCAAAGATCTAACTGTGTTATTGAGATGTAAGAATAACTTGATAGACAGTTCGATAAGATACCGATCAGGCTTTTCTAAATTGGTCAGTTCAGTGAGCTCATTCCACTAATGAGCACCTATGTGTGTATCTCAGTGTCCCCACACTGATGACCAATGAGATCGATCATTCTCATCACATGAGAAGACATCACACAATAGTCTATCTGGATTCTTGATGTCCCGTCTCAAGGATCCTATGACTAGGAATATTTAGATCACATACCTTTAGATGATCGATCTCATTATCATGATTTCATCATGATTCAATCATCATTGAATGTCATCGAGGACTTCATTACGATATGCGCTTCTAATAAAAGCTAGTAGCGAAGTTTTGCCTATTTAATTGAATGAGATATTCTTAGAAATGTTGAATCATATCATATATGATTGGCTTATAGGGCATACATTTCTATCATTTCTAACTTCCAACCTTTGAAAACGTAGTTAAGGGGTGGCTTTTTATAAACCCAAGGGCAAGGATATTTTTGGCATAATTGACAGTACCAGACTTGACACATGATGACCTGCCACTAGGGGCACCAGGCATCCTTCCTGCACATAACAACTTGTCAATACATAACTGCCATTAAATGCCCATGTGCCAAAAGCTAGTCACGTGCACTAACCACCACCTGAAACAGTACCAGCATCCATAGTGACGGGACGCCACCATATAGTGCACGCTCAATCACTGGTCAGGCGTGCAACACTCAAGGCTCACTTCAGTCAAGTTGTACGCTATAATACTTGCCATCCCTAGGGCTGGGACATTTTCATACTTGATCATTCATAAATACCCACCTACCATGGCCAGAGCTGTCAGGTTTGAAGTGGAATTAGGCGACATCATGGGTTTTGGGATGCCTGGCATCCCATCTATGGGGATGCTAGGGCAATGTCCTTGTGTGAGGGATGCCAGATGTCACTCAGTGCAAGACACCACCTGGCTAGTGACATATTTGTGTTGTTCATTGATAATCAAGTTTGTTAATTGAAAAACTCAAGTGTTTCCTAAGAAAATATGGATCTTAATCTCCTCAACTAGTCTAAATTTATGTGTCTACAGCTTGCCTCACCTTGGCTTTAGCTTTTCAATGGAGTGCCATGGAATGGAGCATAGATGAATGTAGCATAGTGAAGTAAGGCACAGAGGCATGTAATAGTGGCAGACTGAAAAGGGGACACTAAAGTGTAGATTTAAACATGCACACTACGGTGTAATTGGGAAGAGAGTGAACATCATTGGCCCTTTGCAATTTCCATTTGTTTCTTCTGGATCATTCCCATCATTACTTGGATGGATAAAGTGCCACAGGCATGAATAGAGGAAGAATAGAAAGCATGCCCCTTCATGTGGGGGACCTCCAAGTCATGGCTCGTGAGTTCATCTCAGTCAGTGGTCCAACTATGTGGTGTGCTATCCCAAGAAGGGCTAAATTAAGCTAACAAAAACATATGGTGAACATCCAATCATCTTGAGGTAAAATCTTTCAAGTTCATTTGGCCCTCATGGAGGTACCAGCATTGTTCAGAATGGAATGACTTCATGTTATGCTAGAATTCACTGAATTCAGCGAGAAACATCTCAAAAAACTAGGAAACAACTTTTTAGTTGCTTGTGGCACTTGAAGGATGGAAGACTTATGAATGCAATGATGTATGAAATGTTGCATGGAGTGATGCGTGGGAAATAAAAAAAATGCAAATTAAAATAGGCAAATAGTTGAAGATATAGGCTATGTATGTGATGGGTCAGGATACTTTCGAAAGAACCATCATCCCCGTACACACATAGCTTTGGCTTATCCGCAAGCTAAGGGATGATTGATCCATCATTGTTTTTGTTGAAGGGGTATTTTGGCTTGACCACCTCTAAACTTGTGGTCTTTAGCATCTCAAATAATATTATTTTGATATATGCAATACTAATATGCAAGTCCTAATAAGGGTCGGGGTAGTCCACTTTTATTTTTTATTTTCTAATTTTTTGTTGTTTTGCTATCTCTAAGTCAAGTTCTTGAGGAAGAGAGTTGATGCATGGGATCCCTTATGTGAAGTCCTTGTTTCCTACATTCACTTGAAAAAGAGATGATTAAAAATTTATCGTGGCTTAGTTCCCATGCATGAGGAGGGCTGAAGTTGCCTTGATACTTTGTCAAGGGAAGCCTTTTCAAAAGACAAGAAGAAACTAAATATGCATTGCATAAAAGAGACGTACAAGACTAAAATTAAATGTGTATGCATAATCGAAAATGTTTCTTGGTTTTAAGATTTTTCAATTTATTTTGGGTTTTAAATTTTTTTGACATGTGCAAGACCAAAATTTAATGTGAAAAACATATTATTGAAAATGTTTTATTTTTGAAGATTTTGAAATTTTGAAGATCGAATGCAAAAAAAAACATTTAAAAGATGTTTTGGTTTCGAAGATTTTTGAATTTGTTTGATTTTTGAGACTTTTTTATTTGTAAGTTTTTGTAGAAAGGAGGGTTGTCATTTGCTTTGATCCACTTGGAATGGGTGTCCCTAATTATTCTTCAAGGAGCAAGAGCATGCACCATATGTAAGAGCAGAGGCCCTTTCATACGGAATCCTTTTGACCTTCGACCATTAATTAGCTAGGCTTTGCCTAGATCTGGTTGGTCTACCCTATCCCTGAGGGTTAAAGAAAGAAGAAGATTAAAGTTAAGTCTTTGGTAGACTTCAGGGATGTCAAATTTGTTTCTATATTAATACCTATTTGCCTGTTGGGGTTCGGCCTCTTCAGGTCCTTCCTTCTTTTATTAATTTGCCCACATTCTTTGATGGCCCACATTCAAACAGGTCTTTTCTTTTTCTTCATTTGACATGAGGGGTTCATTACCCAACTTTTTCAACCTTTTGCATTCTCTTCTTTGGTCGTACTTATTCAAACATGTCTTTTCTTTTGTTGACTTGAGAGGTCATTGCCTATCTTTTGGCACATTTTTTCTTCTTTTAAGAAGTTGGACCTTTTGAGATGTCCTCCTACTAGGGTAGTAGACACTTTTGATACTCCTTCTTCTAGTCCCCTACATTCATCTTGGACCAAAATAAGAATAGAGTAGGATAGAGCCGACTTTCCTTCTTCAAACTTTGACTAGCTTTCTTTTCGGTGTCCAGTTATTAGGATTCCAAAATCTAGGCAAGTGTTGTGTAAAGTATGATGCACACTCTTGATTCCTAGAGAACAAGTTAGGACATCCAAGAGCTAGTGGAATTTAGATTAGGATAGTCATCCTCTCAATTTTTATGTATTTATGAATTTTTTGTAATTTTTACTAAGCAAAATATTTTAGATAGAATAAATTCAATGGACGATTCACTATGCCATGCTTTGTGCCACTCATTATATTTTTGATATTTTCATTTCGTTGAAAATATGCCTAAGCAACATTAAATTAAATTCTCTTGGTTATCCTCTCTAAGCAAAAGATTCTTAAAGGCATCTTACAATTAGATGAAAAATATTAGACTTGTAAATTCTTTTGAAATCACCTCTAAGATAATATGATAATAATAAATACATGCATGTAATATCTAATGAAGTTCGTTGTTGGTGACTGTGTTGTCAGGATGGTGTAGATGGCACTTATTTATGCCTTAACTTGACTTACTACTTCCGCTTCTTCCTATTCGGTAATAGATTAATAATTTGAGTCAATATAATGATGCGGGTGATGTAGAAGAATTGCAAGAGTTGGCATTTGATGATGTCATTAAGGGTCAAGAAATCATCATGAAATGTTTTTCACTTTATTGGAATAAAAGAGTAGTTGCCTAGATTGAAAGAAATGAGGTGTGACATGATAAAAGAGATGGGCCTATGAGCCCAATAAAAGGAGGTGGGGCATGATGACCTAATTCAATAAAATGGAGTGGGATCACAAGCTTGAAGAGGATGACGATGACGGGCTCTTGGGCTTGATTTAGGAGAATTAAGGGGCACAATGGCCCATTTTAAAAAAAATAAAGAGGTGCAATGACACGATTTTGTGAAGAAGAGGGCATGATGGCCCATTTCAAAACAAATGGGGACACGATGGCCCGGTTCAAAAAGATGAGGGCGTGACAGCTAGGTTTAAGAAGATGGGGGTGCATCGGCCATATTTGAAAGCTAAGGAGCATGATGACCCAATTTTCAAAAAGGTGAGGAGTGCAATGACCCAATTTAGGAGGTTGAGGGTTGTAAATGCCAAGTTGAAGATGGTGGGCACACAGTGCCTGGTTGAAGGAGATGGGCACAAAGGCCTATTTTAAGAAGATGAAAATAGGCTCATTGGCCAAATTTGGGTGATGAAGGACTTGCGGGCCTGAAGGAGACAAACATGGTGATGTGGGCTTGGTCGAGAAGGGTGATGGGGCTGTGGGCCCAATTGAGCACATTGATGGGCTGGCCCAATTTGGTAAGATAGGGGGTGTGATGGCCCAATCTTAGGAAAAAAAAGGGTCACAATAGCCCGATTGAAAGACATGGGCTCAATGGCCTATTGAAAAAGCATAATTAAAATAAGGACGCAACAGCCTGATTGAAAAAAACATAATTGAAAACATGGGCACTACTGCTTGATTGAAAAAGTATGATTAAAAACATAGGTGTTACAACCCGATTAAAAAAAACATAATTAAAACAAGAACACAATGGCCTGATTAGAATGGATAGAGTGGGGGCCATGGCTCGAGAATCGATGATAATGTTAAAGGAGGGATGCTTGGGCCCACTTGTGGTTGATGATGGGCACACGGCCTTAATACAAAAGGATAGAGCGGGGGCCATGGACCGAGAATTGATGAGAATGTTGAAGGAGGAGCTTGTGGGCCTGAATGAGAATGATGGGTACGAGGGCCAGACCTAGAAGAGTAGGCATGTGGGCTTGATTCAGGAGAGCAGGCATGTGGGCCCAATTGAGAAAGGTGAAGTTGGATCCATGGCCCAAGAATTGATGGTGATGTTGAAAGAGAGGTGTGTGGACCCGATCGAGATTGATGATGAATCCATGGACCCAATTCAGGAGTGTGGGCTCATAGGCTTGATGCAAGAGGATAGTGGGCACAAGGGCAAAATGTAGAGAAGTGTCGAGCACTTGGGCCCGACTCAAGAGATTGGACACGAGGGCCTAATTTAGGCAAGTAGATACAAAGGCCCGACTTAGGAAGATGATGAGCATGTGGGCCTGATTTTAAAGGAGGGACACATAGGCCAATTTAGGAGGATAATGGGCTTGTGGGCCCAATGTAGAAGAGCATTGAGCACTTGGGCCTGGTTCAAGAAAATGAATGAGGACTTGAGGACTCAATTTGAGAGAATAGGACTGGGATTGTGACCGAGCATCAAAGGTTGTCTCGACGGCTTGATTGATAGAAATGGACCCTAGGGCCTGGTCTAAAAGGTCAAGATATCTTGAGAAGGGAGTTGGAGAGAGGGATTATCTAGCTGGAGGTGGTCCTGATAATGCTTTCCCTGGACCCAACTATTTGGATGACTATTGACTAACCTAGCCATAATGGAATGCCTTGTAAATGAATGCTTATTTGGAGGGGCTCCTAAAATTCATCAGCCTCAGACTCAGATGTTTAGATAATTGTTGAATAATTCAACCCTTGCCAGTTTGTGATTGGATCTTATTTTCCTTTCAACTTTTTCCATTAGTTACTTCACGAGTGGTCTTGATAATCTCAAGGGACAAAAAATCAATCGTGGGCTATATTCATTTTCCTCCAATTTTGTTCCTTTTGTAAAATGATTATCCAAACTCTCAATTGTGATGGTTAACTTTCCTTGCCCTTCTGAGGCTCAGGAGTTGGTTCTTGAAATCTATGTCCTGTCCTTGGGATCAAAAATGTTGCACTAGATGTGTTATCCCCTGTAATTCTTTGCCTAAGCCCTTACCAGCTTGATATCCAAGCATATCCATGATTCTCCACCCTAGGTTGTTAAGTGTTGACCTCTCCCTAGGTTGTTCAATGATAGAGTGTGCCTTGTTCTAGGGATTCCTAAGGGGTGGAGGTAATTGCTAGAGCATTAGATTCAGGTAAATCGTTGTCTAATTTGATTTCAATTCTTGCAAATCCTATCCCTTATTGGCATCCTCCTTAGGTTGTTCAATGGTGGAAGATGTATTGGGCTCAAGGGGTACCAAAGAGGTAGGATGAGAGTCAAATATGTGAGGATCATGGATTTTGAATTCAAATTCCTCCACTAGTTGATCTTGCTCATGATTGACTGGCTCTTGGCATATGGTCATGACTGGATGGCAAATAGGGAGAGTCAATACTAATGCCAAGGTAGGTGCATAAATTATTAAAGGAGTCAGATTGTGCTCAACATGGTTGTGGAGATTGTTGAAAAATAATAGGTTGTGCAACCGGCTTAGGCTGAGGTACAATGAGCTGAAGAGCCAAGGTTGAATGATTAATTGAGATCAAGAAGCCAAGGTTTGTTGTGCAACTTGTTGAGGAGGGTGATTCATGAATTGTACGACCAGTTAGGGCTGAAGGACTGGTCTAGGTAAGGGAAACATTGGTTGAGCAATTAGTTGGAGAGAATTTTGATGAGCTTGATGGAGTTGTTGAGGGGTAACCCTATGAGGGCTCCTAGGCCAGTGCCTATGGTTTTCTATTAGGCTCCCTACAACATTAACATTCTCACTTTCATTAAGGGCTTAATATTTGGGATTGTATAGTTTCATGATTGGTGTCCTTAAGTTGAGTTTGAATGTGTCTTGCCCTTTCATATAAATCATACATTTTTTGTGGATAATGCAAGGCCAAAATATTCTTCAAAGCCGGTACAATATTAGCAATTATCATCTTGACTAATTATGACTCAAAAATTGTATGTGCAAGCATTTCGGCCATCAACCTCCATCTATCAGCATATTGTGCAAAGACTTCATCCTCTTTCATTTACTTGGTCATTAGATCAGTAAGTGAATAGGTCGACTAAACACGATCCTTATATCTTTGTAAAAATTTTACCCTAACTATATCAAACTTGCCTGCTTATACCAAGTCGAGTGAATAGAACTATTCTAGAGGTGTCCCATCTAATGATAATCTAAAGAGAAAGGCCAAGGCCCTATGATCATTTTACCATCAAGATGATTCATACATGAAGTCCTGAATATGAGTGAATGGATTACCAGTGCCATCGTAGCGGCAATAGACCAGTGTTTGAGAATGAGGGATGTAGGGAAGAAAGAGAAAATAAATTCTAAGGGTTGACCGAGGATCTACCAAGTGTTTGAGTTCTTCACATTCTTCTTTCAATTGATAAAACTCCTTGATCATGACTTGATTGACTGAGAGGTTCCAAGGCAATGGGAGAAGGGGGTTGCATTGGGAAACATTTAAGGGGTACCCGAACAAGAGTAAGGTAAGCTGATGTGATCAAATGATGGGAACTTCTCATGAGCAAACCAAAGGCTGAGCAAAAGAGGTCAAACTAGAGACATGGCTCAAAGGCCGAGAGGGATTGGTGCCGGCCGAGTTTGAGCTAAGTGTGCTTGTCCTTAAATAAGAATGAAGAGAGTGAGGGGCAATGGGTGTATAGGCCAATGGCCTTGAAGGACTGGCATGTGACGAGTCCAGACTAGTTGGACTTGTACCCAATTAGGAAGGGGAGAAGGTGATGGCATACCTAATGTAGGAGTGATGAAGTCGAGGTGCACTGGGTTGATGATCCACCAATTGATGGGTAGAGATAGGCCGGCCATGATTGGTAGGAGCATGGCCAGTCGATGACTTGCTACCTATAACAATGTGGATGGTGGTCTTAAGTTGATCTAGAGTAACATGGGAGGCATGGGGTCCTAAGATATGACTAAAATCTTAGGTAGGATGTTGTGTGCCTCCTTGTTGCATCTTGGACCTACTGGCTGTAAGGAATCGTCTATAAAAATTTGGTGCAGCGGAAGCGATGATTCCTATGAGTTCCTTTAGAATCTGTCTCAATCGAAATTAAACGACGAAAATAGAAAATTGATCAAATCGGATTCGAATATACCTGATAAGGATTCATATAATCCCATGGAGATGAAGAAGATGAGCTTCTCAAGCTCTTCAAACCGTTCAAATGTCTGGTCTCTAGTAGTATCCACACGAACTTCATCCACAGCAGGTTCTCCCTTCGTGCCGGCCTCAAGAACTCTTCCTGAACGAAGCTCCATCGACCATGGACACCTTATAGAGAGAGGAGAAGGTAAGGAGGAGGCTAGGAACGTGGTTTTCACCCTTGGCTTGATGGAGTTTGGCTGAAACCATTAGTATTTATAAAGAATTATGAAATTTTTCATAAAAACCTAAAATCTCCATAAATTATGCCCTTGCCCCTGTGCTTGTGGATAAGTCCTTATGTGTGTGACCCACTAGGCCCAATAGCTTATTTGGTTGAGGCCTAAATAAAATAGAATAATTCTATTTAATTTAATTAAATCTGTTATCCAATAACAGATTAATCGGCCTACCGATCATGAAGGGTACAAGCCACATCCCATGATCCCAAATGGCTATGGGGATAATATCATCTCCATTGAACATTTCCATCATCAGTTACCGCATGGATATAAACCCTCATCCATCCAATGTCCCGATCGGAATGGAGTATGGCATCAACTGTCAACTCCTTAGTGTACTGACTCGATAGGATCTTGTACTCGGAATTGGATCAATTGAAAAACTCCTTTTCCAATTATCCTATCTACCCTGGCCATAGATTTAAAGTACTATCCCATAGCACATTCACTCTTACTTACTAAGAGTGGACAATCCCTTGTTGTCCGCTTAATTGCCTCCATCGGGTTTTCCTTGTACCCGATCAATCGCTATATTGGACTATCTAAACGGTGATCCATAAGTCAATGGTCAAAGCACAAGTTCCACCCAACAAGGTGTCTTTGTCTACTCAGGTCAAATGTCCAACCATACAACCATGATGATAGAAAACCCTGATTGACAGTTCGGTAAGATACCATTCAGGGTTTCTAATTTGGTCAGTTCAGTGAACTCATTCAACTAATGAGAACTTGTATGTGCATCTCGGTGTCTCCACACTAATGACCAATGAGATCGGTCATACTCATCACATGAGAAGATATCCACTTACACTGGTTTATTCGGATCCTTGATGTCCCATCTCAAGTATCCTGAACATTTAGATCAAATACCTCTAGATGATCAATCTCATTATCATGATCTCATCATGATTTAATCATCATTGTATTTGATCAAGAACTTCATTATGATATTTGCATCCAATAAGAGCTTATAATGAAGATTTGTCTAATTAATTAAATAAGATATATCTAGAAATGTTGAATCATATCATATATGATTGACTTGTATGGCATACATTTCTATCATTGACAATGTAATAGCTCACCGTGTTGATCATCTTGCTTGACCTTGATGGCACTGACATAATGTTATGCAAAAGAAGGATTTTTTGTTCTTTTGTTCTTTTAAGGGATTTCTTTGTGTTTTGAATTTTTGTTGGAAAACAAGTACTTACCTCAAGTAAAGACTTCTTTTAGGGTTATCTTTATTTTGAGATTTTTTTGTTTTCATTTTCGTGCAGAAAAAATTATTACCTCAAGCAACATTTTTATTTTGGGAATTTTAAACTTTTTGTAAGAGAGTTCTTTTTTTGGTTTTCCCTTTTTGTTGCACAATCAAGTTAAAACAAAGACTTGGAATGACTAGACACAATTTTTTTTGGTTTAATCCTTAAATAGTGAATTTTAAAATAATATTGTCCTCTCAAGGATAGGTCGAACTCTATGTTCTCAAAACACTGAGCAATTTAGGATTAACACTTTTCTCATAGCGAATTGGTAATAGGTAGCACCAACTTTTGGGGATAATGGTACTAGTCCAATCGGTGAAGAGGGAGTCCTTCATGTCTGGGGACTTACGAAAGCCTTGGTGAAAACCAATGTGAAAACCAATCTAGTCAACTAACAGAGAATCCTCAAAAGAGAGATCGAAATCCACCAAGAAGATAGTGTGGGGTGGGAATGAGTTTGGAAGGAGAGTGAACCTCCCATCTCGAATGACCTAGTGAGTCGGGCGAACCCAGTACCCAATGCAATCTAATGCAAAGAATAAGCAAGGTTGAGATGGTATGCAATAATAAAGCAAAATAATACAATGATCAACAAGTAATAGCTAAGATGATGATGGAACTTGCAAAGATAACAATTAAGCAAAGTAGAAATGCTGGAGAAGATCAGTTTTTGGCAAGATTAATTGAAGGAAATAAGCAAGAATAAGTGAAAATGAAGACAAGCTAAGGCTATACTAATAAAAACCTTCAAGGGGGCCTAGCATCCCGCTCTCAATGTCACCAGGTGTCCCGGCATAGGTGATGCCAGGTATCCCAGGTAGGGGGACGCTAGGAAGAACTAAAGATAGAATTAAAGAAAACTTTAACAAACAAGGTCTTGTGAGAACTAAAATAGCAAAGATTCAAAAATAAACTAAAGCAAGATGTTGGGCAATAATTGTAAACTAAAATGCAAGTGGGTCCACATGTGGGACCAATGAAAATGGAAAGCTCAAAGAGTAAGGACATGTAATGTCTCAGCCACGGCGTCACCTATCGTCCTAGCTGGGGAGACACCTAGTGACCCTGGAGGGGTGACACCAGGAAGCACAGAGCACTTCAAAAAGTTATGTGTTCCCAAATCGAAAGAGGTCCATGTGGGGACTGACTAGATAAAGAAAATGAGAGATGGTATTGAAATGATAGAAATGAAAAAAGGCTTGATTGAAAAATGGAGGATCAACCAACATTGCTTCAAGCATGAGATGTCCCACCATGGTCGCCAAAAAGTTGTATCGACATACATTGCAGCTTTGGTTCACGTCGGGTGGTTAGCTTCGTTGTATGTGATGTGATGTGTGCTTGCTAGGAGCCAAGGGCTCCAAAAGTAAAGGGAAAGAGAATGCAAATATTAAAATAAGATGACTGTACATGTCTTAATGGAGAGATTGTGTTAGGACATTATGGGTTTCATCTTCTACCTTCTCGGGCAGCCAAGGAGAAAGAGCTTGAAGTGGTGATCGATTGTTCCTATAAAATCAAGTAAGGCAAGAAACAAGTAAAAGTTGATTATAACTAAGGAAGTGAAGCATCTTTCAAAGGAAATAAATTAAAATCATAAAAGAAGTTAGACTAATTGAGTTGAGAATGACTCCCCCCCCCTTTTTAAATATTTTAGATGATGAAAATAAGATGTTTAAACTAAAATATGCATGCAAACATGATAATCTATGGTGAGAACATGAAAGTAAAACAACATAAGATAACAAGGAAAGGAAGATATATTTAGGATCCAAGGATGGCTATTTAGAGTAGCTGGCATCTCTGCACTAGGGACATCAAGTGTCTTGGTGACTGAGTTGTCAAGTGTCCCAAGTGACGGGTCATCACATCCTCTAGCAACCATCTTTTCCTCGAATGCTCCACCAACCCTCCCGGATGATCTTCAAGGCTTGCTAGCAACCCCAAAAGGGCCTCTTGGACATGGGTGATACTCTCCCTTTGAATGTGAGGTTTTGAGGAGCTTTATAATGGATGATGAAGAAGAAAGGATGTAAAGAAAATAGTGTTTTTGGTGGTGGATGGAGTGAGGAGCTCTCAATACACTCTTACATTGGATTTTTGGGAGTGAGAGAGCCTTGAGATCTCACTTCAAGCCTCTTGGATGTTTTTCCGACTTCAAACCTTTGAAAAAGTGGTTAAGAGATGTCTTTTTATAGACCCAAGGGCAACGACATTTCATGCATAATTGACAGTGCTAGACAAGACACATAATGACCCAGCATAGGGGTCACGTCCGCTCACCACTGCCTACTATAGTACTTGGCATCCCAGGTGACCAGATGCCATTATATAGTGCATGCCCAGCCATTAGTGAGGCATGCGCTGCTCAAGGCTCAATTCGGTCAAGTCGTACGCTACCATTAATAAATGCTCACCTACCACAGCTAGAGATATCAAGTTTACATAAGAATTAGGTGACATCATGGGTTCCATGATTCTTGGTGTCCCATCTGCAGTGTTTCTAGGTGTCCCTGGGTGCAGGACACCACTCAGCCTAGAGAACTGTTTTGGCCATTCTTAAGAAATCAAGTTTGTTAATTAGAAAACTTGAGCATTTCTTAAGAAAATATGGATCTTAAACTCCTCAACTAGGCCAAATTTATGTGTCTATAGGGTTCTCATGCCCATTGAGCCCTTGTGCCATCACATTCCTCATCTTTCCGAATCCGGTCATTGTGCCCTTTATTCTTTCAAAATCAAGTCATCCACCCCTTATCTTACCAAAATGGGCCCACAGCCCCATCAATCCTCTTGTTTAGGCCCATGGCCCTATCACTCCCTTAAACAGGGTCCATGACCCCATTGTTTGTCTCATTTAGACCCGTAAGCCCATCTTCTTCTTCATCATCATCTCAAATAGGCTCATGGGCCTAGATTGCCTTCTTGAATCAAGCCTTTATGCCCATCTCCCTCAACCCGGCATAGTATGCCCACCACCTTCAATCAGGCCCATGTGTCCATCATCTGAGTCAATTGGGCCCACGTGCCCATCTTTCAATTTCTCACCATGTGCCCTCTTATTGCACCTCATGCCCATTGCCTTAAATCAGGCTCCCAAGCCCATTTTTGCCTCATTTCTTTCAATCTAAACAACTCTTTTATTTCAATAAGATTGAAGATTTTCATGATGTCATCTTAACCCTTGCTTGACACCATCATGAAATGCCAGCCATGCGATTCCTCAACATCATACTGACTCAAGCCATTAATCTATTACCAAATGGGAAGAACTGAAAATAACAAGGCATGTTAAGGTGTGAACAGGAATGAAAAATACCATCTTGGCAATGCCATCACCAACAATGGACTTCACCTTCTCTCAGGTATGGCATGTATCTATTCATTATTATCATATTATCTTTGAGGTAATATTTTTTAATAGAATATTTGAGTCTAACATCAAAATGGACTTAAACTTTCTTATCTATAGAGGATAGCTAAGAGAATTCAATTGATGTTGTCCAAATACAATTTCGACCAAGATGAAAATAACAAAAGGATAATGAGTGGTGCAAGGCAAGGAAGAGTCAATCGTTCATGAAATTGATTTTACCTAAAAATGTTTTTCTTAGTGAAAGTTATAAAAAATATAAATGGGCAATGACTCCTCAAGTCCAATACCTGTTTGAATGAGTGTCATGAAAATAGTCCTAGAAAGAGAAATAAAATAAGCTAAAAGATGGGCAATGAACACCATGGATCAAGACAAAAGAAAATACCTATTTGAATAAGTGCCAACAAAAATATGTGAGCAAAATCAATAAATAAGGAAGGATTAAAAGAGGTTGAACTCCAACAGGCAATTGGACATTAGTAGAGAAACCAACTCGACATCCTCGAAGTCTATCAAGAACTTACCCTTAAACTTCTTCCTTAATTAACCCTAAGATAGAGTAGGTAGACCTAATCTAGGAAAACCCCTGCTCAATTAAAGGCCAGAGGTCCAAAGGATTTTGAATGAAGGGTCTCTCTTCTTGCTTGTAGTGTCTGCTCTTGCTCCTCAGAGTATATAAGAATAACCATCCCACGTGGATCCAAGCAATGTTAACCATCCTCTCTAAACAAAATTGAGATTTTTCAAAATGCAAACAATTTTTAAATTTTGAAACTCATACTAACTTGAAAATATTCAAAACAAAAACATTTTTATGCTCTTCACATTCACTTTTATTTTTGTTCTTGCATACATCAAAATTTAAAAATAAAAAAAATTCAAAATCTTCAAAACCAAGAACATTTTTAATTGTGCTCTACTTATATATGTATATTTAATTTTAGTCTTACATGTCTTCTTTATTCAATGCACCTTTAGTTTTTTGTTATCATTTTGCCTTTTAAAAAGGCTTATGTCCCTTCACAAAGGATTAAGACAACTTTAGCTCTTCTCATGCAAAAGAACTAACCAACAATAATGTTCTAACCATCCTTTTCAAATGAATGAATGAGACAAGAAGAACTCTGCACAAGAAAATTAGCGTGTTGACTCTCCTTACCAAACAATTGAAGGAAACAAAACAACAAGAAAACAGAAAAAAAAATCAAAAGAAGACTACCCCAACCCCTAATACGACTTGCATTTTAGTTTTGTATCTATCAAAATAATAGTATTTAAGGTGTTGTAGACCTCAAGTTTAGAGGGAATTGAGCCTGAGATTCCCTTCAACAAAATCAATGATAGTTTAGCCACTCTTTAATTTTGCAAATACACCAAAGTTGTATGTACGGGGACAATATTTCCTATCAAGGAATCATGATCCATCACATACAACACATATCTTCAACTATTTTATTATGATAATTTGTATTTATTTAAATGTACATACATCATTTCATGAATCATTTACATACATGTCATATCGCATTGTGTTTTAACCCATCATGGCAAGTTTTGTCCCATCTTCTATGTGTTCCACCAACAAAGCTTATCATCCCATTGTAATGTCTTCCCTTGTCATCATTCCACCATGGCTAACCAATTGCCCAATCATGTTTTACCAATCACCTTGTCGAAGCCTTATTCGGCATCTCATCATGGTCTTATTTTTTACCCCACCTTGTTTTTCCCACCATGTGTCTAACACACCATGATCCTATTGTTTATCCATCCCACCATGTTTCCTTTTGTGGCTATCCTTGCCTTGCTGGGTTTAAGTTCATAATTATGCATCCACATTTGCATCCCACCTTGTTGCATCCTACTATGTTCGCATGATTCCATTGCATGGCATGCACTCTCTATCATTTTATGACGCCAGTTCCCATCCCCATGTGGACCTTCACTCATTGTTTGGTCCCTGCGTGGACCTTCACTTATTTTTGTCCCCACAAGAATGACTACACTCCTATCCCTCGAGGACAACCTCACTCTCATCCCCATGAGGATGACCACAACTCAATCCCCACACGAACCATCTACATTCTTGTCCCTATGAGGACAATCTCAATTGAAGTTCCCATGTGAACCATCTACATTCCTATCCCTGCAAGGACAACCTCAATTCTAGTCCCCACATGGACCACCATACATTTTCGTCCATACGAGGATGACCTAAATTCCAATCCCCGCCCAGACCTTCATTCATTTCATCCCCACACAGACAACCCAACTTCTGGCCCTTACACGAGCCATCATACATTTTCATACCAACATAGACCACCTTCGTAGCCTTTGGATGCAATCTCGGATTTCTCAAATGACTAGTTCTTATTGTGTTTTAACAATGATTCTATTGAAGTAAGAGTTATTCTATTCTGAATTAAACTAGTGTTTTGAAAGAACTCAATGAACCTAAAGACCCAGCCCTAGTTGATTGAAAGTTTTTTCTTAATTTAGTCTACTCAATTTTACTTTTTGCATTTCAATTACCATTGTATTTCTTGATTTAGCATATCACACACTTTGGTTGCTAATCGATGACAATTCTCACCATGTATGGGTGACAATTTATTTATTTTTAGTAATTCCCACCCTATGGTGTGTCTTTTTATTTTACCACTCTTTCATGCCCATGACACAATCTTTAACCAATCAACCATGGGATGGTTCAGATAGAATAGGAGGGTAATCTCAAAATTAGGTAAAGTTCACATTTCTCAACTAGGCCCTCATGAGTGTGTCTAAATCTACACCTTGTTGTCACATTTTTCATTCCATTATAATTATGCTCTACTACGGCTCATTACACTCTGCTACATTCATTTATGCTTCACTCCATGTCACTACCTTGCGAAACCAACACTAAAGCCAGGTAAGATGTAGATACACAAATTTAACTTATTTGTAAAGCCCTAAACTCTTGTTTCTATGGAGAAATTTAAGGATTTCTTTTGAAAGAATCAAATTTTTAGTAAAAATCAAGTTTTCAAGCATTTTTTGGCATCTGTTGGACTTGATGCCTTGATAAAGGGGTACCTAGCACCCCCTTCATCAGAATGCCTAGCACCTCTACAGAGGGGTGCCAGGTCCCTTAGATAACAGACTTTGTCCACATTTTTCCTTCCAAAACCCCTGCTATCATTGCTTTAAACAGTACCCTAATGTCCCAATATTGTGGCATTTTGTTGTCGATTTGGCCTAGATAGCTAAATTGACCATCTAAATGCGTGATGTTAGCAACATGTGTGGTGCATTTATCACGCCATTTGGTCAAAATGCCCTGATTTGGGGGCATCATGTCCTAAAGTCAACTTTCATGTTCCATTATTGCACGTCCACGTTGTTTTTTGCATGGCATCACTAATGTTGTTGCATGCACCCCAATATCACAACATTGTGTGCTTGTACACAGATTTTTTTGCCTTCCAAGATTACCCTCTTAAGTGGCTATAAAAGGGGTCCACCCTCAACATTTTGATGGTTCTCAACCCTTCTTATTCACACCCTTACTTCTATCATCTTTTTCCAAGCCTCCATGTCTTGAGAACCCCTCCAAGAAGCCCAAGAGATAGAGCATCCTCATCTCCTTCGTTGAATATCTTCCTACTCTTGGAGATACCCATTCCAATCTATCTCTCTTGTAGGATCTCCTCTTCTTTCTACACATTCTTAGGTGTTAGAAGAACCCCAAGGAGCTACACCGATGCTCTACAGATCAAGCACAAGCATAGAGTAGGGCAAGGAAGAGCCATCAACAATCTACCAAAAGCGTCACAAGGTGCCCCTTCATCAGAGCACTAGATGCCCCATTTACCAGGGTGCCAGGACCTCTAGAATAGGGCATCTCTGGCTAAAAGCCCTCTTCAAAAAATAAAGCTCGATTCTTTACATGACCTAACCTTAAATAGACTCATGCTCAACTCGATAAGTTCGCAAATAGCTTGATTAAGTATCTATTTTAAAAAATTAATTTATGAGTATCAATAGTCATATATTGCCACTTAATTATATTAAATTAGTCAAAATAAAATTTGATTTAAGTATAAATTTAAATCAAGTTTCATAAGTGAATTAAAGTTAGAGTTTTACAAATAACTTTAGATTGATTTTGAGTTTTATAAAAAAGTTCATATTGAGTTTCAACTAGAATGTGGATTGAACTTGAGCTAAGCTGGTATTTGTACCCGAGCTGGAGTTCAATTAGATTTAGCAATGAGACAAGCTTGAACAAAGATTGAGCATACTTGTAAAAGTTTAAGTTTAAACTTGAACTAGTATAAAATAAACAAGATAAGCTTGCACAACACACTACTTTGTTCGGCACATTTGCACCCCTGAGTACAAGGCCGTTTGTAGCAGGAACAAGGGTTGTTGGTAGATGAGAATCATAACGTGACAAGGTATTTGGGATTTTGCAAACATTCAAAGGATCTAATGGGATGTTTGGTGGCATGATAATTTTTTGTACACTTTCATGATAAAAAATTGTATTAAAATAAAAAGTGAACCAACTCATGACATAAAATTATCATGTTTGGAGGGATGTGAAATAAAAAAAGAGCAACTACTATACATGACCAAACAAAATGGGGGACCACAAGAAAAAAGAAAGAGGTGAGACTCTCTTTTTTGTTTAAGATGAAAATCACTTTCAAAACATAAAATTGTCAAGGTTGCCAAACACCTCTTTTAACAAGTTTTCTTACAATTTTTAAAAATAAAAATAAAAATCTCCATTATCATGCAACCAAACACCCCATAAAGGTCTATTGTGTGAAGGTAAGGGAAAGCTTGAAAGCAAAGAGATGGATGACGTGCTTGAGGAGAGATCTCAATGTCTTATGTCCGATGTAGAGCCATCTACGTTGTAGGGCATGATAAGCACCACGGTTCCGCAGCATAATAGAAAAGGACTATTATCCCATTTTGTGTCATAGACGTGTGAATGCCCTTCAATAGTTGCCTTGCTCACTACATCTAACAAGCTACTCTGGATAGCCTTGCCACACAAAAGGCTGCACACCCAAAATAGACCTTTAACCTATAATATTTGCTACTAAAAGTATCAAATTTGCTTTTAAAAATCTTTAGTAGCCTTATTTTAACTATTATAGATATCGTCACTAAAAGTTTATAACAGCTAATTCTTTAAATTGCTATTAAAAATAATATTTAATAGAAATCTTAATTGTCTCCTTATATACTTTAAAGTGTCATAGTTTCTCATCATACTAATCACAAAAAGTATTAATAACACATCATTTATCTGCTCTAGATAATTAATGAAAAGAAGCAATTTAAATGGCTACTATAAGCATTGAATTAAAATGACAATTGAATTCACTACTAAAGATACATAAAATAGTAATTTATTTTTCTATTAGTTATATGTAGTAGCTAATACAATGTCACTATGTACTTATATTATGTATTAGCAACTTTTAATTTCACTATAGATTTTAATATCGATGCACTTATAATAGCTATCATATTTAATAATTTTATAGAATAGCAAATGAAAATACTACTATAGCACCATGTATACTATTAGCAATAAATAAAAATGCTACTAATGCTTGTAATAATAGTAATAAATTATTTTTTCTTCGTGATTGAATTGAACCAGTTAGAATTCGCATCTATATCACTATATTACTTCATAAAACCACAACTATTCTGCATATGTTCATACATATGCGATCAAAGATGTTAATCTACATCCTTACACATAACACAAGTTTATTTTGATGACAACCACCACACAAATTGGACTATACAAATTTTACTTTAACAATGCACCATATGCTATCTTATTTCCAATCTCATAATCTATTGTCCACGTTCACTTGCATAGAACATAAAGGGACATTCATGTCATCTAAAATAATATTTGATTGCATAAATATAAAAATCCCTGAGGTCCAAATTCTTCCCAACACATAAAAAAGAAAAATACATATAACGTAAACTTTCAACTTGTATTGTTGATATCACTTGATAGCTCCTAAGTGGTGGACTATCATCTTCTACCATGCTCATCTGCAATAAAAGTATAGTGTTTTGAGATATTTACTTCATCTGACCATAAGAATCAAATCTATTTAAATATACATATAAGAGTTATAGAACAAGCAATACTTGTCCCAGTTGCATCTTCAGTAGTCTTGTGATGACGATATAGTGTTAGAAGAGGTTCATCTTTCTTTATTTTTAACTTGCTTGAGATGTGTTGTTGAATTTTTTATCTTTTATCTAAGATGAGCTCTTAGTTGAGAAATACGTTGTGTGCCCTGATGCAAAACAATAGAAATATATGATAACAAAAAGTGAGATACAAGATAATGATATGAATTAGTATTTAATGCAACTGAAAATCTACCTTGAAAACAAATAGATTTGTGGACAAGAAATACTACAAAAATGTGATTCATGTGCTAGAGGTACAAGTGTATGGTAGAAGACAATTATTGCACTTTTGGGACATAAGATTCAATTCTCAATGATTGACACCTCAAGTGCAGTCTATAAATTTGTTTTGTCCAACTTCATACTCTTTACTTAATATATTTCAACCAAAAACAAAATATAAGTTGATTTCATGTGTTGTATATGCAAAATATTATTTTTATTAGTCATAGCACATATTTATAAACTATCATATATTGGTTGTTGTTTCCAACTCTTTTTCAAGTTAGAATTTGTTATATTATCATTTAATTCCCATTCAATTCATGTAAGATTATAAAGAAAATACTAACACAACTCCAAATTAAAGTATTTATTTTTTTGTAAAAAAATGCAAGATAACTCAAACCTATGAAGCCGGGTGCACAACGGTTGACATGGCCGGGCAGAATGCAGAAGCTGAGGTAGTCAACGCCACCCGGGAGGCTGACTGGGGCAGCGTGTGGCTAGGGGTGGCAATGGGCCGGGCTGGCCCACGGGTTCGCGGGCCGGGCCGGCTGCGGGTCGTTTGACGGTCCAAACATTTTGGCCCGCGCGCAGGTTTTAGTTGGGCCGACATACGGGCCGAAGCGGGCCGATGCGGGCTAAAACGGGCCAAATAACTTTCAATTTTTTATGTCAAAGATATCATTTTTACTTATTAAAAATATATTTTAATTAAATTATTATTAATTTTATAATGTTATCTTAAATAATTAAATTTATCATATTTAATAAATATTTATTTATAAAATATATAGTTGGGCCGGGCCAGGCCGGGTCGGGCCAAGTCAATAATTTTTGCGGGCCGGGTCGGGCCGGGCCAAGAATATAGTGCGGATCGGGTTAGACTGGGCCAATATATTTTGGACCGGGCCCTAAGCGGGCCGACCTCGGGCCGGGCCGGGCCCGGCCCATTGACACCCCTACGTGTGGCCGCAGGTGTGTGTTTTGAAGAGAGGCACCCCATGCAACAGGCGACTGCATGGTGGTTACGGTTATAGAATGTGCGATCGTGACATGGGTCCCGATCCAAATTTTTGGGTCAACCAATCCAGTCTTGATCTTGACTCCGTAAATATTTTAAAATTATTATTTTTTGTGATTTTGACCAACTCTGATCTGACTTAGGTCTCAACCACGATCGATTTAGATTGATTTGAGATTCAACCGACCTAATTCTGATTCTCGACTCCACCTACCTTACTTACGAGGGCAGGGGAGGTGCGGGTGGGTTGAGAGAGAGGTGCGCGGAAAGCCACGCAAGCGGATGCTGCAGACGTGTAGGGCGATAGGTCCACGTGTGCGGCAGGGCGAAGTAGAACTTTTTTTTTTGAACAAAGAACCTGGCAACGGTGATGAGGCACGGTGGCGATGGATCGGGTGCATGGCAAGGGGGATGCTGGGATGGTTCACAACAGCTGCGAAGGGAGGCAGGGAAGGCACGAGTGCCGGTTGATATGTGGTTGCGCAGGATGGCAAGACCGTAGGGAGGAGGCAGGCGGTCTATCAATGCTGCGAGGAGGCTGTACGCGAGTGGGGACGACGAGCGCGCTGGGCAGAGAGAAGAACGAGGGAGAGAGGGGATACGACGCAAAAAGCTAGGTTAAAAGAAGAGGATGCGTGAAGATTATAAATAGAGGATAAAGAGGGAAGGTAATAAACAGAGGAGAAGAGATAATTAATTACTTGATATCTATCTCTTTATTTTTAATTTTATAATTTAACTAAAATAAATCTCAAATATTACATTCTACATTTCTTAACAAATTTCATCCTCAAAATTTCAAAATTCTCGCCAAATATCCAAGTTGAACGTATTCTTCCAAACTCATTTAATTTCTTAATCACATTATGTCACTACCCGGAATTTAAACAACATAAAACCATAATTATGCAGCGGAAAACATAACAACGTGACAGTGGGAGAAATTCATCATTCGGATTTCATAACCCATACAAGCATGTAAATCAACAAACACAATCAAGTCTACAAAATTTCACAAGATTTTCAAAACCTGGAGTGAACAACTTAAAAACCAAGCCAACTTCATCTAGTCCAACTCCAACCAAAACTTAAACATTCAAAACAACTAAATTCCAAACCAAGTTTATTCATATGTTCCATCTTTAAAGAAAAACCACTAGATTGTTTAAGCACACAACATCTTAAGAGTCCAATGTTGGAGTTTCTAAGAATACCTGACGACGATCCAAACTCCATTGTGCTGCAGAAGACAAGAACGAGGAAGATCTGCCAGCTAGGAATCGCCCGTCTCTTTCAAATGACCCTCTGGTTTTCTCTCTCTATTGAGCTTATATAGTGCAACCATATGGGGAGTCACAGCCCTACCTATGCTTATATAGAGAGGAGGGACCAGTCCGAGTTTGACTAGGATTAGGATCCTGCACATAGTCAGATCCTAGGCCAAATAGGAGAAATGGCCCAATAAGCCATGTTCCATCTTATAAACCTAATAGTGTGCTAAGTCGAGCCCATTAGCAAGTGGATCACTTAATTAAATATCGGGTAAACCCACCATTCTCCCACTTGATCCATCTTGTTCCTTATACATCAAATCTTCTCTTTGAACTATACATATAATACTAATATATATAATTTTAAAAATGACACTAGAATATTTGACATCACAAGCTCAAACTCGAAACGAGAAAACCGATATGCGCGCGCACGATAAATAGAAAACCAACACACTTTCTCTATTAGATGGAACCCAAATTGCTCAATTATAGTAGGTCAAATGACAAGGGTCATGGCGGTAAATGCATTCAGTCACACACCACCTTCCATATACCACGTGTCACCAACTTTCCCATAATTGAACACTGTAAATGGTTGTCTGAATAAACTTACACATGATGTTTATTCAATGGTCACCACTTTAAGTTACATTCTGCATACCTGAAGTCCATTACTGAAGTGTACACCAATGGAACATGCAGAATATACCAACAATGAAGAATCAATCACACAACTGTATAAGTGTCAAAGTGAATCACAACATATCAAGAGAACTGATAAGACCCATCCGAATCACATGATTACAAAGATGCTAGCTGGTAGTCCTTTAGTGATTGGATCTGTCATCATGAGACCTGTCTCAATATGTTCAATAGACACTTAATTGATTCCTCGCTAAATCTCTAAAACAAAAGTACTTTATGCCTAAGGTTCTACCACCCTTAGACACCTTATTGTCTTCAGAGAAAACATTGTAGTAGAATAGTCGTTATAATTCCTTATAGGCCTCAAAAGACTACAAAAGGTAGAGAAACGACCAAATTCCATAATCGAATAGCCTGTGCACTAGCCTCATGACATGCATTGAATTCTTCCGCCATGGTGGAAGTAACTGTAAAAGATAACCAAAAGTAAACTTTCGGATATCAAGCAACCACCATAGTCTGTATCGGCATATGCAACTATCTCAAAATGATATGACCACCTATATATGTGAGCATAACACCTACTGTGCCTTTAAGATATCTAAGACCTTCAAGGTCATAAATGGAACACCGTAACATACATAATTATTATCTTTAACAATAGGTACCTTATCGGGTGTGGGTGTGCAAGATAGCAAATGGAACCTTATAGAACTTATAAAATGTAAGATTTATGAGAAAGACCTAAGAAGCCTAATAGTCTATCTTCGGTGTTCTCTAAGCCCAAGATATACTAGGCTACACCTAAATCTTCCATCTCAAAAATTTTCAGACATTAAAACCTTAATTTCATGTAACAAACAGAGATTACTATTAACAAGTCATATGTCATCCATACACAAAAGCAAGATAAAATTTACTCCCACTGACCATCAGGTATAAACACTCAACAAAAGTGTTCACTTTAAACCCAAAAGACAAAAATATCTCATTAAACTTGAGATATCCCTACATAGAGGCTTGCTTAAGTCAGTAAATGGATTTACTTAACTTGCATACCATATGTTCTCTCTATTCAACATGAAACCCTTGAGGTTGCTCCATGTACACCTCTTAATCTAGATCCCAAACTCCTAGTGGCATCCTTATTAGGCGTGTGTGTCTGCTTTGCCTTAATGCAATCAACACATGTCACAAAGTCTTTAAAGTCAAGAGAAGAAAATACTTCTCTAACTAATCTTTGAAGCCTCTTAATGGAGATAATTACCTAATCTCCTATACTACAACATGGATGACTCATCATTTATGCTATCATGCTTATTGCCATTAAACCGAAGTAGGTAGGCTATCGTGGACATGTTAAATTATAGAAGATATACACACATTCCATAAACCATCAGAAAGATTGCCAGTACTAAAAACAACTGAATCTTTAATTAAATTAAAGGAAACAGTTCCAAAACTGAAAATGGAACCATTTACAACCAAGTTTTGATACCAACACCATAATTCTACTATATGATGATACATAGAATATGTCATCTAAATTTGAAACATATCCACTACTAAATATAGCCTAAAACGTTCCTATAGCCTTCACTTGCAAGTACGTCCTATTCCTCAAGAGAATCGGCTGCTCACCCTTATGGATCGGCCTTCTGAACCGGAATCCCTACACAAAAGTGGCAACAAGCACAACAAACCTTGAGTCAAATCTCCAGGAATCTAAAGGAATAATAACCAAATAAGACTCATTAACATATATGATAAGAGACCACACCTTTCATCTCAAGCCACTGTTTGTATTTCTGACAATCTCTCTTTATGTGTCCACCCTTATGGCAGAAGAAGCACTTATTATCCTTTGCTTTTCTATTTCTGTTATTCTTCTTAACATTCATTTGAACACCCATTCCTTTCACTGAATGTCCACTTCCATTATGAGAGGTAAAATTAACTACATTCTTCCTCTCTCCTCTCAATCTCTCTTCCTCCTGTACACACATGGTCATCAACTCATTGACAGACCACTTAGCCTGATGTGTGTTATAGGAAATTTTAAAAGCTTCATATTTCATAGGCAAAGAGTTAAGAATGAAGTGAACCAGAAAAGTATCATAAATTGTAACCTCCATGGCATTGAGTTGAGCTGAAATGTCTCTCATCATCATGATATGCTCTCTAACACTCCCACTGCCAGTGTATTTCATCGAGGAGAGTTTGGCCATCAAGGTACTTGCCTTAGCCTTGTCAGAACTGACAAACTGCTCCTCAATAGCCTGAAGAAACCCACTAGCACTGGTTTGTGTAGGGATCGACCCCTTTATGTTCTGACTGACGTGCCCCTGAAGAAATAGGAGACACAAACGATTGGATCTCTCCCACTTCTCAAAATGAGTCTTCTGATCAGGTGTACTATCAACTGTAACAGGAGCAGGCTGATCCTCACGTAAGGCTAAGTCTAAGTCCATACACCCTAATGCAAACAATACCGTTTGTTTCCATTCAGCAAAGTTTGTTCCATTAAGATAAGGCACAGACCCAGTAAAAAGTGTAAAGATTGGAGAAGCAACTGCTATTTATAAACATGCTCACATGAGATAATGCAACTTAATCATGTACGAGGCAACAGGCTAAAAGCTCAAAATAATTCTAATAACCGAAAAGAATTACAATCAGTCCGGTGCATCATTGTAATTTCTCCTTTGGGAGACAATCACAACATGCTAATGGGCCAACTCCCCAGATAGACCAAAATGATAGAACTAACATCCATATATACTTTGATGTCCAGAGAATTTATACATTTGGGTACCAAACTCCTAAGAGTCGCCGTATACATAAATATCATTCTATCCTACTCTTAACATGAAAATAAAGCACTCTTTCGGGAGTTAGACTTTATCTCCAAATTAAAAGCACAAATTTAATAATATTCTTATTTTATTTATGAGTATTATTCAATATTTTCTATGTATAAGGCCACTTTGGTGATCTACTCACACACTTCAAATATTAAATCTCCCTCCCTCCAAATAAGAATAATATTAAAATCGTATGCTCACTTGATGCTATTTAAACTAAAGAGTAGTAAATTTTATTATCCCTCATGATTGGTGCCACTTTGGTGATCTACCCAACCACTTAGAATGTAAAAATTCACCACTAAACCATATAAAAACATTAATCAATGACTTTATGTGAGTTAAGGACATTTTCATGATATTATTGCAATAAGAAATATTCATGCACAAATAAAAACTTTAAGAGGTCATGATTGCATGCTCAAAATTTCTAACCAAAATTTCAATAATTAATGTCCAATTTCATGCTAAAATTCACTGAAAATAACTTAAAACAGAAATTTTAGCAACCTGTTTGCATATATATCCAATTTTACTGTAAAAATATCCACCAGAATTAATTCTGAATCCACTATTTTGCATACATGTCCCTGTATCCTTTAACATGGCTTTGCTTAATGGATTTCAGCCCTACAAGATACTTAACGGGCCCAGTATCCTATGAACTAAATGGATACTGGATAATCCTTTAACCAAATCAAAGAACAAGAACATTTACTTTAATACAAAATAATTAACCTTGATGATTTAGAAATAACAAAGATATTTCAACCGGATATCTTAATGGATAACAAATCGGATCTAAACTCAAATCGGATTCGGATCTAATTCTTTAAAGGATTCAAAATCCACTTAATTTAAATCCAAATTATATTTAACCTTAAAGAATCTAAATCCGAATTAAATCCAAAAACCTTATAGAATACCAAAATGGATTCTAATTTAAAAACAGATTCGAAATGATTCCTTATCGGATCGAAGATCCATTTAACCAAAATCCAAATCTATTTCAACTTCAAAATCAGAATCTAAATCAGATTCTAACACCAAAGAGAATTTGGATCAAATACCTTAAAGATCCAAATTCAAACTGAAGCCGAATCTTAAAATCGATATAGATTCAAAACAATTTAATTTAAATATTCGAAATTAAATCAGATACACATCTAAATGATCCTTATCGGATCCTGATGAAATTTAATATCCGAAACAAACACAAAATTCGGATCCAAACACCCATAAAACCAGTTTCGTATAAAATGACTATTAACTTAATATCCACACCCAAATAAGATATAGATCATGTTACGTAATAGAACCACGATGGCAAACTGGTAATTAGGTCCCCTGCCCCCATCGGTTTCTCCTCTCCGGAGAAACCATAACCGCACAACCAAGGAGCGGCGGCGGCTGGGCAGAGGATGACCTGCGCCCTGAAGCACCCTCACAGGAAGGCGCTGCCAGAACCTTGCCGGCAGGAGAAAGTGCCAGGCGGCCGACCTCAAATTTTTTTTATTATTAACCATGCTGGATCCCGCCGCGGGCAGAGCGCGAACAGCGCCGGCAGCACTGTTCGGCGAGGAGAAGGTCGCTAGGCGGCCGTCTAGGGTCCATCCCCTTGCCCAATCACGCGAACGCGGGCTGCCACCGGCAGCTGCTGCCTATCCGACTGCGACGGCCAAAGAAAATAGCGCCGGCGCCGGTCCCCAGTAGACCATCTACAACGCCACCATGGGCACCGCGGGGCAGCCGCGCCAACGCATCGCAGCGGCACTAGTGCGCGCAGCCATCTGCACCCGTGGAGGAAACCGGCAGCGGCGCCCTACCTCCACCAAGTTGCTCCAGACAAGCGCCATCTGGCACTCTACCGCCGTGGGACAGGGAGAGCCAACGGAGACCAAAACGTGGATTTTCATGTGAATCATCCACGGAACAAGACGAACAAACGAAACTGATCTAGTTCTCGGTGGGAAGAGAACCACGTAGAAAATCGGAAGAACAAAACCGATTCCCAAATCAGATACCCATAGATCAAAACACGGGTTCTGATATCACGTGTTGGAGTTTCTAGGAATACCTGACGACGATCCAAACTCCACTGCGCTGTAGAAGACAAAAACAAGGTAGATCTGCCGGCTAGGAATCACCCAGTCTCCTTCAGACGACCCTCTAATTTTCTCTCTCTATTGAGCATGTATAGTGCAACTAGAGCTGTTCATGATTTGGTTTATGCATATTTTTTTTCAACCCAAACCAAACCAAAAGTAGAACTCAAACCAAACCAAACCAAAATTTTTTCAAACCAAACCAAACCAAACCAAACTAATTCGGTTTGGTTCGGTTTGGTCTTTGGTTTGGGACTTTATGTGGGCATATTAATAAGTCTCGTTATAGCATCAAATTTTTTTACCCACCACTTAATCATACACAAATTAGCTCTCGTTTTTCGACTAAAAGACCGCTTTAACATAGATAAAATTAAATTAGGAAAAGCATAACATTCTTAAAACAGATATAAAACAACACATAATTGAACAAATTAGTCCTAACCACATGATAGAACAAAATGGTCAGACAACTTCACCAGAAACAAATCAAATGTGAGATAAAAACAACAACAAAAAAAATGTTATAATAACAAACAACACGGAGTAAATCCATAATAACAAACAACACAAAGTTGATCATATGTTTAGAACATATGTTTTTACAAAAAAATTCCATAACAAAAAAAACAACACAAACGAAGTCATGTGTCTCCAGTCTCCATTGCATAACAATCACACTAGTCTTTCACAAAAGATATCATGAACCATGCCATGTTAGATGTCACCACCAAAGTCCAAAAACATGTTCATCATAAAAAATAAAATAAGATATTCACTTTACCAATATGTAGAAATAAAATCAATATGACAAACCTTATTTCATGCACCGTTCATTATATCAAATATCAATCACATTTGGGGCCAATGTGAAACTTGTAAATTCTATATTAACCAAAACAACACAATAAGTCATCAAGTCAGTCATCAAGTTGTTTAAAAAAAGTATCATCTAAAAAACATAAAAATAAAGAACATCTTACCTTTGTCTAGTTGCTCAATCTCATCTAAGTGCTCTTCAACACGCAATGACTCCTTTGATGCTCTAAGCCAATCTTGAGTGCAAATAAGTGCCTCCACAATTTTAGGAGATAATGAACACCTAAATGGATCAAGCACACTTCCTCCGGTGCTAAATGCTGACTCTGATACAACGGTAGAAATAGGAATGGCCAAAACATCACGTGCTACAAGTGAAAGAATAAGAAATCTTGAACAATTAATTTTCCACCAGCCTAAAATATCAAATGATTCATCATCTTCTTCCATATCTTCATCAAAATATTTATCCAATTCTGATTTTGAGTCTCCACTCTCTCTTTCCGCACGTTGTAGCTTGAATCTACACTTCATAAGAGTTTTCATCTTTTGTGCCGATTGTTCAGAATCTTGAACATTTGGGCTTGAAATAGAACCTCCAACTTGTAAAGCCTCAAGCGATCTCACCTGGCCACTTAAGCTTGGGTTTGCAATTTTGTATTCATCAAACAAAGCATTGAGAGTTGTTTTCAATCTATTTTTTATAAGCAATGCTTTATCACATTCATACATTTGTGAAAGGCTAAACTCTATGAACTCAAATTTATATCGAGGATCAAGTACAACTGCAAGAAATATCATCACATTCAACTTTTCTGGATTGCCCCAATATTTGTCACATTTTTGCTTCATTTTAATAGCCATGTCACAGAACTCAATATTGTCACTTGCACACCATTCTTTTAAAAAACAATCAACACCACTTATTTCATGAAAATATGAGTTGGAAGTTACATAAAGTGAGCCAGAAACTCTTAGAGTTAGATCATAAAAGCTCTCTAGCAATCTTGTTAAACTTCTCAATTTAGTCCGATCTGCATCTCGAGGTACTCCCAACCCTTCTCCTTCTGAAAGCTCATTATAGAAAAAAGGATATTGATCCTCGAACCTCTCAAAGGCTCCTTGAAATTTTTGTGCAACGTCAAGCATAAGATAAGTAGAGTTCCACCTAGTTGGAACATATAAACATAACAAACTTTTACATTGTATTTTTTCTTCATCAACACAAGCTTTAAACTTTTGTAATCGAGCTGGAGATTGTCTCACATATCTTATTGCATTGTGCACACGAGCAATTGAGTCATTAGCAAGTTTTAAACCATCATTAACAACCAAATTCATAATATGTGCAACACACCTAACATGAAGACAATCACCTTTTAAAACACATCCTTCCCAATTATTGATTCTTCTTTTCAGATATGCAATTGCAGTGTTATTTCAAGATGCATTATCAACAATTATTGTCATAACCTTCTCAATTTCCCAAGAATTCAAACACTTTTCAATAGCTTTTCCAATTGCTTCACCTTTATGACTAGAAATTGAACAAAAATTAAGAATTCTTTTCTTCAATTTCCAGCCATCATCAATGAAATGAGCAGTCAAACACATGTAGTTAATTCTTTGCAAAGAAGTCCAAGTATCAGTAGTAAGACAAACTCTCTTACAACTTGAAGCTAAGAAATTCTTTACTTTTTGTCTCTCTTCCACAAATAACGAATAACAATCTCTAGCCATTGTGATCCTTGAAGGAATAAGAAATCGAGGTTGGGCAACATTAACAAATTTCTTGAACCCTTCAACTTCAACATATCTAAAAGAAAGCTCATCAATGATAATCATCTTGGCTAAAGCTTTTCTAATAAGGTCTTGATCAAATTTCCAATGTGTAAGAGTTGTTGTTGCATTTTCATTTCTCTCAATATCATTTGTTGAAGAGTGGAAAAGAAGTTGAGATTGACCGTGAACATGTGAATTTGCCTTGCTAAGAGCATACTTCTTACATCTCAAAGTTATGTGTGTTCTAAGAGTGCTAGTGCCACATACCCGAGGATCACAATTGTAAATGAATCCGCAATAGTTACACTTGCATTTCTCTTGACCATTTTCATCTTTCTCAAGTAAGGAGAAATGTTCCCAAACATCAGCTCTCTTTTTTACAGTTTTTTGTTTTAAACCCATCCTTGATGTTCCAACATTTGCTTCACTTGAATTATTAGGATCAGAGTTTGTACAATCTATGGCTATTGGAATCGGATAATCATTTGAATGAGACATCTATAAAAAGATAAACATATCAACAAAGTCATATATGCTATCCACAAATCAGATGTGGAAATATATAAACTGACATTTTGATAAATGATATAAGATATGTGTTACTTACATTTACCGATCCAATACTTGATGCCGTGTTTACACTTACAAAGATTCGAAATTCACAAGCATATGCAATTGCTGCGACTGGCCCACTGCCATTGCAAAGAAATCAAAGTCATCCAATTTTACAGCTTATTATCCATGTGAAAAGAAAGAAGTGGATCATCCAAATTACCCCTATGTGCTCAGCCGTAGAGGACCACTTGCTGAGTTGCTGAGTTCGGGTGGAGTCTTGGAGACTTGGAGCCGCTACACAGCAGCGTCTGGAGCCGTAGTGCCGTACATTCCTGGAAAGTTGGAGTCTTGGAGCCTTGTTCTTGGAGCCGCTACACAGCAGTCTTGGAGCTGCTAGGTCCGCTACAGTCTTGGAGCAGAGCTTGAGGGTAAGCAGTGACTCTGGCAAACCTCTTGGAGGGAGGGAAACGACTCATGCAGGGAGGGAAGGCCGAATAGACGATGCCGCCGCAGCCCGCAGGAACCGCTCGGGAAGGGACCGAAGCGTTGCACACACACAGACACAGTGACATAGATGATGCCGCCGGTGCGCCGCAGGCCCGCAGGAGCCGCTTGCTCGGGAAGGGACCGAACTCCGAAGGGGGATGCCGCAGCAAGCCCGCAGCCACAGGCCCACAGGAGCCACTCAGGATGAGTGGATGGTCGATGGATGCCGCTGCAGCCGCATGCTCGCAGGCCGCAGGAGCCGCTCGGGAAGGGAAGGGACCGAACTCCGAACTCCGAACTCCGACGGGCGATGCCGCCGCTGCGCCGCAGGCCCGCAGGAGTCGCTTCACTCTCTCGGTCCACTGGAGAGTTGTTGCCGCCGCCGGTCGCTGCGGCGCTGCCTCAGGCCCTCAGCCGCTCGGGTCCTCGAGATACCAGGAAGGAAGGGTTGCGAATGCGAGTGCTGAGTAGATCGAGGAAGGCCCTAAGGCGGATGGTTGCGGGATATTTTAAAATCAAATGGACTTTGGGTCATCGGGTTGGACTGGTTTCAGGGGATTTTAAAACCGAACCGGACCGATTTTTTCATTTCAGTTCAGTTCGGTTCTTGACCCGTTTGACTCCCTATGTTGACCAGAACCGAACCGAACCAAATACCTAGATTTGGTTCGGTTCAACGGTTTGAACCATTTAATGAACAGCCCTAGGTGCAACCAAATGGTGAGTCACAGCCCTGCCTGTGCTTATAAAGAGAGGAGGGACCAATCCAAGTTTGACAAGGATTAGGATCCTGCCCATAGTCGGATCCTGGGCCAAACAGAAGAAATGGCCCAATAAGCCATGTTCCATCTTATAAACCTAATAGTGTGCTAAGTTGAGCCCATTAACAAGTGGATCACTTAATTAAATATCGGGTAAACCTAACATCCAACACAAGCAACCTGGCGAAAATAAAATATATCACTCTGCTCCAACTCCAAGAGATTCTGGTTCTTCCACGGCATCAACTTGAGCCTCCTAGCCAATCTCCTGATCTTCAAAACCTAATGAAAAATATTAACCCACAACGGGGTGAGTACGGGGACTCCGTAGAATTTACAACCTTCAACCATCAATCGGGTAATTAACATATAATCAAGCAATGGTATGTAACATATCTAAATTGAGATGTAATACAAAAGTATAGAATGTCTTCTATAATAATCTTACAACCCATATCCAAACATAATTATCTTCAAAAGAATGGTTATGCCAAAGCCAATTAATTCTAGACCAATGCATACAAGACTATAAAACTAAACAAAAATCAACTAGATGACCTCCAGACTTAACTTATCATGACCAATCTAAAATGGGACATATCTTAATTTTTCTAACTTATCATGCTTTAACATCTAAACATAACATGCAATGAGCATAATTTCATGTTCTTTCTAAACCCATAGTCATATAGCAAGGAATTGGTTGTCTTGCCTTTTCACATCACATATACATATCACTTTCACCAGCTCTAAAATTATATAGTAATAGCATATACTAAGCTAGCCCTTAGTGCACCTAGGCAGTGGTGACACTTAGGGAAAAACCGCGGTAATCCGGGATCTGTGGGAGGGTCAGATTGATCTAAGATACTCGCTGCCCACGGGCAATTTGACTAGAATAGGCTGGTGAAGCCTTCATAACATGTGGTACAAGAGTTCACAATAATTTTTCAGATCATGACACACCTACTTACCATGTACACAAGACATAAACATCTCATTCTAATGTCATCTATGCAAAACATACTGTTTTAATCATAAACTAGACAAGACTTGTGCTAACCAACTTGGTTAACATATTCTAAACAAAACTCATATTAAAATTGACAATATGAACCTAACCATATCATGCAAGACATATTACATAATCTGAAACTAAACCAAACAAATTTTACATGA
The DNA here is from genome assembly GCA_036172225.1 of Cryptocoryne crispatula var. balansae. Taxonomy (NCBI): domain Eukaryota; kingdom Viridiplantae; phylum Streptophyta; class Magnoliopsida; order Alismatales; family Araceae; genus Cryptocoryne; species Cryptocoryne crispatula. Next base: position 17,183,103 of record CM069934.1, read on the forward strand.
TCCATGTACATGCAATATCAAACCAAACTAGACATGCTTAATTACATATACAAGACAATTAATCAAAATCAAGTTTGGCATAATCAAAACAAACTAAGTTATGATGTCAACACCCATAATCTGACCTAAAAAGGTTTCAAAAAGTGTAATTTGATGACTTATTTTTTTTTCAAACCTCTACTTAACTATATTTCAATTCTAGGTCCATTCTAGCACATAATCATATACATAAATAACATATGGTCAAATCTCATGAAAAATATTTATACCCATCCAGAATCATGCCAAACATGTTTCATAATATTCAAAATATCATTTTCAAGATTCTGGTTTCAAAGATTTTTGAGAAAAATCACTAATCTTATGTCCAAAGTCTAAACTAGTCAAATCAAGGTCCATAAGTTAAATCATGCATATTTTCTAATCAAAATGGAGTCAAATACATAGACAGGCTTGAAAAACCTACTTGAAATCTTCTGTGAATTTTTATGATTTTTATGTATTTTTTGCTATTTTTCTTGGCCTTAAATCTAATTTTTGAATTTAATAATTCTGAAAATCAGAAAATGCTGAACCGGCGCCAAACCGGGCGGTTCGACCGGCTGAACTGGGGCGGTTTGAAGGCGTTGGACCGGCAGCTGGACCGGGTGCTGGTCCGGCTCGACCGGCGGCTCGCGATGGCGGCGCACGGTGGCACTCGCGACAGAGGAGGCGGCCGGCGGAGCTCGCGGCGACGCTCGACGGCGACGGCTCCGGCGATGGCGACGGGCAGGGGAGGGGCTGGCCACGACGGCGATGGCGAGAGGAAGGCGAAGGCCGGCGATGACGGCTCCAAGAGGACCTCTCGCGGCACTTCCGGCCGGAACAGGGGAGGTCAACGGCATCGGTTTCCGGCGACGGCGATGGGCGGCGCGGGAAGGGGCTGGATGGCAACGTCCTCGACGGCAAGAGAGGTACCAGAGGCTAGAGATAGTGATGAGGTGAGGAGCCAGAGGCTGCAGCGGCAAGGGGGGCTCGGCGGCGCCGGTTTCCGGCGGCGACGGCGATCGCGACCGGCGATGGCGACGGCGACGGAGGAGGAGGAAGGAAAAGAGAGGAAGGGTTCGCGGCGGGGAGATGGCACGAGAGAGAGAGAGAGAGAGAGAGAGAGAGAGAGAAAGAGAGATCCAGCGGGGGGGCTGCGTAACCGGCGAGGGGGGGCGACGGCGTTATGGCGGCGACGAATCCGGGAGGGGGAGGGAAAGGGGGGCGGTTACTATAATTTTTTTTAAAAAAATGCCAGATATTACATTCTTCACCCCTTAAAATAAATTTCGACCTCGAAATTTGAAATTACTTACCAAAAAGATGGGGGTGAGACCGCCTGATATCCTCCTCGATCTCCCAAGTAGACTCCTCAGATGTGTGATGCTTCCATAACACCTTGACCATCAGAATTATCTTCTTTCTAAGCTGCTTCACCATGCGATCTATGATCCGAATAGGCCTCTCTTCAAAACTTAAATTCGGCTGCACCTCAACCTCAGAAAAATTAATGACATGAGTAGGATCTGAAATATACTTCCTTAGTAGTGATACATGAAAAATCGGGTGTACTCTGGACATAGCAGGTGGTAGAGACAATATGTAAGCAACTTCCCCAATCTTCTTCTCTATCTGAAATGGCCCAATATACCTCGGATTCAGCTTACCACAGCAACCAAATCTGATGACTCCCTTAGTGGGGGAGACCTTTAGAAACACATGATCTTCTTCTTCAAATTGAATATCACGCCGCTTCAAATCTGCATAGCTTTTCTGATGGCTCTGAGCTGTAAGTAACTTCTGCCGAATGACCTGGATCTTCTCATTACTATCCTGCACCCAATCTGGCCCAATAAGACTTCTCTCCCCAACCTCTTCCCAGCAAAGAGGTGATCTACAAGGCTTGCCATACAAAGCCTCAAATGGTGCCATTCCAATGCTAGAATGACAACTATTGTTGTAAGCAAACTCAACCAAGGGTAACTGCAGATCCCAGCTTTCCTGCCACTCAAGTGCTCTAGCCCTCAACATATCCTCCAAGGTTTGGATTGTCCTCTCTGACAGACCATCTGTATGAGGATGATATGCTGAACTAAACTTGAGTTTAGAACCCAAAGCTTCTTGCAGTCCCTTCCAAACTCTTCCAGTAAACTTAGGATCTCTATCTGAAACAATAGTAACTGGAGCACCATGATATTTAACTACACCATCAAAATATAGCCTGACCAGACTATCAGTAGGTTGAGCTTCTTCAATCGGCATAAAATAAGCTGATTTAGTAAGTCGATCAACCACAACCCAAATAGCATCAAACTACTTCTTGGTTCTAGGCAATCCTGTGACAAAATCCATAGAAATATGTTCCCATTTCCATGATGGAATCTCCAATGGTTGCAAAGGTCCTCCTGGTTTCTGGTGGTCAGTCTTCACCTGTTGGCAAACAAGGCATTTAGAAACATAATCTGCCACATCTCTTTTCATACCTTCCCACCAATATTGCCTCTTCAAGTCATGATACATCTTGGTTGCACCTGGATGAATAGAATATTGAGACTTATGTGCCTCTGCCAAAATTTCTTGCCTCAAGTCAAAATTTGCAGCTACACACAATCTCTCTTGATATCGAATGGTTCCATCTTCATACTTAGAAATTTCTACCCTTTTTACTAAGCCTTCTACTTCTGGGTTCCCTTCTTGAGCCAGCTTCACTTTCTCCACGAAAGATGACCTGATAGACATCTGAGCCATGAAAGAAGTTAGATGATTCACAGAAATCTTAGGTGCATAAGTAGTAATAAGCTCCATGCCTTTCCATTCTTGACATAACTGCAATACCATTACTTTCTTTCTACTAAGTGAATCTGCCACCACATTTGCTTTACCCGGGTGATAGTTTGGACTAAAATCATAGTCCTTTAGGTATTCCACCCATCTTCTCTGCCTCAAGTTGAGATCCTTCTGTGTAAAAATGTACTTCAAGCTTTTATGGTCAGTAAATACATCAAATGACTCACCATACAAATAATGCCTCCAAACCTTCAATGCATGTACAACAACTACCATCTCTAAATCATGAATTTGGTAGTTCTTTTCATGAGGTTTCAACTGTCTAGAAGCATAGGCCACAACCTTATCATGCTGCATCAACACACAACCCAGTGCTACTCTGGATGCATCAGTATAAACTACAAATCCTCCTGTACCATCTAGCAAAACAAGCATAGGTGCAGTTGTCAACTTTTCTTTCAACTTCTGAAAACTCTCTTCACACTGTTCTGACCACTTAAATCCTCCCTTCTTGGTCAAAGCTGTTAAAGGAGCTGATATAGAGGCAAATCCCTCAATAAAATGACGATAATATCCTGCCAAACCAAGGAAACTTCTCACCTCTGTTGGGTTTGTAGGTTGCTCCCAATTCTACACAGCCTCAACCTTAGCAGGATCCACCTGCACACCTGCTGCTAATATAACATGGCCCAAGAAATTCACACTCTCAAGCCAGAATGCACACTTTCTGAATTTGGCATACAGCAAGTGATCTCTCAAAGTCTGCAACACAATCCTTAGATGTTGGCAATGTTCTTCCTAGCTAGAAGAGTAAATCAGAATATCGTCAATGAAAACTGCTACAAAGCAATCTAAATACTCCTTTAAAATCTGGTTCATCAAACTCATGAAAGTTGCAGGAGCATTAGTGAGACCAAAAGGTATCACCAAGAACTCATAGTGACCATATCAAGTACGAAAAGTTGTCTTATATATATCTTTATCCTTGATCCTTAGCTGATGGTACCCTAATCTTAAGTCAATCTTGGAAAACACATTGACATTCTGCAACTGGTCAAATAAATCATCAATACGCGGTAGTGGGTACTTGTTCTTTATAGTAATCTGGTTCAACTTTCTATAATCAATACAAAGTCTCAAAGATCCATCCTTCTTTCTGACAAATAAGACAGGTGCACCCCAAGGTGACACACTAGGGAGAATAAACCCCTTGTACAGAAGCTCTTCTAACTGTTGCTTGAGTTCTCCCAATTCTGCAGGTGCCATTCTATATGGAGCAATAGAAATAGGGGTTGATCCAGGAACAAGATTTATAGCAAAATCAACGTCCCTGGCTGGTGGTAACCCAGGCAAGTCCTCAGGGAACACATCTGGATATTCACAAACAATATCAACCTCATCCATAGATTTCTTAACACCTACATCACCATCAATAGATACACATGCAAGATAGACATCACATTGATTTTCCATCATCCTCGCTGTCTTCATGGTAGAGATCAACATCTTGGACTTCTTATAAGAAGGGCATCTATAGGAGAAGATATTTCTACTAGGAATCTGAAAAATAACCTTCTTCCTATGGCAATCAAGTATAGCATGGTGGTGCTCTAGCCAATCCATCCCTAAAATAATATCAAAGTCCTCCATATCTAGCACATACAATCTGGCCCCTAAAAAGTTCCCATTGATCTCAACCTCACAATGGAGTATAAAATAAGACACCTCCATAGCCTGCCCTGATGGAACACTAACTCCCATAGGTTCACACTCTTCCACAACATAGTCACAACTCTTAAATAAGAAAGCAAAGAAACAAAATGATATGAAAGAATCGGTAGCTCCTGAATCAAACAAAATACGAGCATAAAGTCCAGCGACTCGAAGAGTACCTTCTGCTGCATGTGAATCCTGAGAGAGATCCCTGTGCTCCATAGCAAAAACCCTAGCCTGGGCACTGCGAGACTGCTGAGGTGGAGCCCTATAAGAAGAAGTTTGCCTCTGAGCTGGTGCCTGCCTCACCTGAGTCGCTGCACTACGAGTCAGAGCACTCGAATGGGTCTGAGAGGATCGAGATGACATAGCTGGAGTAGCCTCACGCCTCTGCCTGGAAAGAGGAAAATCAGCAACACGGTGCCCAAACTGCCCACAGCCAAAGCATGCTCCTGACTTGCGGCGACACTCACTGCTAGTATGGTTCCTCCCACAGAAATCACATCCCCTCTGCCTGGGTGGAGATCTTGAGCTGGTGACTTCTGGCATCTTCCTCTTCCTGTTAAGAGACTGCTGAGGCTGGTCCCTGGATGGTGCCCTACTGCTCTGACCTGGTGCTCTGAAGGGTCCAAGGTCCTTCTCTACCCTGCAAGCTTCCTCAAAAGCTGCTCCCATCGTGGGCCAGACTACAGCAACGAGTCTGCCACGAATACCACCTCTGAGCCCATCAACAAATTTTTCTAGCTCTTTCTACCTCATTCTCACAGATATGTGGTGCATATGCTTCTAATTCAATAAACTTACTTTCATACTCCATGACTGACATGGTACCCTGCTCAAGCTATAAAAATTAATGCTTACTTGGCATGACGAACATGTAAAGGAATGTACTTCTCCCTGAATAGCATGATGAACTCCTCCCAAGTGATTTCCTCCTCTGGGACTCCAGCAAAATGAGTACGAAGTACAGATTCCCACCAAGCTCCAGCTGTCAAATAAAGCACATAGGTAGAAAGCTTGACCATATCCTCTGGAGGACACTGCATCACCTTGAAAATCTTCTCAATCTCTCTAATCCAGTTCTCTGCCAGAGCTGGATCCCTACCCCCTGAAAAAGAGGGTGGACTCAGACGCCAAAAATGTTCTACCATTTCAATAGGTGGGTGATCTGCCCTGGCATTAGCCTGCTGCATCAAACCCTAAGCCATAGCAGCATTCAAGCCCTGCAGAGCCTGAACCTGAGCATGCACAGTCTGGAATAGACCTTGAATAGCTTCTAGTAAATTTTCTGTGCCAGGTGCTTGTCCCTCATTCTGGGCTGGTGCTTGATTCCCAGCATCTTGAGGATTTCTCTCACGCACTGGAACATCCTGTAGATTCCCATTATCCCTTCTACGAGGGTTACCACGAGATGCCATCCTATTCACAGAATTAAAAAACTTAAGTATTCTATCAATCATACACATAACCAAAATAAATCATAACTTCCAATCTAAAACATATACTTCAATTTAATAAAACTTAATCATGATTGTCTCTTCAACCAACATTATCAACCCGGGCAGGTCCAAATTAGACCTTCCGGCCGGGTTATGCTCTGATACCAACTCCTATCACAACCCGGAATTTAAACAACATAAAACCACAATTATGCAGCGGAAAACATAACATCGTGACAGTGGGAGAAATCCATCATTCGGATTTCATAACTCATACAAGCATGTAAATCAACAAACACAATCAAGTCTACAAAATTCCACAAGATTTCCAAAACCTGGAGTCAACAACTTAAAAACCAAGCCAACTTCATCTAGTCCAACTCCAACCAAAACTTAAACATTCAAAACAACTAAATTCCAAATCAAGTTCATTCATATGTTCCATCTTTAAAGAAAAACCACTAGATTGTTTAAGCACACAACATCCTAAGAGTCCAACACAAGCAACCTGATGAAAATAAAATATATCACTCTGCTCCAACTCCAGGAGATTCTGGTTCTTCCATAGCCTCTACTTGAGCCTCCAAGTCAATCTCCTGATCTTCAAAACCTACTGAAAAATATTAACCCACAACGTGGTGAGTATGGGGACTCCATAGGAGTTGCACCCTTCACCCATCAATCGGGTAATTAAGATATAATCAAGCAATGATATGTAACATATCTAAATTGAGATGTAATACAAAAGTATAGAATGTCTTCTATAATAATCTCACAACCCATATCCAAACATAATTATCTTCAAAAGAAAGGTTATGCCAAAGCCAATTAATTCTAGACCAATGCATACAAGACTATAAAACTAAACAAAAATCAACTAGATGACCTCCAGACTTAACTTATCATGACCAATCTAAAATGGGACATATCTTAATAACTTATCATGCTTTAACATCTAAACATAACATGCAATGAGCATAATTTCATGTTCTTTCTAAACCCATAGTCATATAGCAAGGAATTGGTCATCTTAACTTTTCACATCACATATACAGATCACTTTCACCAGCTCTAAAATTATATAGTAATAGCATATACTAAGCTAGCCCTTAGTGCACCTAGGCAGTGGTGACACTTAGGGAAAAACCGCGGTAATCCGGGATCTGTGGGAGGGCCGGATTTATCTAAGATACCCGTTGCCCACGGGCAATTTGACTAGAATAGGCTGGTGAAACCTTCATAACATGTGGTACAAGAGTTCACAATAATTTTTCAGATCATGACACACTTGCTTACCATGTACACAAGACATAAACATCTCATTCCAATGTCATCCATGCAAAACATACAGTTTTTATCATAAACTAGCACTACAAGAACTTAAAGTTTTTATAGCAATTTTTTTGTAGCAACTCAAAATATTGCTATAAAAAATTTACTTAAAATAGCAACTTTAATTAGTTGCCATAGAAAGATATTTATTTACAGCAAATATAAATTTTGTCATAAATAATGTAATATAATATAACAGTAAAATTTAGTATTTCTAATATTATGTAATTTAAAATATTTATCTTTAGAATTAAATAATATAAAAAATTATATTTGTTAATAATAAAAATATTTTTTGAAGAGAATGATAAATATACTTATATGGTATAAAAGTTTAATATTTAATTTTTTTAAATTTTTATCTGATATTGCAAAGTGTGTATCGTATTTTTTAAAGATTTTTAACTTTTTTACTATGTTCGCTAGCACGACCGTTATATATATATATAGATATTCACCTTAGTTTTTGAAGTCTCGCCATTTATGCAGGACAGGTCGCCGTAATATGTGCAGGGCGTGTTTCACATATATTTAATTCATGTAATATGTGCACGGGCTATCTTAACGTTAATGTTGAACAAGACACGTTGTTACGGCAAACTACGAATATATCTTATATATACAATAACCCATAAATCATGTCTTAGCGCATCTGCGAATGTCGCAGGCCCGCAAGCTCTCTCGACCTAATATGACTGACTTCTGAGCGCACTACGAACCCCGCAAGCTCTCTCGACCTTCGAATAGGTCATGCCCCGCATTTGCTTGCTCGTCCTACCCACATCTGCTCTCTCGACCTTTGAATAGGGCACGCCACATGATGTCGACATAGCTCGAGGGAGATCGTCGGCACAGATCAAAATATCGTCTACACAAGACTTGTGCTAACCAACTTGGTTAACATATTCTAAACAAAACTCATATTAAACTTGACAATATAAACCTAACCATATCATGCAAGACATATTACATAATTTGAAACAAAACCAAACAAATTTTACTTGATCCATGTACATGCAATATCAAACCAAACTAGACATGCTTCATTACATATACAAGACAATTAATCAAAATCAAGTTTGGCATAACCAAAACAAGCTAAGTTATGATGTCAACACCCATAATCTGACCTAAAAAGGTTTCAAAAAGTGTAATTTGATGACTTATAATTTTTCCAAACCTCCACTTAATTATATTTCAATTCTAGGTCCATTCTAGCACATAATCATATACGTAAATAACATATGGTCAAATCTCATGAAAAATATTTTCACCTATCCATAATCATGCCAAACATGTTTCATAATATTCAAAATATCATTTTCAAAGTTCTGGTTTCCAGAATTTTTGAGAAAAATCACTAATCTTATGTCCAAAGTCTAAACCAGTCAAATCAAGGTCCATAAGTTAAATCATGCATATTTTCTAATCAAAATGGAGTCAAATACATAGACAAGCTTGAGAAACTTACTTGGAATCTTCTGTGAATTTTTTAGATTTTTATGCTATTTTTCTTGGCCTTAAATCTAATTTTCGGATTTAATAATTCCGAAAATCAAAAAATGTTGAACCGGCGCCGAACCGGGGGTTCTACCAGCTGAACTGGGGCGGTTCGAAGGCATTGGACCAGCGGATGGACCTGGTGCTCGGCCGGCTTGACCGGCGGCTCGCGACGGCGGGGCACGGCGGCGCTCGCGACGGAGGAGGCGGCCGGCAGAGCTCGCGGCGGCGCTCGACGGCGACGGGCAAGGGAGGGGCTGGCCACGACGGCGATGGTGAGAGGAAGGTGAAGGCCGGCGATGATGGCGGCGGCACTTCTGACCGGAAACATGGGAGGTTGACGGCGGCGGTTTCCGACGACAGTGATGGGCAGCACGGGAAGGGGCTAGATGGCAACGTCCTCGACAGCAAGAGAGGTGCCGAAGGCTGGAGATAGCGACGAGGTGAGGGGCTGGAGGCTGTAGCGGCAAGGGGGGCTCGGCGGCGACGGCGATCGCGACCGACGACGGTGACGGCGACAGAGGAGGAGGAAGGAAAAGAGAGGAAGGGTTCGCGGCGGGGAGATGGCACGAGAGAGAGAGAGAGATCCAGCGGGGGGGTGTAACTGGCGAGGGGGGGGCGACGGCGTCACGGTGGGGACGGCGGCGACGAATCCATGAGGGGGAGGGAAAGGGGGTCGGTTACTATAATTTTTTTTAAAAAAAAACGCTAGATATTACACATGATAGACTACATGATTCAATGTATTATTATAATATCATTCTGTCCTCCCAATCGTGATTTATAATAATTTACTTTTGACTAGATTGGACTTAAACTTTAGTATTCAAATGTCAATCGTTGTCATATATCAAACAAAATCTAATTTCCTAACTAAACCTTACACACATCTTATATGTCCAAAAATTTGTATCGAATGCAATAGTATCAAAATTGTAGACCTTTATTAATCTAGATCATAGTGGCCCATGTAGACACGCCAATTTGGCCTTATTTAGAGCTTAAACCATTTTTCCATTGGCAACATCTCTTTTAGACCATAAAAATCATGATGAACCTCCCTTTTGTATGAGCTGAGGTGCTTATTGGAAATATGAGGATGATTTTATAATTTCTAATCAAATCCGTGTTTGCCGAACAAGAGACTCTTGGTGGTGTGCCAGATTATGCTTTTCCCAGCATATCATCTACTTGAACATTTTTCACAGGATTATGTGGACATACAATGAAGAAGTCCTCAACATAAATAATCTTTCCCTCTGAGTCCTCTTTTCAATGCAACAAACGGCATTCAATTCTGATCTCCCATTTGTCCGCAGCACCTTTTAGAAGTCAGATGCGCAGTTCTGTCCGCACGCAACACCAATCAAGCCCAATTGCATGCAAGCCCAGCCCATTGGGCACATATCTGACCAATTCACGACCTTACCTTCCTTTTTCCTCCTCCATATCACTTGTTATAGTATCTGGAAGCTTCATGGTCGAAATTAGCATCATCTAATGATGGCAATCCAACTTGTTGTCTTGTATATCAAGACTTGCCATTTTTGGACCAGATTTGTTTCCTCTTCAAGTGGAGACATATTTTGAGCATGGGGAAGGTGATCCACGATTTACAATCTCTCTCAATCATTTAGGTAAGTTTCTAGATGCCTCAGTATGAAAATCAGCAACATTAAATGGAGGAAATCCAACCTAAGGTCGGATGTATCAAAACTTGCTATTTTTTGACCTGTTCTTCATCCCCTATAAAGGGAGACTCATATGAACGACCTAAGAAGGGCATCCCCATCCTCCAGCACTCCTCTATTCGTCCTCCATCCACCCTAGGCTCTTCTCAACCTCCCCAAATCGTCCTCTCTTCGTCCCGGTGCCCGGAGATCATCCCAAAGTGAAGAAGAAGCCGGTCTATGCTCCAACGTGCTGCACTGCTGATCATCGACTTATAAAGATCTTTATAGTCATTTTCTGGCCTGACTTACTTCATATGAAGTGTGTATAATCAATATATCTTTCATCTCCAACTGACGGAACTCAATTCCAACTTGCCGTTTGTTCGTGACGATTGCTACACCAAGGGCGCGCATCCAGGTTCTGTTTTCTATATCTGCCCAATTTCATTATTTTTACTGACTTATAAAAAAGTATTTCGGATAAGTCATCAACATATGAACTCTTCCTCTCTGAGTTCTATGTCTACTACAACAAACGGAACTCGATTCTGACATCGGGGTCGTCCGTAACAACCTCTGCACCAAAGTCGCGCCAGAAGGGTACCAAGCTACCCGAACCGGCTGTCTTCAACCAACTCGGCTTCAACTCAAGCCAAATCATTCTATAAGCTTTCTCAACTCCATAAACTCTGTTTATTTAATGTTTTAAAGCATATTTTAGTTCATTTACATCATTTTTACATAATCAAAAACAGAAAAAAAGGGGTTAAGGCTCACCCCGAGGCCGGTGAGTCCAATTCCAATTGCTTCTTTCTTATCTTCTTACTACGGTTACTACACTTTTCACAAGTCTAACCAAACTCTTCACTTGGTTTATTGTTCTAGTTGCACAGGTTGATCAAGCTAGCATTGGATTGGAGACTCTTCTTCATCGGCCGGCCGAAGAAGAAGAAGGTTGAACTCACATCCCTTTCTCCCACGCTAAGGTACACACGGTCAACTTCTTTCTATTTCCATTACATAAAGCGGAGCCCGCGGCTCCTGGAGACCACACTTTATTTCTCTTATCATATTATAAGTTCATATACTCCTCACTCTCCTCCCACATGACCCGAACCATCTCCGGTGCTCGAGCGACGCCGTGAGATGAAAGTTCGGGGATCAATGTGAGTGTGGGACCGAGGTGAGGACATTTTACCGCTTTCCGAGTGTTTTCAATTCACTTCTCTTTTTTCCCCAATTCCATCCATCTTTCACCTTCTCTTGAGGTGCCGATCCGGAACCCATTTCTGGAGTCGACAGCTTTTTGGCGACCACGGTGGACAACCAATGTCTTTAACCGTGCTAGCTTGATTTGTTCGTGCAACTAGTTTCATTCTAATTCAATTCTAGTCACTAGATTGTTTGTTTTGTTGCATGATTGCTTGTCTTGTTTTCATATCGCATGCTCTATTTACTTCATTTCATTTCATGTTTTTTCATATTGATTGCTTCTTCTCCTTCTACCCTCCATTTTTCATTTTTGCATTAGCTTTGCATCGGGTACCGGACTTGTTCCGATCCGTAGGGCATTCGAGGCGGGGGCTCTCTCTCCCAACACACCCTCACCCTCCAAACACCTTCTTGGTAGATTCTTACCTCTCTTCTGGGATATTCCTTCCTAGTTGATTTGGTGGTTTCCATCAAGACCTCCGTAAGTCCCCATCCGTGGAGTATTCCTCTCTGCACGATTGGGCCGGTTGTACCACTTTCCCAAAACCCGAAGAACCCAAGTACCTACTCGTGGTGATTGAGTGACAACCTTAGGTCTTGAAGATTGAAGCAATAGGAACCATACCCATTTGAGTGAACAATTGCTAACAATCTATCTAATCTAAGGTTTCAACCCAAAAATTGTCGAGTAGTCATTTTAAAAAAAACTTGTTTGCACAACTTGCTTGCTCACAACAATTGAAAACAAGCAAAATTTTTTTTCTTACAAAACACCTAAACAAAACAAAACAAAAACCTTTTTAATTTTGTGTTCAACTTGTTTTCCAAACAACCAAATTGAAACAAAACAAAAATGAAACAAAACAAAACATAAAAAAAAGAATCTTCAATTGTGTGCTTTGATTGCTCTCTTTTCTAACCATCTTTCTAGAAAGATTGACATGATGCCCATGATGCTAAAGTCCGAAAGCCATGTTGGGAGGTCGGACTACTACAAGCAACAAGAGTACGGGGAAGGTCTCTACAAGCTCCAACAACAACCCGAAAGCCATGCCAATGCTGCTATGGAACCTGAAGTGCAAGGGGATGCCCATCAGTCCTCTTCATTTAGTATAGAACAGGCCCTTAAGGATCTATCTTTTCATCTTGATCCCAATACCTTGTCATTCATAAAATCTGTAGTCAAGGGCAAGATGCCTATTAATCATGGTGCAGCAAAAGTTAACCGAGCTGCTTTGCCTCCCCAATCGACAGTTCGACCTCTTGTCATAACCCCACCTGGGCAGCCCTGCCATGTTACTTCACCTACTCACCCCATTGTGGGTCATTCTTCAGCTCGCACACCAACCCACCTCCCTCCCATCCAGGTGCCACATGCACATCCCCTGGTGAATTCCTCCCCACTTGTTGCCAAGGATAAAGAAACCATCGAATTCCCCCTCTATACTATCTACATCCCCCAATCACAAATGCCAACCTACCATCACTACAATGGCTCAGGTGATCCCTTCACCCATGTCAATGATTTCCTGAGCAAATCATCTCGATGGCATAATGATAGAAAGACCCTTGCCTTTCTTTTTAGGAGATCTTTAGAGGGTGTAGCCCTAGATTGGTTTTTTTCATTGAACAAAGTAGAGATATGGGATTTTGAAATTGTCAAGGCCAAATTCTTGAAACGATATGGGCCAGGCTATTCAATAATTGGGGAAGTAAAAGAAGATGTGGAATTAATGCAATATCATGATGAATTGAGCCCCATGGCTGAGAAGAACATTGATGCTATGCACCAACCTAGGAGCCCTCCCCAACCCCATCCAGATCATCATCATCGGCCAACTCCTCGACGCCAGTTGATTAGGCCACCCATGCCCCAACCTCAGCCAGTCATGCAACCCGAGTCAATGGCACAACCAACCACGCTTAATAAAGCTCCTCTTGTTGCTTATGCAAAAACTCCATTACTTCAACCGGCTCCCCAGCCTTCGACTCCACCAACATTTCTTAAGGTCCATCAGCCAATCATACGGCCCTTGGCTTCCCAACCTATTCCACCAACAACCCCTCGGCCAATTATCCGGCCCTTGGCTTCCCAACCTATTCCACCAACAACCCCTCGGCCAATCATCCGGCCCTTGGCTTCTCAGCCTATTCCACCAACAACTCCTCAGTCAACCATCCAAGCCATGATTCCTCAATTAATTACACCAATAGCTCTTCAGCCTGAACCGCCTTCTATGCCATCACCACTTCAATCAATCCCTCAACATAGGGTTCCCCCTCAGTCAGTCAAACCACTTGTTTTGTCTGTTGCTCCTGCCACGGTAGAGGAACCGGTCACTCCGATCATTCATGCTCCTGCCATGGTAGATGAATCAGACACTTTGACCCTTCAAGCTCCTGCCCTGGCAGAGGAATCAATCACTCCAACCATTTGTGCTCCTGCCCTGGCAGAGGAATCAACTCCTCAACATATCCTTGCCCTCTCTCAAGATCAAAGTCAGCCAATAGGGGAGATCGAACCAAACTCTTCTATCATTCTAGAATCCCCTAAACTAGGCATGCCCTCTTCCATAGAACATCCTGAGGAGAAGCCTGCTATAGGGAGCTTAGATGAAGGAATCATAAACTTAGTTGATTGTCAAGGACTAGGCAAGGATTCTTCAGGTATAGATCAACTATCGTCATTATTGGAATTGATCCCTGAAGTTTGTAAGAGTAAATTGACCCCTGAGCTGGGAAGTAAGCAGACCGAATTGGTCAGTGAAATGGGAAAGGAATCTATAAACCAACAGAAGGAGGATGCAGACCTTAGCAAGGGGATACTGGGACCTCCTCCAGATAGGCGGGCAAATCCCTTAGCATCAATCTTAGGGCCACGACCCTTACCCCATTCTTCTCCTAAGCAACAATTCGGCCCATGGGCCCACGATCAATCAATCTTAGGGCCACGACCCTTTCTTTATTCTCCTCCAAATCAACGATTGGGCCCATGGGCCTACAATTCCTCAATCTTAGGGCCACCACCCTTTCTTTATCCTTCTTACAATCATCAATCAGGCCCATGGGTCCAAAATCTGTCAATCTTAGGGCCATGGCCCACACTTCATCCTATTCAATTGGGCTCTTATGCCCCATTATCGGGCACTTATGCCCCTTTTCATCAATCGGGCTTTTATGCCCCTTTTCATCAACTAGGCCCATGTGCCCCTTTCCATCAGCCGGGCCCACGTGCCCCCTTTATCCAACCGGGCCCATGTGCCCATTTTAATCAACCAGACTTTTATGCCCCTTCTCTTCAACTGGGCTCTTATGCCCCTTTCCATCAGCCGGGCCCATGTGCCCCCTTTATCCAATCGGGCCCACGTGCCCCTTTCCTTCAACCGGGCCCATGCGCCCCTTTTCATCAACTGGGCCTATGTGCCCCTTTCCATCATCCGGGCCCACATGCCCCTTTTATCCAACCGGGCCCATGTGCCCCTTTTAATCAACCGGGCTCTTATGCCTCTTTTCTTCAACTGGGCCCACGTGCCTCTTTTAATCAATCAGGCTTGCATGCCCCTTTCCTTCCACTGGGCCCATGCGCCCCTTTTTTCCAACTGGGCCTATGTGCCCCTTTCCTTCCAACGGGCCCACGTGCCCATAATTCTCCCCAATCGGGCCCATATGCCCTTAATTTTTCTAAATCGGGCCCACGTGCCCACAATTCACCTAAATCGGGGCCACGTGCCCGCAATTCACCTCAACCGGGCTCATATGCCCATGTTTTTCTACAATCGGGCCCATGTGCCCAAATTTCTTCTAAATCAGGCCCACGTGCCAACCTTCCATCAACCTCAGGCACACATGCCCACACTCCTTCAACTTCGGGCTTGTATGCCCCCATTTCTTCACCATTGGGCCCGCGTGCCCAAACTTCTTTGAAATTGGGCCCCCATGCCACCACTTCTTCAACTTTGGGATTACGCACCCATACTCTTCGATGGTGCCCACGAGCCCATCACAAATCTTCCAAATCACAATCATACTTCCAATCACCTAAATCGGGTCCACAGGCCCATTCTTTTCGTTGGGTCCCTCGGGCTCAACCTTCAATCGGGCCTTCAAGCCCATCACCTCCCATCGGGCCCTCATGCCCATCAACATCAACTGGGCCCTCTAGCCCGCCTTCAAATCTTGGGCTCACGTGCCCCCTGATTCCAACCCTTCCCGGGCTTTCAAAACCACTTTCAACTCATGGGTCCAAGAGCCCATTTTAACTCACTTTTGTTTCCAAGCATGTTTTTTTCCTTTTTGCATTCTCTTTCCTTTTCCAAATTTTATTTTCAAAAAAAAAATCAAGGTAGAGAAATTTCCTGGGTGATACCACAATCTTTGCCTTCTACATCATCAATCCTAACTCCGCCATGCTAAATAAGATCCTCCACATTTTCACTTCATCCTATGACTTTGAACTTGAATCCAATGTGATATAAAGCTTATCAAAAGTGGAAGCAGTTGGGCAAGGCAAGGCAAGGCAAGGCATGGCAGGTAAGGCAAGGCAAGCACAAGCAAAGCCGTCATCAACAATGAACTTCTCCTTCTCTCAGGTATTACATGAAATTGCATTCATTATCATCATGTCATCCACAAGGCAATATTTTTTAAATGATTTTGAATTTCACATGACAATCTTACTTGAGAGAAAGTTTTGATTTATGATAACTACTTTTTATCTTATCCTAATGAATTTTTTACAATGCAAGGCATGTTTTCAGTTGATTCACCTATGGAATGTAATCTACCTTAAAAAAATGGAGAGAACTACTAGTATGACTTAAGTCAACATGTTCTAGGTTGTTGTCTAGGAGTTGAGGGTAGATACCATTCTACACACACAACACGTCCTGATCCCAGAATCTGGATGACTTGACACCCGAGAGAAGCTAGGCAAGGCTTAGAGATGGAAGGAAAACCCTTACCCTACTCCCCTCTATTCGATCCAAGATAGGTGAAGGGGATCAGAGGGGGAGAGTATCGAAAGCATCCGCCGCCCTAGTAGGAGGCCGTCTCAGAAGGTCCAACTTCTCAAATAAAAAAGGGTGCCAAAAGATGGGCAATGAACCCCACAGGTTTAAACAAATATGGGCCTGTCTGAATGAGTACCCAAAAATGCAGAAAATGAAAAAAGGCACCAAAAGATGGGCAATGACCCCACAGGTCAAAGCACCTGTCCGAATATGTGCCACAAAAATAGGTTTTTCAATAAAGAAGAAAAGACCCGAAGAGGCCGAATCCCAACGGGCAATTAGGTGCAAGTAGAGAAATCCCTCTTGACATCTCCAAAGCCTATCAAGGACTTTCCCTCGATTCTTCATTCTTACCCCCAAGGTGTGGGTGAACCAACCAAATCAAAGCTAAACTCTAGCCGATCAAAGGTTGAAGGTCGGAAAGATTTTGGGTAAGGAACCCCATTTTGCACATGGTGTCTACCGACGAACCTAGAAAAACAATCAAGTGATCAGAACTTGTGTCAATACTGATTTTTCTCTCCCCAAAAAAAATATTTTCAAAAACTCAAAAAAAAGAAAAGAAAAGAAAATAGCATTTTTAAAAATCCCAAAAAATTGGATCTTTTCAAAAAAAAAACTTCATTTTCAAAAAAAAAAAAAAAAAATCACCATGCTCGGTTTGAATTCTTGTCTTTACATTCATTGTATATTTGCTGCTTTATTTTTTTTACACCCTTAAGAAGACTATTACCCCTTGACAAAGGTCAAGGCATACTGCAACTTGCAAGGGGGATAAGCCGCATTGTTGTTCTAATCTCTTCCTTATAAGTGTTTCAGGCACAAGAAAAACTTTACACCCCTTGACAAAGGTCAAGGCATACTGCAACTTGCAAGGGGGATAAGCCGCATTGTTGTTCTAATCTCTTCCTTCTAAGTGTTTCAGGCACAAGAAAAACTTTATACCCCTTGACAAAGGTCAAGGCATACTGCAACTTGCAAGGGGGATAAGCCGCATTGTTGTTCTAATCTCTTCCTTCTAAGTGTTTCAGGCACAAGAAAAACTTTACACCCCTTGACAAAGGTCAAGGCATACTGCAACTTGCAAGGGGGATAAGCCATATTGGCATTCTAATCTTTTTTTTTTCAAGTGTTTCAGGCACGAAGAACAAATGAGGAGAACTTCACAACAAGGCGAAGCTCGCCACTTCCCTCCCCAAGGATTCTTAGGAGGAGGTGCCACCATGACCTCGACCTCAACTTCGTCGAGGAGCATTTTCAAGATTTCAATAAGGCGATGCTCTCCACTTCCCTCCCCTGAGGATTCTTAGGAGGAGGTGTCACCATAACCTCGGCTTTAATTTTGCCGAGAAACCTTTTGCAGGCGATGCTCGCCACTTCCCTCCCCTGAGGATTCTCAGGAGGAGGTGTCATCATTACCTCGGCCTCAACTTTGCTGAGAAGCTTTTGTTCTGTGTCCTCATTAGGACACATGAACTCTTTTGTGAGAATGCATGTCATCATACCGCAAACTCACCATTATCATTTCCTTTCTTAGCATATATTAGGTGCATTACTATTTATTTTATGCATTGATGTTGAAGACCGTGAATGCAAAGAAGACCGGGCCCGAGATCCCCTTCATCAAAATCCACGACGGTCAGGTCATTCTTTGTGCTCACGGATAAGCCAAAGTTGTACTATGAGGGACGATAGTTCCTGAATGGGTATCTTGACCTCATAGACAATCTATATCTTCAACTAATTGTTAGACAAGTGTTGTTTTGTTTTCTTGAGCCCAACATGCATCATGTAGCACTAATTGCATTACATTTTATTTTGTCATTGCATACATCATTTCCTAAAACTTCACCTTCTCACTCTCTCGATCATTCTAAATCCCACCATGTTTTCTAATCCCACCATGTTTTCTAATCCCACCATGATCTCTAGTCCCACCAACCTCTCTAATATCCCACCGTGTCTATTAATCCCACCGTGTTCGGTAACCACTTTGTGTCCTCAAATATTTTATTTCTTTTCACCACTGTGACCATTGCAACTTCTTTGCTATTCGTCCCACCATGGCAGCCAATTCATCCCGCCAAGGACCTTCTATTTGATCAGAACTTGCACCGTCATTATCTTCACGGTCTGTGCTTTAACATTTGCCTTTCGGAATTTGAGATCATTCCATTCCGAATTGAATCTTGTCTCATGGAAGACTTAAATGAATCTAAGAGCCTGAATGTGCTCGATTGGTATTCTTTTACTTTTTCAAAACAAATCTCTTTTTAAACTTTAGCCCATCACACTACAGGAACACCGCAAAGATCGGGTTACCGGCTGATGATGAACCTACGAACCCATGTTTCGGGGACTCCCCACCACGTTGGGGGTTGGCTATTCTTCTCTCGTGCCAATGGCACATCTCTTACCAATCGAACATAGCAAGACTTGATGAAACATGGCAGTTAACCAGGAGACATGAAGAGATTCTCTATGCCGAATTTGGTCGTTGAGCGTGTCTATATCTACACCTTTATGCCACCTTTTCAGTCCATCGCTATTTCACTCCACTGCATTCCATTACAACTCATTTTGCTTCGCCATATTCCTCTACATTTCACTCCTCTACGCTACATGCCATTCCCTTGCAAAGCCGACATCAAGGCGAGGCAAGCTGTAGACACGCCAATTTGGCCTTATTTAGAGCTTAAACCATTTTTCCATTGGCAACATCTCTTTTAGACCATAAAAATCATGATGAACCTCCCTTTTGTATGAGCTGAGGTGCTTATTGGAAATATGAGGATGATTTTATAATTTCTAATCAAATCCGTGTTTGCCGAACAAGAGACTCTTGGTGGTGTGCCAGATTATGCTTTTCCCAGCATATCATCTACTTGAACATTTTTCACAGGATTATGTGGACATACAATGAAGAAGTCCTCAACATCAATAATCTTTCCCTCTGAGTCCTCTTTTCAATACAACAAACGGCATTCAATTCTGATCTCCCATTTGTCCGCAGCACCTTTTAGAAGTCAGATGCGCAGTTCTGTCCGCACGCAACACCAATCAAGCCCAATTGCATGCAAGCCCAGCCCATTGGGCACATATCTGACCAATTCACGACCTTACCTTCCTTTTTCCTCCTCCATATCACTTGTTATAGTATCTGGAAGCTTCATGGTCGAAATTAGCATCATCTAATGATGGCAATCCAACTTGTTGTCTTGTATATCAAGACTTGCCATTTTTGGACCAGATTTGTTTCCTCTTCAAGTGGAGACATATTTTGAGCATGGGGAAGGTGATCCACGATTTAAAATCTCTCTCAATCATTTAGGTAAGTTTCTAGATGCCTCAGTATGAAAATCAGCAACATTAAATGGAGGAAATCCAACCTAAGGTCGGATGTATCAAAACTTGCTATTTTTTGACCTGTTCTTCATCCCCTATAAAGGGAGACTCATATGAACGACCTAAGAAGGGCATCCCCATCCTCTAGCACTCCTCTATTCGTCCTCCATCCACCCTAGGCTCTTCTCAACCTCCCCAAATCGTCCTCTCTTCGTCCCGGTGCCCGGAGATCATCCCAAAGTGAAGAAGAAGCCGGTCTATGCTCCAACGTGCTGCACTGCTGATCATCGACTTATAAAGATCTTTATAGTCATTTTCTGGCCTGACTTCCTTCATATGAAGTGTGTATAATCAATATATCTTTCATCTCCAACTGACGGAACTCAATTCCAACTTGCCGTTTGTTCGTGACGATTGCTACACCAAGGGCGCGCATCCAGGTTCTGTTTTCTATATCTGCCCAATTTCATTATTTTTACTGACTTATAAAAAAGTATTTCGGATAAGTCATCAACATATGAACTCTTCCTCTCTGAGTTCTATGTCTACTACAACAAACGGAACTCGATTCTGACATCGGGGTCGTCCGTAACAACCTCTGCACCAAAGTCGCGCCAGAAGGGTACCAAGCTACCCGAACCGGCTGTCTTCAACCAACTCGGCTTCAACTCAAGCCAAATCATTCTATAAGCTTTCTCAACTCCATAAACTCTGTTTATTTAATGTTTTAAAGCATATTTTAGTTCATTTACATCATTTTTACATAATCAAAAACACAAAAAAGGGGTTAAGGCTCACCCCGAAGCCGGTGAGTCCAATTCCAATTGCTTCTTTCTTATCTTCTTACTACAGTTACTACACTTTTCACAAGTCTAACCAAACTCTTCACTTGGTTTATTGTTCTAGTTGCACAGGTTGATCAAGCTAGCATTGGATTGGAGACTCTTCTTCATCGGCCGGCCGAAGAAGAAGAAGGTTGAACTCACATCCCTTTCTCCCACGCTAAGGTACACACGGTCAACTTCTTTCTATTTCCATTACATAAAGCGGAGCCCGCGGCTCCTGGCGACCACACTTTATTTCTCTTATCATATTATAAGTTCATATACTCCTCACTCTCCTCCCACATGACCCGAACCATCTCCGGTGCTCGAGCGACGCCGTGAGATGAAAGTTCGGGGATCAATGTGAGTGTGGGACCGAGGTGAGGACATTTTACCGCTTTCCGAGTGTTTTCAATTCACTTCTCTTTTTTCCCCAATTCCATCCATCTTTCACCTTCTCTTGAGGTGCCGATCCGGAACCCATTTCTGGAGTCGACAGCCCATTCAAATTTCATCTCTCATATACCATTTATACTTTAATTCTTCAAGATTATTCTCACTTCGTGCTCTAGTATTAATCTTATTCTAACCAAAAAGATTATCATGTCATCATGAATGTACGTATCAGTATTCCCTTCAATCACTAATATCATTCATATTGAAATTCTAAATTTTTTTTCTCCATCTAAATCATGCTCATTTACTAATTATCATATGATGGAAACCACATGATTATTGCCTATAAGCAATCAAGCCAAGATTCTCTCATCCATTTTTTTCTTCAAGATAATCCTCCAATATCATTTAAGTATAGTCTAACTATCCAAACTTCACAAAAAAAATTGAACTATAGTTGTACCTCTTAGATAAGCAACACCCCATTACCATTTTAGAAGAGTCATCAACAAAATTGTGAAGTCTACTCCTAGCTAAATTTGCATATCAAGATTTGAAGAGAGAATGAGTTCTCCAATCGGATAAGTCATATTCGGATCATGATAGATAGAATAATTTGTTAAGCTCTACATTAATAGATAATGAATGATAATATGGATGACATGATCATACTCTAAATCAAATTTGTCAAAAACCTAAAACTAATTATAACCCTATCTAGATAATCGTGTATGCTCTAAGATTTATATTTGAGCTTCTATAAATCTTATCCTCAATATCAAAAAATTAACAACTATATGATTATGTCTATGTTTCATAAATCTATTCTAGATTTCAAATTTGTAATTCATTTTCTAAATATGATATCTTCTCATCGTACTCATATAATGCTACATTAATTTCATTCGTTTTTTTTCTTCAATTCAAACTAGGATGATACAAAAGCCTTTCTTCTATTTCTTCTTTTAACTAAGCTTCTCAAAAGAATGATACTTTAAGATGAAGTATATCTCAAAATTATGGTCATCTACTTTATCTATCAATGCAATTGTTCTTAACCTCTAACCAATCAGTGTAATTATTCTTGCCTCTATATCATTCATATATGTATGATCCAAAATATAATTACTTTGTACCATCTAAATTATATAAGTCCTTAACATGACCAATTCTCTAATTTTCAAAATACATCTAATGAGTTTACTACTTCCGACAATATTAACATCACTTAAGCTATAATGATTTGAACTCTAATCAATTATATCAACCACAATATATTTTTGTCTAAAGTCATTTTAATCAAATCATACTCAAAGAATTTCATCTTAATTTTCATCACATGATCCATAACAATTTATCCCAGCTTATAATTGGCAATTAATTCTCATCCTTAATGAGTTCTTAAGTCTCTTATTCTCTCTCATACTTTCTAAATATATTTGAATCTCTACAACTCTTGCAAGATACATTCTCATTTCTTCTTTATAATAAAGTTATATTTTATATTTTAATTGCTTGTAAGCAACTAGAAAGATATACATCTCATTGTCATTTTATCTCTATCTAATCTAAAAGATCACCTCTAATAAACCAATTTCCAAAATCCACATAAGATCAACTTACGATTTGACATAATATAAAACTAAAATTATCCAAAGTCAATATTTGACTAAATTGATCAGACAAGTTAGATAGACAAATGAGTTCAAAAGCGGATAATGAAAGTTCAAAGATTGTGATCGAGGAGAGTGCAACTATATTATCAATTAGTTGTTGGTACCCTACAACACGTAACTATAATAATACCTAACGCTATGTTTGGTAACACTATTAGGTACCTTTATCACTATCAATTTTAAAATTGATATTGATAGGAGTCATTAAGAGGTGTTTGGTTAATTGTATCAATTTTAAAATTTGTAGTGCAAACAAAGCATATTACATAATACAAGTGTCAACTTGTATTACTTTTTATATTTATACTCCAACATTTGAAAATATTAATATCAATATTTATATAGTATCAAAAATGAAACTCTAATTAAACAGGGCATAAACCATCTCTAATTCTTAAACACACTCTAGATCATCTAAACATCTCATCCTCAAAACTTGTACATGGTAAATATCTCATCCTTGATAGCAAAAATAGTATCACATATCTAAAGCATGTTAAAAGTATCTTAATTCTTAATTTGAAATTTCATATTGATAATCTCATTGTATATCCCATTTCCTTTTCATTTAAATCATATACTCAAGTAATAATTCAACCACTATTTCACTTTATGTCTAGGGTAGGATCAATATCAAATTCTAATTAACATATGTCATCATATCCTAGTACCACCCATAAATATCCTTTAAATCATCTCACAAAAATGAATCAGATTTCATTCCAAAATGAATCATTCTAATTATTCCCTATACGTTATCCAACTAAATCCTTTTAAAGATTCATCAATCTATTTTTTTATTAACCAAATGAAATCATCAAGATTCTAATCATACTTATTAAATTCATCATTAATCATATCACTAAGTATGCTAAATATAAACATTCATTCTTAAAGCATAAACCCACCGGATAATGATCAACCATAAAATATCAAACATTCAATAATTTGATATATATATATATAAATCAAGAATCTTGTCTTAAATTGGTAAACGTAATTCTTCATCAAGCCAAACTAGAAGAATGACTAAAACTAAACATTGGTTGTCATATAATAATTTATTCAATCTAAACCTCCGATGACCTTATACCTAGGCCTGTCAAATGGGCAGGCATGGCCCGTCAGCCCGTCAGAAAATGTGACGCGGGCTGGGCTCAGGCCCTTGAAAGATATTAACAAGATCTTTTGGAGAAACCCGGTTCTATTTTTTGGTTGATCAATGGCCCGTTGATCATAGCCCGTCCAGCCCGTGACAGGCCCGTCACGAGACTCCTCTGGCTCCGAGACCCCCCACCCCGCGAAAGACGGCGTGTTGAAAGTAGGCTTGCAGTGCAAGGTGGAGGGCACAAGGCGATGACGTAAGAGAGGCAGTTATGCCATATAGGAAATGACAGCTGGATTTACCTGGATGTCATACTCTCGGTCTCGGCTACATTGACATTTTTTTATATTTTTATAATTGATTATAAATATCTATGAACATATCTAATTTCATTTTACATCTTTATATAGAAGCTGCAGTTGGGAATTAACGTTATATAGTCTCATGATTTAATTTTACGGGGAAAGTATAATTTAATAAAATTTAATAATAGAAAAAAGTGTGAATAACTTTTATGTCGTCTTGGTAGATCATTTCACAGTGACTCACAAAAATAATCAAACTAAAATATTTTAAAATAAGATGGAGTACATAAAATATTAAAAAAACTGATTTACCATTAAATAGTCTGATGATTTAATTTTAAAAAAATCAGAATTAAATAAAAATTTAAAATCGTCATGTTTAAATATTTTGATTCTCATATTTTAAAATCAAATTAAAATATTTTAAAATAAGGTGGAGTACATAGAAATTTCTTGTTAAGTTTTAGATTTAGTTTGTTTTGATTCTTGTATTTTGGATTTTAGGGAATCACCAAATTCAGATTTTGTGGTGTTCTAAATCTTTCATATTTTTTAAAAATTTAGATTTTCTGATTGAATTTTATACTAATTTTTAGACATCCATTTAAGAATTATGAGTTTTTCAAAAATTTTATATTTTACTTTTTTTCATTTCTTAAAATATGGCTATTCACAATTTTTTAAAATTTTCCTAATTATTATTTTTTTAAAAAAAATATATTTGCAGAATATAGAATTTAAATTTTTTGTTTCTAAAAAGGTATAATATTTTGATCAATAATTTTTTTAAAAGTTTTATATATAAAATTTAATTTAAAATTGTTTTACACAATGGAAGCCCATTGGGCTAATGGATTATAGCGGGCTTTGAAAGCTTAAAGCCCGTTTACAAAACTCAAGCTCGTTGGGCTTTTTACATGGGCTTGGGCTTGGGCTTTATTTATGTGGGTTGAAGTGGGCTTGGGCCGGGCCAGCCCAAGCCCGGCCCATTGACACCCTTACTTATACCCATCCAATATTAAAATCTAAAGAATCTAAATTAATAATGATATTCTATTAACATAAATCCAAATTCCAAGATCCACTAAATCTTCAAATTGAATCATCATAAAATTATACCATTAATTATCTAATGTAGACCTCCAATAATCAACATTAAATTTCCATGCCAATTAAAATTCTTAATTTAATAGGCAATCTAAATAATTCTTCATGTCCATGATAATTTTCTTCTAATCATCAATTCCATTTAATACATATTGATATCTTACACCCAGGCATGACAAAATAGTCATTTCTGCCAGGTCAATGCTCTGATACCAACTTGTCATGACCTTGATTTTAACATGCACTAAGGAATATAATATGGTGATGTAACTGGGAAAATAACCTCTAAAATATATTAGTTTGGAGTAAGATAAGATTAATATCAAAATCCAATTTGATAAGTCCAATAATTCTATACAAACTTCATTATGAAGTTACAATTTAAATCATTTAAATGCCAACATTGAACAAGTAATCAACTAGTTTCTCAAATTTCACGTCACCACTATACTTTTGCTGTGCTAAACTTGTAATCTTAAAAAAATATTAAAAATTAAAAGGAGTGAGTCACACTTAACTCAATAGGATTTACACCCAAACTATCCTACTATACAAGTTAAGACCTACTAATATAAAAATAATAAACCTAAAAATTCAAATTGTAATACATAAGTTTTACACTAATTCTTTAGCTTCAATTAAATTAAATAAAGTATTTTTTTCACTACCTAAAAGACCAACATGATTCTATATGCAATTATCCTAACATAACATGATTACTAGACACGTATACACCACATATACCTAGCATAACAG
Source organism: Cryptocoryne crispatula var. balansae (assembly GCA_036172225.1). NCBI lineage: Eukaryota > Viridiplantae > Streptophyta > Magnoliopsida > Alismatales > Araceae > Cryptocoryne > Cryptocoryne crispatula. The sequence continues at coordinate 17,209,306 of CM069934.1, forward strand.
TAAAAGACACATCTAGAATACTAGTATACATGTCAAAATGCACAACTAAATAATTTGTCTGAGTAAAACATTTACTCTACTTAGACATTATAGTCATGTCACAGAACTAATACCTGATTACCATATAGTGGAATGTAACATATAGTAATCAAATCCCATAGTACACTTAGGTAGGGTGTACTTATGATGAACTGCGATATTTAGGATTAAAGGATGCTCCGGATTGAACTAATCTCCACTGCCCACGGGCCACTAACATAGTCTAATGAAGTAAAATTTCATCATAAAATGCATCTCACTACATTAACACTACATCTCACAAAATGAAAGTACGTAATTAATTCATACAACTATACAGTAACCAACAATAGACATGCAAATGGCAATCTAAATATGAAATATATAGAAAAATGACCATAGTTCTATGTATCACATACATGCATGTCGAATCATAATTTAGCACAAACTATAACTAATTAACAACATGATGCACTTAATCTAGAATCATGTAATCTAACAAATTTATCATGCTACATGTATTCCATGACAACAACTAACCATCTACTGCCTATATAAAGCATAATCAAATTCCGATGATACTATGCTTTAACCCTTGCATCAGCTATTTAATAAATCAGGTTATCATTAAGAACATCACAATGCTAATAACACTATACTAGATAGATTCAACCATAGACATATCTAACATACTAACATGCATCACTAAATAAATACCTAACATGGTGAACAATATATGATCAGTTAACAGACTAAATGTACATGGTTAAACAATTAACTATAACTAAGCATGCTAATAAACCAATCAACCCACTAATTTTAAACTACTAACTAAGGTTAACTAAGTATATTTTGATGAATTAATTTAACATATTGGAATGATAAGAATAGTCGAGATGCCTATCTCAATGGCAATGATGATCGACTAATTGAAGTCCAAGATCGAGTTAGAAATACAAATGGCAATGTTAACAAAGAAACTAGGAAGATATTAATTTCTAGTAAAATCTATCAAATAAAGGAAGATAATAGAAATTGAGAGAAATATGAGAGAGCGAGAGAGTAGGGAGAAGGGAGGTCGGCTGTCACGAACCAAAAAATACAAATATGCAGCGGAATAAATCCAAAAATCAGGACAGTTTAGGAGAACAAGATGAATCCACATCACCAATCTGGAACAATTAAAAACAACATGTAACGTTCCAATCAAACTCAAAACTCCACGAAATATCATATGTAACTACATCCAAACAACTAAATAGGACTCAACATAGAGTCTTCCAACTGCCACATAGTCAAACCAAACTTAATAAACAACTAATAACTACAAGAGAACTCAAACAACCTAGATATAGATGGTGATCACTCGTCACCAAACTCCTCGCCTTCTAGATCCTCGAGTGGCTCGGGATCCCCTCCAACATCCTCCTCGTAATCCTTTCCAAAGTCCTCCTCCGGAAGTGGCTTCTCGAAATCTGCTAAAAATGTTAACAACGGGAAGGGGTGAGTCACCAAAGACTCAATAGGACATACACCCGGACTACCCTACTATACTAGTGATTCTCTATTGATTTTAATAGTAATAAATCTAAAAATTAAGATTATAATATATAGGGTTTATATTGATTCTATATCTTCAATTAAACTAATTAAAGTGCATTTTCACTACCCCATGTGCTAACATGATTCTATATACTTGTAACTTGACATAACCTGAACTTTAAGAAAACTAGGTATGTATGTACCACATAGACCTATCATAATAAAAATGATACATCTAAATCACTATCATACATGCCAAAGATGCATAAATAAATCATTTGTCTGAGTAAGTTAGATGCTCCAATTGGACATTGTAGTTAATGTTACAAAATTAACACCAAATCTACCATATATAAAAGTATCATATAGTAAGCTAAATCCCATAGTACACCTAGGCAGGGGTGTACTTAGGATAAACCGCAGTATTCGGGATCGACGGGATGTTCCGGATTGTTCTAATTTATCTGCTACCCATTTGTCACGAACTATAGTCTGATGAAGTAAAATTTCATTACAATGCAACCCACTACATATTACATTTATCAAGATGAAAGCATATAATTAACTCAGACGACCATGAATATAACCACCACTGGACATGCAAACTATAATCTAAACATGAACTTCATAAATGAACAACCACAACTCTAGATCATATACATGCATACCATATCAAAATCTAACACATTTAAGACAATTAACAACATGATACATAACTAGGAGTCATGCAAGTCTAACCAATCAATATGCCACATGCATGCAATTCTAACAATCTAATAGACCTTATACATGCAATAACAACAGCTATCTACAACTATATAAATTAACAAAGTTGAAATTTTAATAAAACAATGCTTTAACTTCTACTTCGGCTATTTATTAAATCGAGTTATCATTTAAGATCATCGAAATGTTAACCATGCTATACTAACTATATTCTAAACATGATATTTAACATTCTAACATACATTCTAATCTAATGTCTAACATGGTGAATATGTATGATCATTCAAACTCGCTAAGTATGTATGGTTAAACAAGTCTTAAACTATAGGTAAGTATGTAATATAACAAACCACCCATTAAATTTTTGATCTACCAACTATGCTTATCTACACATAATTTTTATGGTTTAATTAACATATTAAAGTGCTAAGAATAGTTGAGATACTTATCTTAATGGTGATGACAAACGACGCACGAAATTCTAAGGAGATTGATCGGACGACTAGTATGTCACGGTCAAGAAGGCGACAAAAAATCAAATCAAAAGGTATTTTCACAATCAAGCTACTGGAAAGAGAGAGAAAATAAGAGAGAAAATAAGAGAATAAGAGAAAGATGCGATATGAGAGAGAAGATGTTACCGATCAAAAGAACTTGCGCAGTCAAAAATAACCAAGGGGCGCTGGTGACAACTGACAAGGGCAACAGTGCTCAGTGGTTCAAAGGGGTGTCAAAGCCGCTGTCGAACCAAGTCAACGCGGCAGGGCTGCGACTACGCAAGATAGGCCACGGATGGCCACGCGGCAGGTGGCCATGGAGGTGGCGTGCGGCGGCGGCCACCACGCAGGCGCGTAAATCAGCGAGGGGGGCCCGGTCAGCGGTGTGCGGCTGTGGGCGGTGATGAAGACGGGTGAGGTGTGTGGTTGCGCTGCTGAGTGTTGGCACAGTGACGTCAACATGCGGACGGCGCGCGGCACAGGTGGGGACGGCGTAAGGGCGGTCAATGGAGAGGGGGGTCACAGACTCACGGCCGATGGCTGACGAAGCGAGCGGCGGCTGGGTGGGGTGGACACGTGGCCAGGCCACGAAGGACCTCTCGCGTGGGTACGTGCTCGGGTGGGCAACACCGGGGGTCAACACACAGGCGACACGGAAGCCGAGGCGGCAAATCCACATGGCGGGTGGTTGAAGACAGATGTTGAGGAGGCGTGATGCGTTGCGCGGTCGAGGCACACACGCAGGACGATGACTGGAGCGGGAGAGAATGCGATGCCCAGGGAGGGAAAAAAACGGTGGATGCTGGATAGGAAAAGAAGAAGGCGGTCGGCTGAACGATTAGGGTTTCGGGAGGAGAAGAACCGAAAGAGATAAAAATGATAATGGAAGGAGAGGGAGTAAATGTAATAATAATCTCATAAATAATTATAATAAATAATATTTAATAATAAAAATAATTTTAATATTACAAGTATTTTCAAGATTACAAATATAACACAACAGAAACATAATAATATTTTAAAATCCGAGAAATTAGTAGATTATTTATTCATGATTAATATATAATTTGTTTAGATAGATATTGTTGTGTTAATAAGTTGTAATATTTGAAAATGTGATTTTGAATTGTGATATTAGTCATATCTTGTCATAAATTGATATATTTTTTTCAATTACGTCGTTTAATTATCTTTCACTCTGCATATTAAAAATCTGTGTCATGACATCCGCAGCTCACGGGTGGTGCACAGGGCACAGAAGCGTCGGCAGTTGATGGCCAAGAGGGAGCATGCTGGGTCAAGCACAAAACGGTTAGGCGGACCAAGGCGGACGGTGCACAAGAAGCAGGCACAAGCGGTGTGACGCCGCCGAGTGCACAACGGTTGATGCGGCCGGGCGGCGTGCGGATGTTGAGGCGGTCAACGTCACTGGGGCGGTTGATCAGGGCGGCGTGCGGCCGCGGATGTGTCTGGAGGAGAGGTACCCACGCGGCAGGCGGCTGTGCGGTGGTTGCGGGGGCAGGGGAAGGACGGGTCGGGCGGGAAGGGGGGTGCGCGGGAGGCCCTGCGGGCGGATGCTATAGACGTGCAGGGTGATAGGTCCATGCTTGCGGCTGGGCGAAGCAAAACCTGGCAACAGTGACGAGGCACGACGGCGACGGATCCGGTGCATGGCAAGGGGGGGTGCTGGGATGGCACACAGCAGCAGCAGAGGGAGGCGAGGAAGGCTCGCGAGCGCCGGTCGATACGTTGTTGCGTGGGATGGCAAGGCCGAATGGAGGAGGAGGCCCACGGCCCGTCAATGGCGCGGGGCGGCGGCACCTGAGTGGGGACGGCGAGTGCTGGGTAGAGAGATGAACGAGGGAGAAAATAAAGAGGGATGGTAATAAATAGGAAAAGGGAGAGATAATTACTTAATGAATCTTTATCTCTTTATTTTTAATTTTATAATTTAACAAAAATAAACCTCAAATCTTGCAATGCAAGAGGGGAATCAGTTATATAGACCATGAGAGAGAGAGAGAGAGAGAGAGAGAGAGAGATAATTTCAAAGGAGTGTTTTGAAGAATAGAAAGTGGTCATTGGTGCAGGAGAGAGACTAAGAACATGTGCGGTGAGAGAGAGATAATTTCAAGGGAGTGTTTTGAAGAATAGAAAGTGGTCATTGGTGCAGGAGAGAGACTAAGAACATGTGCGGTGAGTAGTGCGTCTAGGTTTAAAAGATAAATTTGAAATATATGTATTAAATGCATCTTTGTAATTTTACATGCACATAAAATTAAATATTTGACTTTAGAACAAAAATCAATCTTTTTTTTTCATAACTTATACACACTATGCGTATTAACTAACTCTGCCCATGACCCATGATGGATTAGAAGTTATGATTCAACGCTTTGTGAGTCTACTCTTATTTCAATATTTATCTCTTAGTTTACATTTTATAATAAAATAGTTAAATTGAATAATATATTGATATATTAATTAATTAATTTGTTTGGAACTTATAATAATGCGTATGTCTAATAAAGTTGAGGCAAAGATGAATTATATATCGACAGAAACTTGTCCAAGCTTAGAGATTAGAACCTATAACATGGTGATAGTCGTTTAGGAGGCTGCATATAGCTGAAAAAACAGGTGCAAATAAACATGTTTTAAAGGCTTCCTTATGTTTTGGATGCATTTTTTATTGATTTAATTTTGTTGTAACCTCTAAATATAATTTCTTTTGTATTGTATTTTGTCTTATGTCATTAAATCGGATATTCTTTTTTCTAGTCTTTTAAATTTACGAATTTTATGGTATATACTTGACAGGATTTATCATGAATGATTGAATAGTAATAATTTTATTTGTAGATAAATTGCTGATAAGAGCTTGAACCAAGTTTAAAAATATTTAATAAAAACTAGTTTAATTTTAAAAAGTAGAAGTAGAATTACAGCAGAACAAAGTATCCGACTCAACAAAAAGAAGCACAACAAAGTATGTGATTTAATTTATGTTATTTTACAGTAAAATAAATATGTTTTATGTATATATATATTTTTTTGACTTTTTTGAATTCATTGGAACTAACAAGATATAACGCTCCAAACGGCCTCAGAATCTATAACAATCTTCGTTCCCCCCTGTACCGGTCGCCTGCACTGCACATACGCAACAATTCTTCTCACACTCTCCTCCCATACGCGAAGACAAGAACCCTAACCCTAGTTCCGAGTTCCAGTCGTCCCTGTGCCAAGATTTACCGAACAACGCCTGACAAACGGTAGTCCCTCTGTTTTTCTTGTCGGGAACTTCTCATGAGAAGAGTTCCTGAAAAGGGACACATCAAGCGCTGCAGGTTATGGCCCTCTTGCATAGCAGCGACAAGTGCCTGGCGATGTCGCCGACGAGCTCTCGGTTCATTGCAGAGACGGTGAAAGGGTCGCACAAGTTCGTGATTCAGGGGTACTCGCTGGCCAAGGGAATGGGCGTGGGGGGGTACATTGCCAGCGACACATTCACGGTTGGGGGCTACCAATGGGCTATTTACTTCTATCCCGACGGAAAGAATCCAGAGGATAATTCCATGTACGTGTCGGTATTCATCGCACTGGCAAGCGAGGGCACCGACGTGCGAGCTCTATTCGAGCTTGCGCTTATGGACCAGAGCGGCGAGGGCAAGCATAAGGTGCATAGCCACTTTGAACGGTCTCTAGAGAGCGGGCCCTATACGCTCAGGTGTCGGGGTAGCATGTGGTAATTGCAATTCCTCATCCAATTACATTCCGTTCTGATGATGTTATTGAGAAAATTGGTATTTTATATGACATAATATAGGTTGCAAAGGAAATTGAGTGATGCTGAATACATGTGATTTCTTGTTTTCTAACATTATTTTTCTGATTGATTCTTTATAACTATGTGAATCTTTATGTTCTCAGTAATATCTCACCAAATGAATCAAGGATTCATTTCTGGGCCTCACTGGGTGATAATAAGACATTATTAGACCTGGTTCTAGCTCTAAGTACTTGCAGTTTTTTTGTTCATGTTTCACTAAGAGGGTCCTTGAATTTTGAACTTTGGATTTTTTTTACCAGCCCGACTGCCCCTTTTGAGGTTTTTGCCCAACCTGGCCCCCATTCCTTTTGCCTATATGCCCCTTTTGTGGTTTTTTTCGTACAACTAGATGATCCATTTTTGTTTAAGGTGTCTTCAATGGGTTTTCACCTTAGCTGGATTTTGTTTTCTTTTCTTTTGTTGACATTTGTTTTTGGCCAATCAATGAGGTGACTGGCCAAGTCTGTCGTGGCATTTCACTTTCCTTCTTTTTTTTCCTTAGCCCCCCTCTCTTTTCTCTTTTTTGTGAGAGAATTCATGCTTCCCTCAAGCCATGAAATATTTGGATAGGCCACTTGAATTTATCTTCCCACCATTGATCTGAACTGCCCAACAATTTGAGATTTTGACAAAATGAGGATGAGATGCACGGAGTGACGGCGTGCTGGGTGCCTCAAGATCTCAATTTTTTCCTCACCCGTCTTCATCAATTGAATTCGGGATCATGCCCCCTCATTCTGGTGGGATTGGCAACCACTTTAACCACCATAGGCCTGGGATTTATTCCATATTCGGCCTGCTGGAAAGTTGCGGATTTGTCATCTCCCTGAATTTTATCTCTTGCTTGGATGATGTTGATATGCTCAGCCTCTAGTTGTCTTGCAGCAGAAGCTTGTTTTTTTGATATTTGTTTTCATTCCAAATGACCGTGGCATTGACCAATGCTGAGGATTTGTTCTCAACCCTGCTTGGGAATGTGGTGACTTGGATCTATTATCCATCTGAATAATATCTTCCATGACTTAAGCTTGGAATTTATTCTTCGACTGACCCAAAATGGGCTGAAAATTGATATCCACCGTCTAGTTGATGGTGGCAGCATTCTGAGTTAGAAGCTTCTTGTCAGCGGGTGCTTGTAGCATTTTGCGGTGAGGATTCATTCCTCCCTGAGTAGCAGTAAATTGCATTGTGGTTTACAATTTTCTTCATTTGAGATTGGCTTGGAATTCTTTTCCTTGCTTGTTCTTTTGACCTGGGGGGGGGGGCGCTTGCTTGATGCCTTGTTCTGGGACCCGAAAAGGCATATTTGCTTGCTCCCCTTTTTGTCCATGGGATGTTCTCTCATGGGGTCTATGTGAGGGCACATAGGATGTTGTTGGGGATGTTTAAAGACAGGTTTATGGCCTATTTTGGGATAGAATGAGGGGTTGTGGAGGGCCTTCCTATAGACTCTTCATTGCCCGATTAAAAGGATAGAAGAAAGTTTAGTCCTTGACTTTTTTTGATAAGTATTTGAGACCTGTTTTGGTATCTATCTAAGGGGTTTTAAGGACCTGCACATAGGTGGAATTCAGCACCTCTTTGGGGTAATTTTGGGGTTTGCTTAAGGTTGGCAGCAGGTGTATCTATAGGCTGCATGAAGAGGCCTATGAAGATCTGCTCTAGGGCAGAGGATATTCCTTATTTAGGACTGTTTAAGGTTGGGCACAAGGTCAGAACAGATGGTTTTATAGCTTGTTTTAGGGGCTAAACATAGGCTGAACAGGAGGATTTTGAGGACTCGTTGTTGGGTATGTTGGGGGAGACTTTATGGGATACAAGATCTGGAGATTGATGCTTGGGGGTACCCCCACTCCGATGTCACTTTGACATGGATGGGATTTGACAAGAAGAAACCTATCTTCTTTGCCCCCAGTATGTGGGAGTGAGCCGATCAAGTGCTATTCTTGGCTTAATTCTTCAAGCATTGTAATGATGCACACATCCATTGTAACATGCTGGTAAATTGGGCCACAATATGTTTGCAGACAACATTTGGACCCAAGGATGTACTTTCTGTGCACTAGAGGGTTGCACCTTGAAAGAGCCCTAAATGCTTCTTCTTCAGCAATCAATTCCCCGCTTGGTTGATGGGGGTGAAGGTGAACATTGGAGGTTCAGGATTTATTCCTCAGTAATTTGGCCACGGACTAGGCGAGGTGTTCATCTCCTTGCTCGGCTGCTGGTACCTTTGGCAATCAACCAATCAATATCTTGAGTTAGGGATTTGTTCCTTGCTTGGATGTTTTTCACACGCTGTGCTTTGGGTCAACCTGTTATAGAGCATGACAGAGTCAGATGGAGGATTTCTTCCTTGTCTGGGTGGCTTGGATGGGCTGAACTCGAAGCTGACTAGTCGCCATGTTTGTTGTGGGTTGGGGATTTATTCCTTAATCACTTGATGGTGCCACAAACGAAGGATTCATCCTATTTTGGTCTCTTGATGCTTGACATGACGTGGCATGAATAGATGTGCCTTGTCCTATGCTGCTGCCTGCTAGTGCAAAATATTTTCTTGAGGTAGCATCTGGAAGGGTGAGCTGGTCGATTACCACTCTCCTTTTTGGCTTGCCTTTGTGGTGTATGTCATTTTCTCCTTGGATTTATTTCTTCATTGTAATTTTTTTGAATATCATGTGCGCAAGTTGGTGGATGGTTGTTCTGGGTTGACTTTATGGGCCTTCAACCAGGCTTGTTGTGCACCCGAAGGGTGATGGGCAGAAACCATTGCTTATCATTGGATGGATGTAGGCTTTTCTTGACATGGAACCATAATTGAGGCACTGACCTCGGGTTCCAGATTTTTTAAGCTTAGGGACTACTTCTCTTTATTATTTTTGGGCAAATAATTGGTTCCTTTGCCCCCTGACAACATCTTGGACAGTAGGCTTCATCCTCTACCTGATTGAATATAATTTGGTAAGGGAGTTCACTCCTGACTTGACTTGAAGTGATTTTCAATACTGGTCTTCAGACTGGATCACATCAGTGGTGTATTGGGTTAAGAATTGGTTTCTTACTCTAGCGAAAGTCGTATGTTGCACCATTAACAGACTTATTTTGGCACAAACAAAGGATTTATTTCTTGTTGAACCAATACCATGAGGCTGAGCTGGTCGTTGACTAGCCACAATATTTTTTTATAGGTTGAGGATTGAATCCTCATCCACTTGGAGATGCTGATGTGCTGGTCCATCGATCAATTGGCTGAGGCAATTCTACGAACAGAGGGTTGGTCTCTCGTCTAGGCAGCATTGGTGTGAACATCTGGCTAGAAGGCCACCATGTTCTTTTGGTTAGAGGATTTGTTCCATTGTTTCACCAATTTGATTTTCTTTCTCTTTTTTTTTTCTTTTCTTTTGTTGTTTTCCAAGCTGAACCGGTTATCAACCAACCACCTTATCTTTGTGAGTCTTGGATTGATTCCTTGCCCAGTTAAAGAAGTTGATGAACTGGGCCTCTAGTTAGTTGGCTAAGGCAATTTGGAGGGCTAAGGGTTGGTCCTTTACCCAAAAAGCTTTAGTGTAATCATGTTGGACAGCCACATTATCTTTGTTGAGCAGAGAACTTGTCACCTTTATGGCATTAGGGGCTGAACCGAAGGTTGGTTAGCCTTGACATCCTTGCGGGCAAAGGATTGGTTTTCTACCCATGCATGGATGCTAACAAACTAGTCTTGAATTGGCCAATTGTGGTTCTTTGTTGGCTTGAGGGTTTATCTCACCTCCAAGTAGCTTTGGCATGGGCTGTCTGGTCAGGCAACCATACAATGTCTTTTTCCTGAGCAAAGGAATTTTTCCTTGCCTAAATAACATTTGGGGCTGAACCGCTGGTTGGTTGGCCATGATGTTAGCAAGGGGTTGAGGATTAATTACTTCCACTACAATTAATGGGCTGAATCTCTGGCTGGTTTATATGTCGCTTTGGTATGCTGAGGGGTTGATTCTCTACCTGGGCAGCAATAGTATAGGCTGTTAATCAGCCAAGCCGAATATATTTTTGAACAACGCATTTATTTCTCGTTCACTTAGAAGCAGACTTTTTTTTATTTAGGCCGGGCCTCGACCTTGTCTTCTTCTCTCCTTCTCCATACCCTTAAGTGACAACGTATTGCTACCTGACTGGAGCAAAGTTTAGTGGACTGCTTGATGCTGACCTTATAATGTAGATGGCTTCTGCCGTGTGCTTGAGGAGTGGTAGGTAGCAAATTGCCAGAATTTGGCTACTTTTAGAAGTTGATCCGGGGTCAGAGCTTCAACTTTTGGTGCCCAAACTTGTTTAATTTTGGGAGAATAGTTCTTAACATTTTCGGTGAGGGATTGGTTTCCTTACCCCCTGGTGATGTTTCAGCCAAACATTTTATCTTTAGCCTTTGTCATCACAGGGGGGAGGGACTGTTCCCAGCTAGGTGTAGAATCTTCTAGGGCTGATTGTTAGACCGGCCAACAACATAAGCATATTAGGTTGATAATTGCTTTCCCACCTAAACAAAATTTGTCATAGCCACTAATGGGCTGTTTTGATTGCAAGGGTAGGATTTCTTCCTTGTCAAAACAATATTTGTGGGCTAACATTTACTTGCTTGGCTAGGGCATTATCGACAGACGAAGGATTAGTTCCTAGCACGTTGAAGACTATTGAAGAGTTGGGCCTCTAATTGCCCAAGCATGTTGAGTTGGCAGATACAAGATTGATCCCCCTTCTAGGCAGCAATGGCGTTGGCTGCTAATCAGTCATTTGCGATAGTTCCTTTGGCAGAGGATTTATATCTTGCTTTGTTGGTGCTTGATAGTGCATTCCTTGGGATAGCTAGAGCCTGATGTGTGCAGTGTGGACATATGTGCATATCATTCGTGCCTCCAATGCAATCTTGTCCAACTGGGACATAGTTGGATAAATCAGCTGGTCGCATACCTTCTTCTTTTGCTGAATTTGGCAACTAGCTGCATTCGTCTTATACTTGTATAACAACTTGTTGTCCGGGTGAAGCAAATTGCATAGTTGTGGGAATTGAGTAATCTTTGGATGTGGGCCCGAGGTGCGAGCCTTGGCCCCGGGTACCCATATTTGCTTAGGGGAGTGCTTCCCTTCAGAGTTTTGAGTAAGGGATTTGTTCTTGTGTCTCTTGTCAGCATTCTAGATAAAAGGTTGATCCTTGGCGCGAGTTGATGGAGCATGGCTTGGGGGTTTGCCCTTAACCGTGCTAGTAATTCTTCACAGACCAATTAGGTTGTTAACTGGTTTCTAGTGCATAATGGGCCAAGAATTGTCTTCTGGCCATATAGGCAAATGTTGGAATGGGCATAGGATTTGTTCCAAGTCTGATTAATGTTTTGGCATCCAATTGGTAATTGATCAGCATGCTAGCAGATTCAGGATTGCTTCTTCGCCTGCTGAGGAGTGTTGAAGAGCCAAGTCAGTGATCAGCTGGGCATGCTGGAATGGCGGGTTGGGCTGATCCGTCACCTAGGTAGCAATATTATGAGCCATTGTTTATCCAGATTTGTTGTAGTGGTGGCCCGAGGGTTGTTCTCTCACCCAAACAATAATATTTGGAGCTATTGATTAGCTGAACCCATCGAGTTGGTGGGTAGAGAGTAATTTCTTTTTTCTGGCAGCAACAACTTTATATATCGAGGAGTCACCTGCATTCATTATTTGGACGAAGGATTGCTTCCTCTTTAGTATGGCAGACTGGTCACATTTTTTGCAGTATTCTAGGTAGGGATTAACTCGTCTGTTTGCTGGTAGCATATCGGGCATGAGGTTTGTTCTTGATCCATGTTACCATAGCATGGCTTAGGAGTTTGCCTTGAGTCGGGTATAATGTTTTAAAGACTGATTTCCAAACCAGTCGACAACATGAGTATATGGGGCAGAGAATTGCTTTCTCACCTGAGAAAATTTTGATAGGGTCACCAACGGACCCATTCTGGATGCTAGGTTTCTGTTTTGCCCAAGCAATGTCCTTGAACTCGATCCATGATTGGTTAGCCATGGCATGTGAGCAGACAGAGGATTAATTGCTTGTCTGAATAGAAGTGTGAATTAGCCAAGCCATTAGTTGGCATGGCTTACTTAAGTGCTGGGTTGAGGGTAGAGCTGCTCCCTCACTCAGACAACATGTGAGAGGCCACTAGTCGGCTGGCTGAAATAGTGGATTGAGGGCTGCTTCCTTGCCTAAATAACATCTTGGGGCTCAATCGATGGTCGGTCACCTCTTCGAAGATTGAAGGTGCGTTTGACAACTATAAGAAGTACTTCATTTTAACTTATGCTTGAGAGATAAGTCCTTTTTTTAACTAGGGTGTTTGGATGCTTAACCACGAATCACTTCACCTTTCTGTTGGAGGCAAAAGGAAGAAGTATATATTTTTTTCTTTGAGCTCCACAAAATCTCCTCCCAATAAATGTACATCCCGAACACAGGTTCCATTTGAAAATTGACATCAACTTTCCAATAACAGGTACCATGCCCATCCCATCTTCAATGCTGCTGCGGTGTGCTAAGCTACCATATGTGCACTCTCCATCTGCTCCTTCGGCCATCAACATTGATGAGATAGGTGGGGAAAGCAGTTGGGATGACTTGTCACACCAATCTTTCCTCCTTCGGTGCTTCTCTCTCTGGTGGTCTAACTACCCGCCTTATGCTTGTTTCTGCTTCTATGGATTGGCGTCGCTAAACACCACGATACTGGATTTCTTCACCTGCTTACAATGCATCCCCTTTGAGACGATGGACCCTGTCTTGGGGATACCCTCTTTGTGCTTGTAATGGCCAATTCTTCTTCAAGGTTCTTTTGTGACTATGATGGACTGCCGTGTTCTGTCAGGCACCGCTGTGCACATGACACACCTTTCTGTCATAGTTGTCAAGGCGACAGGGCGCCCAAGGCGTTGAAGGGTACCAATTCCGCTTAGGCGACAAGGCGGCCGCTTAGGCGTCGCCTAGGCGGTCAAGGCGGTATTCAAGGAAGGATGGGTCGGAGATTGTGAGACATAAAAATATGCATAAATATAATCATATTTTTATGTTATAATTGAATATTGAGTGTTTTAACTATGTATATAAGTAAATATGATGTGTATGTAAAAGAGAAAGGAGTTAAATATATTTTTATAAAATTTAAGTATATAACACATTTATGATTATAAAATTTATATATATGTGCGATAGTATGTGATAGTGAAATATTGTTATAATATTATTAAATGGGGGGCGCAGAGTAGTCGCGGATCGACCTGCGCGGTCAAGTCGCGGGGGTTAAGGGGCAGCGTCCCTTGTGGGGGGTTGTTAGGGAGGCGAAGCCCCCCGAACCCAAAAAAGTATGTAATAATATAAGTGATCTTATATATGTAATTATGAAAGTGTGGGTATTTATTTTTGGATAAGAATTTAATCATGTAAATGTGGATATTTAAATAGGTGTGGGTATTTAAATAGGTGTCCCTTGTGAGGGATATCAAGAGGGTACAACTCCTGAAAATTCTTTTTTTAATCATGTAAAAATACCCAGGGCGCCTTGTCTGGGCGCCTAGGCGGGCGCCTTGGGCGCCTTTTTGGCCCCAGGCAAGGCGCCCTGGCAAGGCGCTGCTGGAAAAGCGCCTTGCCGCCTAGGCGGGCGCCTTGACAACTATGCTTTCTGTTGGTGAAGTACCCTTCGAAGGACCTCGGCAGCCCTGTCATGCTTCTGCTCATGCTCTCTATGCAGTCTAGTGATTGCCCCCACCTGAATGCAAGATGTGTTCCAGGAAAATCACATCAGCGTGAGTACCCATAGAATGCAGTCCATCTGATTCTATTAACCAACATTAAATGGGATGATTCGGGAAATTTGGTTAGAAAATGGAGGCACATAACTTCAATTTTTAAGGCAAAACTATATGATCAACTGAGATCATTTTTTAGTGAGAAATATTCCTCTATTTGCAACTTTGAATCATGTAGTCAATGTGGACACTAGTAGGAATTCATCTCTTTTATGATGCCACTTGTCTTTCTTTACAATTGATTTTTCCAATCAAACAAAATTCACTTGATAATTAGAAAAATATTTCTTTCTTATGACAAATAAATATTACCAAACAGTCACAATTAATCACAAAAGTTAAGTTGAACATGGATGGATGTGCCATTTAGTGGGCTTTATGTTCAATGGATTAATGACATGCAGTAAAATAATCGAGGCTAAGAGCATTTGCCATTAATGAAATAGAGAGAAACAATATTGACAACAATATTTTATATTGACTTCAGTAGTAATTGACCTTGCATATGAAATATTATTTTATTATTTTAACAATTTTTTTTGAGAAATCAAATATTTAGATAATAAAAATTTTATTTAAAAATAAGTTTTATTTATTTTCTAGGACATCAATGCATGTTTACATTGATGCATGGTTATGCTATTGTAATTATTTTTATTAGATCAAAGAGAAATTTACTTGATTTTTTGAGAGAATTATTATTATTATTATTCTAGAAGTACTTTTGTTCTATATAAAAATGGAACCAAATAACTTTTAATTCTATAATACAGTAGTATTTCTATATAAAGTACCTTCTTCAAAGAGGTGTTTCGAAGTGAAGTACTTTTTACTAGTTTCCAAACGGACCTTAAATCTTTCTTTGCCTTGTAGGCTTGGGCATTTGATAGGCTAGCCATAAAGACTTCATGTTACGGATAGAGAATTGATTCCTTATTGGATTATCATTAGCACAGGCCATTGCTTGGCCAACCATTGTGTGCTTTTAATGGATGATTTATTCCTTACCCATATATAGAGATTTAATGGGCTGGTCCTTTGGAATGAGGGTTGATCCCTCTTTGATCATTGGCATGGGCCATTGACTGTACTACCATGGTGAAATTCTTTCTGGGAGTGGGATTTGTTTCGTGCCCAAACAACATCTCGAGACAAGACTGTTGGTCGATTAGCCAAGATTTTCTTTTGGTCCAAGGGTTGGTCCCTTACCCACTTGAAAGTGTTTCAGAAACCGGGTCTCTACTTAACCAATCACTGTTATTTGGTGAGTTGAGGGTTGGTCCCCCACTTAGGTAGCTTTTGTTTGAACTACCAATTTGATGACTTTAATCATAGTATCCTTTTCATGGCTGGTGAGTTTGTTTCTTACCCAAGTAGCATTTTGAGTTAAATAGGTAGTCGGCTAGCCATGATGCTCTTGAGGATCAGAAGATTGATTCCTCACTCATTTGGTAGGCTACAGCTTTCATCGGCCAGTTATAATAACTTCATGTCATGGAATGAGAATTGATTCCCTGTTAGAATGACATCCGTATAGGCTGTTGCTAGGCCATCCCCATGGTAGGCAACGACTCTTTTTTAGATTTAAGAGTTTTGAGGTTTCCAATTCTTAAGCTTGAGAACTTCTTAATTTAATTTATGTTTTTAATTTGTGAGCTTTTATTTGGTTGAAATTTGAAATCTTAGTTATAGAAATTTGAGGATTTGTGTTTGAGTTTTTCTGATACAGGATGGAAGAGGTAAAACCGGACAGAAATACTGAAAATGAACTAAATTTGATTAACTAAACCAGCCAGGTTAAACTGGTTATTAATGCTGGGAAAACAATAAAAACTAAGATGAATTAAAAACATCAAATCTTAGGTCGGTTAAGCTCAATTGAACTGGCTGTGACTAGGCTCGGTTCATGCGAAGGTGCTGGGAGCTAGATCAAACAATTGGTTTTCGTAAGACAGCTGAAGCTATCCTGCATTAGATGATTGGTTGAGGGTGTTCTGATGGTGTAGATGCACTGAAATGGAGCCTGTGTGCCAGATGAGACCATTTCACATGTTGTCTTGATCGCACTGCTGTGGGACACGTGAGAGGTGGCAGAACGTGACAAACACCCCAGCACTGTAGCTGGCAGTGAAGTTTTGTAGTCAGCCTTTGAAAACTTCCTAAGCACAGCAGTGTTCATCGTCTTTGAGGTGCAGAAACAGGGGATGAAAACATGGATACCCAACAAAGAAGAAGATGGACGGAGAAACGATTGGAACCGGAGGATGAGCTAACGGAGAAGAAGATGGGATTTGATGCCGGAAATCGAAGTTAGAGGGTCTTCGACGGAATGCAGGATGTGATTTTTTGAGATGTCAACCTGTGCATGGGTGCCGGAGAAGTTGACTGCATGGAATGCGATCTCCCTAGAATTTCTCGAGATCTCTCGAGAATCTCTCTCTTCACATGTCCGAGAAACGAGATCGCCGAAACGAGAAAATCTATATAATACCTCTGGTACCTTGATCTCCTTTGCCTATTATTACCCCTAACTTGTTAGATAGCCTTGTTAAGTTTGCTTTATATATTGCTATTTTTATCATGTAATCTATCTAAATATTTATCTAGATATTATTGTTTGATAAAAATTTATAACTTAATATTTTTTTAACTTTATATGTACAATTGGCCCAAGATGTCATCAATCTCCTATCTATATTATTCAAGATGAAGCCTTGGTTTAACATAAACTCTGTCGTATGTCTCATGTTAATGATAATTCACATTCTCCGTATTATGTTTTTAATTCTCTCAACTTATTTTGATGTTTAATATGAGTTCTTTTGTCCTTTTTAAAGAGATTACATAACATTTTACACTTAAACATGCACATTTCCGAGATTCAATCTTTTGAAAATTTTCCAAGATCTTTTCTCTTTAGTCTCCATGAGATAACATCTCGAATCCTTGAGTAAGGTATATCCTACATAAATGAAATTCGAGATCCAATCTCTTTAGATTTTTTTTGAAAATCTCACAAGATCGCTTCTCTTTCACCCTTCCGAGATGAAGTCGAGATCCGACACGGCAATCCTTGGTTGACTGAAGGTTGGATGAATCTGGGGATCGGCGGATCTTCTTCGAGCATAAGCTAGAGTTGTTGTGCCAATCACTGGATCTGTTTGGGAGTTGCTGCCTGGATGTCGGCTGCAGTCATTTGGGGATCACCGGACATTGCAGAAGAAACTGTAGATGACGAGCCAGCTGCATAACACTGTCACGAAGGTCACTTTATCATCAAAGGGGTGCTGAAGCTTTGGCAGGTGTTGGATGCTTTGAAGTTGATCAATTTGATAGGGGAAGAAGATGATATAGTCGTAGATGCTGATGCCGATCTTGCAAATCTGTGAAGGGTGAAGGTAGAACTGTAGAAGACGGTGCCGAGGGTGAGGAGGGGGAGAACGGCACACTGGCCAGATGATAAGAATCTGGAAAACCTCTTCGGTTGATCGGGGAGGTGGGGCAGTAGATGCCAGGGCTGATGACGGACAATGTAGAAACTACGGACTGCGGTCACTCCGGGTATCGTCGGAGGGACCTGTGAGTACTGAATCGCTGATAACTGATCCAGCACAGGTGCCGATGGCTGGGGAAATGGGCTGTGTGACGTTCTGGATGTAATTTCAAAACTAGCAAGCACTGCTTTTATTGGAGATGACAACAAGAAGTGCTGGACAGATTTGAAGATGTCATTGATGGAGGAATCTGCTGTTGTGAGGTTGATTGCCGCTGTGCGACTACTATGAACTGGATGGAGGCGACAAAGATGATGGAGTCATAGAAGATGGAATTGAACCTGTTTGGGGATTGTGCAGATGAAGCTGTAGATGAAGAATGTGGCTGACAAACACTGTTGTGGTGTTCACTCTATCATTGAAAGGGTGTTGAAGCCATGGCAGCATTGGAAGTGTTGAAGTCATTCAATCCGAGAGGGGAAGAAGATGATGGAGCCAGTGATGATGAAGCCAAGTTGACAAACCTGTCAGAAAATTTGTTGAACTTGTGAAGGGGGAAGTAGAGAGGAATGGTGCGGAGGCCAGAGGGTGAGGAGAGGGGAGAATGGCTCGTCAGCCAAGAAGGAGAAGAACTGGGAATGGTCTCCTGGCTGATCGGGAAAATGTAGAAAAATCGGGACCATGCCCCCTTATGGATGCCTGCCATTGCGCTTCCAAAAATTTTTATTCACTCCACCTGTTTTGGTAGTACATAGGGCTCCTTATATAGAGGGTTATTACAAGAAAACCATTTAAAGTAGATATTTACAAAAACGTCCTTGACTGAAATGCAAAAGATCCTAAATCCTACTAATTTGATTCTCATCATTTTTTTTTGATTTGGATCCTGAAATTATATGTTTAAGAAGTCCTTTTTTGTTTGGGATTTTTGGACTTGAACTTTCTGATTTGAAGTCTTTACAATTTGAAGCTTCAATTTTAAATTTGATGATTTTTGTTTGAAGTTTCTGATTTAGAAGGTTTGAGTTTCTGAGGGTTTTTTTTTTAATTTTGGCAGGATGTTTTTTTCGAAGTTGCTTTAAATTTAGTTCAAATTGATTAAAATTCGGTCGGGATCTAGGCTGTTTTGTTTGTGTGTGCGCGCGCTTTTTTTGGTTAAGACTTGGGATTTGTTGTTTTGATCCGGGGGTGGTGATTTTAAGATTTAAGATTCTTTTGGTTTAAGTTCCTGACTTATTTTTAGTTTCAGTTTTGGGGTTTTGGAGGTTCTGATACTTAGGTTGGAGTCTTGGTTTTGCTTTGACTTTGTGTCACTTATGACTTTGTATTCCATTTTTTTAGGGTTTGAATTGCACGGATATTTGGAGTCTATTATTCAGATTTCAATTTTGTTTTGAGATCCTATGCATTAGAATTCTTTTGATTGAATCTGAATTCTGGTTATTTTCAGTTTCAGCTTTAGAGTTTGAGTTTTTGTGATGTTACTTTCAGATGCTTGATCTTTTGGATTGTGGATTTCTGAGTTCTGGGCATATTAAGAACTTATTAGACTTTAATGACTTGAATTATTTTTTGGATTTTCCAGATCTGATGGTTTTCAGATTCATGATACTTTCGAGGTTTATAGATTCATTTGGATTCTCTGTCTTTGGGGAATTTCTGCTTTGCTGAATTTTCTCAAATTTCTGATTTTCTTCTGTTAAGGATCTAAAATCTAAATTTTGGATTTGAGGGGCCTGTGACTTGTAATTCCACTAAGCCTGAAACTTGATGCTTCTGGTTTCAGTTTTGACTGGAAGGTTTTCAGATTTGGGATATGGAATTATGAGATTTGGCCTTTATTGTCTCCACTTTCAGGTCCAAACATTCTAGATTCATGTTCCAGAGCTGAGCATTTTTCATTTCAAGTTTCAGATTTAATTCCCTTTTGTTTTGAAGCTTCTGATGTGGTCTTGAGAGTTCATGTTTATTTCCATTCCTGGATGGGCTTGAAAGATTTTTTATTACCTTGAGGACTTAGTGTTCTTTTGGGGATACGAATTTATTGTCTTCACTTTTAGTTTTAGGATCTGGGGGATTCTAATTTTTTGTGGATTTGGATTTAATTTTTTCAGATTTTTAGAATTGGCGTTTTAAGCTTCAGTTTTCTTTTTGTGGCTTATTGAGTTTTAAATTCAGATTTGAGGTTCATGCCTCTAAACTCCGGCTTAAGGGTTCACGGATTCAGGGGCTTTGTTAAAATTATGATTTTTTATTTCAATTTCCTAATTTCGGAGTTGACAATTTTTGATCTCTGATTGTTTTGATACTCCTGATTTCTGAACTTCTAGGAATTTCAAATTTTTATACCAGTTCAGCTTTCAAAGCCTTATGGACTTTCAAATCCTCGTCAGATTTCAAACTTTTCAGATCCCAGAGCCTTAAAATTTTTGGGAGTCATGGAGTTGTCTACAGTCCTGACTTAGCAGAACAGAACCTTGCATTTGGAATTGTTTTAGGTCTTCAGATCTCAAACTCCCTTGTTTTCATTGAAGTGCTTCACTGGAGTTGCTGATTTCTGCCCTCGAGATGTTCTTAGATTTTCAGATTTCTGTCATTTGAGATGTTTGATCCCAATGAATTGAACTGTCTCATTTTCACCACCTTTGGCTGTTACTGCTTTTTTTTCGTTTTCTTTTGACATTTGTTTTCAGATTCTTGCATTCTCAGAGTTTCCTGTCTTTTTCTGATGTTCAGATTTTGTGAAAGCCTTGAGTTTCCAGATTCTGATTTTTTTTCTTTTTTTTTTGTTCACAGATCTGGTCGGTTTACAAAAGTCAGATTCTTGAATGTTTCAAATGAGTTTATGTTTGCATTCCCGAGAACTGTGGGGCTGTTATGAACTCCATGTACACCGAACCTGAAATTCTTCATTGCTCAAATAATATGGAATACAACATATACATGAGGGAAGGCTTGGAAGCCATAATTCCCATGAATTGAATGAAATAGGATTGAATTGCTTTAGTTTATTAGGGTATTCATCCCATTGATTAACATGGGATTGAGTCTCCTTTGGCCCTTGATAGGCATTAGGGACTATTCTTATTGATTTATGAATCTCATTAGCTTGTGGTTCGGTATGGATGCAAGTTACACATGCATGGCCTCCTCATATCTTAATGGGTATACTCCTTCCTTTGACCATAGAGTTGGAACTCTATGCTATCGGGGGTATGGTATGACATTGGGGTCTTTTCTCTTTTTGGAATTGATTTTTGTATGTCAACCTTAAAAGGACATAGGGTCATGCCTATTGTCGGTCCCCCAACTAGTCTTTATTGTTTGATTAATTTACACATTATTAATTAAATTTGATTGAGATATAGGGCGTGTTTAGGACCAGCCCTAGTATCAGTCTTAATTGGATTTATTATTTGTTTTTATCAATTTTAATGGCCATCCGGCCTGTTTTAAGCATTATCCGAGCCCAATGGGCCTTCTGTCAGTCTTGGGCACCCGTGGGCCCGTTGCAAGCTTGCTGGTCCTCTGTTTGGGTTGTAATAATCCTAATTTACTTGCTACCGCCAATGCTCTGGTTTTCTGCATTGTCCCTTGTAGTTTGAGCCTTCTGTGAATGGACTTGGTTCAGCGAACCATGCATCTATACAGATTGCCCGATCCTGGAGTATTGAAGTTTTGTAGGCAGAGGGCTGATTTAGATTAGACATCTATGTACAAATTGCTCGACTGAGATCTGTATGGGGTGGATTTAGGTGGAGTGCATGTTGGGGTGATCCTGGCACCCACAGAGGTTATCTGATGGAGTGCTCGTAGAATGCTCACAGGACAAGCTTCAATGGGACCTTCGTCCAATACTTTGGGATGGCAAAGTAGGGGTTCGAATGAAGAGAAGGGATCTATGGACGTTTGGTAGTCTCACCTTATAGGACCTTGTTCTTCCCTGTTTCTCTTGAATGTAGCTAGGTCCGGTGGTTCACAATGGTGATGGGCGAAGCTATGCACAAAGCATCTGAAAATTTTCTCTGTCGATCATCCTCTCCTCGGAACCTGTAGGCAAGCCCGCAGTGCTCATTCTTATAGGCCAAGAGGATTGCTACTATCAGGGATAAGCTCCATGGGCATTGGCCTTTACAGATGGCAAGTTTGGTCTTCTACGGAAGCTATGGATGCTCTGTCGCCATTGGATGCCTTTGCTGAATCTTTTGTTGCCATTCAGCGAAGGCTACGATGCTGTTTGGATAGGAACATGTGTCTCCCATCATTGGGGGCAGTCCTAGGGGAAGCTGGCTCTCGAGACGGCAACTTCGAGACAACAACTGCCTACTCGACGGAAACCACAAATATTTCGGCGACATAGGATCTCTTCACCTGAGATCCTTTCTTGCCAATTCTCAAGACCGTTAGAGTCCTAGCCTTCCGATGCTCTGGATGTGGGTTGGTAGGCACTGGAGAAGACCGTTGGATCCCCACCTTCTTTGGAAGTGAAATCTGGTAAACTGTTATGACTCGATCTCGTTCTGCTATCTTCTAGGATTTTGCGGGATCCAATTTTGATTCTTTTTGCCAAGTAAGCCCGCTAGCCCTTCAATGCTTCCTCCTGCCTCTGGCAGTACTTTTCCGGCCATCGGTTGGTCTGCTGATTACCAGAGGGTAGATTGGCATCCCTGGCCTTGCTTCTTGCCTTGGTGTCTTCCTCCCCTATTTTGTAGGATCATCCGAGGATTCTCTTGGATGTTGGGACAGATGACAACATCAGTAAGTGCCGTGATGGACCGCCATGATGATTCCCTGCTCCTGATGGCCTCTACCTTCACCGTTACTTCCTGAATTAGCTCCAGCCGGTCTGCAGGCTTGCTGTCTTGAGATAAGGATGGCGAGCAGCACCATGGGAGGGCAGATGCAATCACAACCTTAAAAAAGGCTGGAGAAATCTCTCAAATATGCCAAGGTGGCTAGGCTGTTGTAATATTACAAGAAGACCCTTCTCATGGCTGGACTGTGGAGATTAGATGTTGATTTCTGACCAAGGCTATGCAAGCATGTTGATATGTGGACCAAAATTAACACTTGGGCCTGTTTTGTTACAAACATAGCTCATTAAGTGCATACAAAGGGAGCTGCGAAATTGACGATAAAATGGGTTAGAATTAACCCTTAAGGTGCTGTTTGGTACGAGGATAAATCAGGGATAAACCTGGTTTATCCCCAAAATTTAGGGGATAAACCAGGTTTATCCCCAAGTTATCCTCATACCAAACATGGCCTAAAGGTCCTGATTTGAGGCAAAATACAGCCTACTAAGTGTAAGAAAAATGGGCTGCGAAAATAGGCTTTGGTTTGGCTTATTTTTCAATGGATTATGATTGAGTGAACTTAAATTGAAGGGTTAAATCTGAGAATTGAACCTTGTGAATCAATTAGTGATTGGATTAGCCTAATTCTAATCTGATTAAAAAAATTTAAAAATTTTCGGTGCCAACGGTTGCCAATTGACCTTGATGATGAACTTGAATGGGTCAGAATTTTGCTTGGAATGGGCTGCTTGTAAGACTCACAGCCCTTCGTTTTGCTGTTTGAGGACCTGTGGATGGGCTTTTAATGGGCTGTACAGATAGGCCCTTAAATCTTTCCACTATGCGTTATGAGTAGGTTATGAACAAAGCCTATAAGCCAAAATTTAAATGAGTTGGAATGGGCCAAGAAAAGCCCATTTAAACTCTCGCATAAATTGCTAATGGGCCTGAAATGGTCCTTGCCATTGTGTTCTGTGCAGGTCTTCAATTTGCCTAATGAAGGGGTTGAGAACTAATTCCTTAATGGGTTTATGTAGTTACCCTTAATGAGCCACTCATGGTTTTGCGCGGGCCTGACAATTAGCTCAACAAAGCACACCTTAACTATGCTGTTAAAAGGTCAGACAGGGCCTCTTTGGTCATACCATGCCCTTCGAGTGAGCTTTGAGGCTTATGCCATAGCTGCAAGGATTGCCATCTCGGATCTCGGCTTCGTGGGGGGGGGGGGGGGTGAAAGAGAAGAGATCTCGGAGAGATCCCGAAAAAATCTCGGGAGATCGGATCTCGTATTCTCTGTTCAAAATGTGTATATGTATGAAACATAACATAATATCTTGTAAAAATAGGAGTACATCAATGAATTTACATGAAAATATATAACACATTTTGTACATCAATTGTGTGAATGAACAATTACAAAGCATTTTCAATATCAAAAAGATGATCTTTATGCTTCTAAAAAAATTAAACTTGTATATAATCTTATTTAAATATTAATATGGTATTAAACTTGTAACATATTTTTATGTTATAATATAAGTGATAGTGAAATATATTAAATGTGTTTACACTATCATAAACGGGGGCGCAGAGTAGTCGCGGATCTCGGCGATCTCGTATCTCGGCCCCTTGGCGAGACCGAGATTCTCGCGAGATCTCGGCGAGATGGAAAACCATGCATAGCTGCCCCTAAAAATGGGCTTACTCCAAACTTTGTGTATATTGACTTATCAATGGTAATTTTACCCAAGCACTAACATTCTGACTGCAAAATGGTATCAGGCTTAAAGCCTGCACTCTGATGCTTGAATCTGGAGCGGTTCATTTTCTTGGCCTTCATTGGATCAGGTGTGGATCCGCCAATCCAAGCTGAAGCCAATCTGCATGATCCAGCCCAATGTTGGAATGAAGTTCACCCTGTGATGAGCTTCCAGTGGCGGATTGGATTCTCTAGTGCTTATCCCAATCTATATCGGTTAATCTTGTAAATCATGCTTCCATTTGATCCTGAAAAGATTTTGGCTTGACTTAGCTGAGCCAATCCAAAGTCAGGTGTTCATCAAGGTTTCACAACTTAAGTTGAAGACTTGTGGCTATTGTCACTATTGGGTCTGTGCCCCTTTGGCAGTCTTCTTTGCCTGATAGGCTCATCTTGCTCTCCATATCAACCCCCTGCACTTCAGCATCCTTAGATGAACCCTGCAGCCTTTGAATGCCTTGGACCAAGGCGTTTAAAGTGATCCCCTTTGTGTCAAAGCCAAAGGTGATTGATGCGTAACCCTCAGCCTCCAAGCACTTTTGAGTTAATCGAACCACTGGGTAGACATCAGCCTGAGGCAATTGCTAATCAAGGTGCTTGTTCTCTTCCCGGTATAGCTTATCTCCTGTGGTTTTTATATTTATCTACATTAAATTTTAAAGTTAACTTCTAAAGATGATGAAACCCAGTGTTAATATGCTATTCTAATTTTGTAGGCCTCTTGCTCTGGATAATTATATAGAAAGATTGATGTTCATCCTTATGCGTAGGCTATGTTTATGTTTTTCTTTGGATGAGGCAAGTGCCATTTCATTTGGCCTGGTCACTTATGTTTTGTTCAGTTTTAGCCTGGCTAATTAATGTTAATTTACATAAATATTTGTTCTCTTCTGCGTGGTGATTGATAATTGGAAGCTAACAATGTCCAACCATATGTACTTAAAGGTGACTGAGGTAAACACCTCAGGCAAGAGCTGAGAGGCAAGGCAAGGCAATGACTAGGCCCATTGCTCTAGCTTAAATAGCCTGAGTCAACACTTTTAGACAGCTTTCCCACCAAGTTGCCTCGAATGCTTCTTTTTTCTTGGCCTAAGGCATACCAAGGCCATTACCCTCTCTTTGCCTCAAGCACCTCAAGCCTGTGCTTGTATAGGTCTGAGCTAAACTTGTTTGTATTTCTTTTAGTTTTGATAATTACGGATACATCTCTCCATTTATAGTTATTATGATTTCTTATCTTTGATGATGGGGGCGACCATGCCAAATTGCAGCATCTTAATTAACCATGTGCCTTGTTCTTCTGAGAGTTTGATTGCTGCTTGGTATCTCACTTCCTCTGGTTGCTACCTGAAGAACTTGTAATATTTTAAGTTACATGAATAATGCTGCCAGATTTAGAATATCCCGAGTGATATTTTATTGCACCTTGAGGTCTAAGCATGCTTGCATAATTTTTGAAAACTTTGTTGATGCAGGACCGAGTGCTAAAACGGAAATATAAGCTAAAACAAGTAAAACTAAGAGAAACAGCAGCATTTGGAATCAAAGCACTAACTGAATGCTGTGAAAACTAGAACTAAATGGAAACTGAATTAACGCTGGTTGAGCAGGTGCTGAATGGCAAGACCGGGATGGCCTGGTCAACCGAGCCCGAAGAGCAGCCACGTGGGGGTGAGATAATGCCGGGCTGGACGGTTCTGTTGAGTGAGAGGGGTGTTCCCGGTTGCGCGAAACTGGTTAGTGACGTGACACAACAAGACAAAATGGAAGAGGCATTGAGGATGTAGTGTAGCTCCGAAACCATCAGTTGAAAACCTTGTAAGCATGCTGACCGTTCATCCTCTTTTATGGCACAGCAGAAATAAAGTTGCTATATGTGGAAACAGAGAAGAAGGGTGTGGAAGAAACTGGAATTGGGGAAAGAAGATGGGGTTCCAAGGTGGTATCGATGGTGGATGCAGAGGGAGAGTTGCTCCTTCAGCTGGTTGGAGCCGGGATGACAACGTTGGCACCTCGGCGGAATTGACAGATGCAGGAGGATGTGGAGTGTCGTTGACAGTGAGTGTGGCTGCAAGTGTCCAGTGTGATTATCATGCGTGCTGGAAATCATTGACTCTACCTTGTCAGGCATCGATGACCGAGGGAGAATGTTGCACGTGCTGAAGTGACGATGCATGATGCACTGAAATCGATCAATTGGAGAGGAAGATGATGAAGCCGTAGAAACTGTGCTAAAGTCGGATCAAACTGAGAAGGTGAAGAGGGAGGAATGGTGAGGAGGCCGAAAGGTGAGGAATGAGGATAAGAATGGCTTGCCGGCCAATGTCGATCTTAGGGACTCAACTAAGAAAATTTATTTTAAACATCTATAAAAAGATAGTTAATGCCCATGAAATTGTCATATACAATAAAAATACCTATAATCAATTAAAATATCTATAATTAAGTATTTTTTTATTTTTTATAATTAACTAAGTACAATCAATTAACTAAATACTTTTTTATTTTTATACAAAATGTAAGAGTCATAATGTAATATTTTACTTTTTAATATGTATATTATAAATAAGAAGTCCAAGTTTGATGTTTCAATTGTTTTATAATGACAATATCTAAGCTTTTTATATTTTTGCTACTTTAAATATTTTTTTATTTTTTACACAACTCTTTTTATAATCGGATCCAGTCTTGGATCGGATTGGTTGGGAGCAGACTGATCCATTCCCGATTTGCCTTGAACTATTTAGTTCTGTATTGTTCTTGTCTGCTGATTTCTTTTCACATTTTTTTTTTCAACAGGGGATACAAACGCTTTTTCAGACGAGCTGCACTTGAGACCTCTGATTTTCTCAAGGATGATTGCTTGGAAATAAATTGCACTGTCGGTGTTGTAGTATCATCAATGGATTGCTCCAGATTTTATTCCATACACGTTCCCGAACCAGATATTGGTGTGCACTTTGGTGCACTTTTGGAGAACCAGGAAGGATCCGATATTGTTTTTGATGTGGCGGGGCAGAAATTCCGTGCTCACAAGTTGGTGTTGGCTGCAAGATCTCCTATATTTTGGTCCATGTTCTCTGATTGTTCTGATGATGATACAAGTGAGATTGTTATCAATGATCTTGACGCAAAGGTTTTCAAGGTGCATTTTTTTCAAGAAGAATCTTTATGTTGCATGAGTTTGTCATGCTTCAGGTTATTGTACTCATTTTACCCGTGCAGGCCATATTGCATTTTATATACACTGATACCCTTGTGGAGGAGGAACTGGTGGCACCCAATTTGACATCTACATCTTCTGTTGCTGACACACCAACGGGAAAGCTATTAGCAGCAGGAGACAAATATGGTTTGGATAGACTTCGGCTATTGTGCGAGTCATACCTCTGCAGGGACATTTCAGTGGATTCAGTATCTAGCACACTTGCATTGGCCGATCGTTGTCACGCTCTAGAACTTAGAGCTGTTTGTCTCAAGTTTGCTGCTGAGAATCTTCCAGGTAACCAACCTTAATGCTACATTGGACTTTTTGTTACCTTAATAGCTAAATTATGATATTGTGAAATCTCAGTGTGCATGATGCTGTATGTTTCTACCTAGCTTTGTGTAACAACAGGTTCTCTGTTGTCCTGGATAAGATGATAATGCTTGAACAACTAAAAAGAAAATAAAAACTGGGTTGTCTAAATTTAGTTTTTTTTGTCAGTTCCTACAATTACCTAAAATTTTAATGTCCTTGTGTTCTTAATTTTGTTTAAAAAGTCCATGAAATCTTGATTTATTTCTATTATAGTATCTATGATTTAACTAGTTAACTTCCACTGTTTATTTCAACATTAAAATATTAAAATTACAAAAATACCCCATAGTACAAGCTCTCTCTCTCTCTCTCTCATTCTTTATATATATATATATATTTATCTCCCCATTCGGGTACTTTTTGAATCAAAGAGTTTTTAGTAGTTTGTTTCCTTTTTGTAACTATTCTCTACATCCTACCCTCTTGTTAGCTTGTTAACGATCCTTTTTGTGTTTCATTTTTCTTAATTATTATAGTTGTATTTTTCTTTTCAATTAATGAATTGTGGCCTGTCCATGTTCAAAAAAAAAATCTATATACAGGAGGTGGCGAAGGGTGGCACATGTCAGTGGAGTGTGGCACATCAGTGGAGGGTGGTGTGTCTATGAAGGGTGACAGTGGAAGGAGCAGCTGTTGAAAGGGTAGGGGCAGTAGTAGTGGTGGAAGGGGCATGGTGGAAGCGGGATGCGGTGGTTGCGGATGGTGAAATGGTTAGGGGCTGTGGGTGGTTGAAAGGGAAGGGACATCGATGACAGTGATAGAGGGATGTGGCAGTGGCGGCCAGCAATGGAAAGGGCGTTTTGCTTATCAATTTCTTTTTCACCCAAGCTCAATCATTTGTATTGAACTCAAGTTTTCTAGCTCATTGATTATTAATGCATGTAAGGCATTTTGCTCATCAAAAATTTTATCTAACTCTATCCCTTTTCAAGCTATGGTTAAAGTTTGACTAAGTTGGCTACTATTCAGCTCTCCATCTTTGTTCATCATTTTGTGATTTTCAATCTGTGTAAGTTTTTTGACTTCAACCGCATGTTGTAGTGGCTCCAACCTTCTAGAATTCATCTTTATTTCTGTGCTGTGGGGATCATGTTAAATGTTGGCTAGTTTCCTTCACATCTTGAAGTCAGATGTGATTTGATTTGATACTCTAACTGCAATCGAAGCTAAATTTTTATATCTCACTACTTTGTCACCATTTATTCACCAATCAAACAATATTTGTTATTTACATGGATAGCAATATTATTAAATACAATGTTATGTTAAAAATGTACAACAATATGATTGCTTTCTATGCTCTTGATGTCCTCAAATGTATTGATCTTAATTTATAGTCATGTAGCTTATTGCATACTATGATTGGCTGGTTATTATCTTTCTATGATTGACAATCATCATCTCTTTATATTATTCTGATAATTGTCTTGTTATCTTCCAAAATATCATTTGTTGTGTTGAATAAATCACTATATGCATATCTCAAATTGAAAAAGTAAGCACAAAATTGGAACAAAAAATGTGTTGGAACAAAAAATTGAATCGTATATCAAAGATGTGTTGGAACA
Organism: Cryptocoryne crispatula var. balansae; assembly: GCA_036172225.1. Classification (NCBI taxonomy): domain Eukaryota; kingdom Viridiplantae; phylum Streptophyta; class Magnoliopsida; order Alismatales; family Araceae; genus Cryptocoryne; species Cryptocoryne crispatula. The sequence continues at coordinate 17,238,933 of CM069934.1, forward strand.
AAAAATGTTCAAGTTTATTTGGATTGTGATTTGTTGGCACCTAAAGTTTTTAATTTTCATGGGATGGGATTAAGCCAAATTCAATTCCCCTTGATCCATCATGATGAATTCTCAGTTTTGATCCATTTATTATGTTCTATTTCATTGTCAAACTCATTGAGAAATAAACCCCATTTATAGGCTGTTGGCACCTGAAAATTTCATAGTGATAAACAAGTCCAAAAAAAGAAGAAGAGAGAGAGAGAGAGAAGAATCAGGACGATCAAGTTACAAGGGACTATGGAAAGGGCTCCAATAGTGCTCGGTTGGACCTCCTCAATGCAGAAGGGTCAATTAGAGTGGGATACAGAGATGAAAAATGGAAATAGTTGGCGAAATAGGAAGCTTATCGTGTCTATTGATCTATGTGGAACCCTCTCAGTAGAAGCCAGCTCCTAATTGGACTCTTCCAAGGACAAGGAATCCAAGAGATGAGGAAAGTCTCCCTAGATTAACCACTCAAAGTCATTAAGGGAAGGGAAGTCGAGTCTGCGAATCCAAGAGATGAGGAAAGTCTCCCTAGATTAACCACTCAAAGTCATTAAGGGAAGGGAAGTCGAGTCTGCGCATCTCGGACCTCCTCGGTTCCGTCTCGCAGCCGGTTGCCCTATTTCTGGAGGGATTACAACACCGGAAGGGAGATGAATGCCTATATAAACATAGTTGTAGCCATCCGATGAAAAGGGAGGAGGAGGAGAGAAAAGAAGGGGACCGGCGAGTCCTTCTTTGCCTTTCGGTTGTTCCGTGGGAAGCTTCACCTGCCTGTAGTGCTGCTGGATCTGCCTTGTCCTTTATACAGCGCCAACAAGTTGATCTTCACCATCCGACAAGGTCACTAGGGCCATCCATTCCTTCTCACAGTGCCGTCGAAGCCTTCTCCATCGTCCCGGAGTACCTTCTCCTTCCGCCTGAGTCGTCGAATTCTGCGAGCCTCATTCTTCCTTCTCGCTGTGCCGGCGACCACCTCTCCGCCATCCGGCCGCACCATCAAGGACTGCTCTTTCTCCTTGCATTGTCGCCGAGAGCGCCGAGACCCCGTGGAGTTGTCACCGGAGGCAAAGGCGGCGGTGTGTTGCCTCGAGCCTCGCGTCGTTTACAAGCAGGCCCGAGCTCCCCTCGCCATCACCCGCGCGAGCCGGTCGAGCCGTCTCTCTTTCTCACCCTCCGGTTCTAAACCGCGTGGGGTCCACAAGGAGGCAATTGTGAAAAAAGTAGTTCGCCCTCCTCATCGGGACAAATCCCAACGCCGCGTGCTAAGTGCGGCGATGATGGGCCGCGAGTGCTCAAAAGGGAGGCCCAAAAGACCTCACTAAATACGTGCCCCAAAGAATTTCAACAATCTTATTTTAAAATGAACAATCAAATTGAGAATTAAATAAAAAATTGTTAAATTAATTTAAACAAACCGAGACGAGCATCCGGCTAACTAAAAACGTTCGCCTCGATCTCGGCATAACCTTCTTAAAAAATCAAAATAAATGAGAAAACAATAGGCTGACTTCGAAGCACCCCTTTTGACCCATAAAAAATAAAAATAAAACAAATAACAAATAGAAATCTAAATAAAAAATCATCAAATTAATTTCATAAACCGAGACGAGCATCCGGTCAGTTAAAAACCCGCCTTATGGTCTTGACGTGATATAAAAGAATCAAAAATATGGGGAAACCAATAAAGGTACAACTTTAAGCATGTCCATTGACTCTTAAGGTAGACATACAAAGGTCTATTAAAAGATCCCAAATGTCTTACCATTCCCCCGACGAGGGAGGCCATTTATCTATTATGCTATGTGAGAAGATTATGCACATGATCAATGTGCCAACATGTCAAACTATGAGTTAATGACGTTCATCAACTATAAGACGAGTCTCCACATGCTTATCAAAAGTCCCAGGTATCATGCTCAATTTTAAATCGGTTGAGAGTATGCCCACATACCTATTAA